>JAODKM010000106.1:692229-702867 GCA_026780845.1 Petrocephalus sullivani | reverse complement strand
GGGGGGGGTGTGGGGGGGTGGGCGCGAGGGGGGAGGGGGGGGGGCCCTGGGCGTTGGAGGGGGCTGGGGTTTGTGGGTCGGGGCGGGCGCGGGGGGGGGGGGGGGGGGGGGGGGGGGGTTCGCACATACGCACAGGAGTTGTGTGCCGACACGTCTGATCTCACGGGGAGGGGGGTGGGGGTAGGGAGCAGCGATGGAGGACGGCCCGCGGACTGTGACCCCGGCATGCGGTGAGACTGTGCAGTTGAGCGGCACCCACTGTCCCGGTAAGCCGCCGCGGCCGCGGTATGATGTGCGTGTGTGTTTGTGTGTGAGTGTGTGTGTGCACGCTTACCCTTGCCGCCTCTCCCTCGCTCTGCCTGTTCCCACTGCCCCTTTTGCCTGACCCCTTCTGTTAACATGCCAATGTGATGGAGCCGTTAGCCCCCCCCCGTGGAATGGGACTGTGGTCCCGCCAGATCTGTCGGAGGCCAGTCAGCTTCCTTCCTTCAGTGCTGGAACGCGGTGAATGTTTAACTACCTGTAAAACTACAGACACCCTCCCCCCACCCGGAGCATTAAATGCTGTGTGTGTGTGTGTGTGTGTGTGAGAGAGAGAGAGTGTGTGCATTCCTGATGCAGATGGCCAGTTGGGCTGTGGTGGAGCTTCGGGGGGGAGAGCGGATGTGGGGGGGGGGGGCTGAGAAACAGGAGGTTGGCAGCACAGCAGCGTCAGAAGGACCTTTTGGGGGGGGGGACGGAATCCTGAACTAGGAGAGTAAGGCATGGGGGCTGTGACAGTCGGGGGGTGGATTCTCCTCCTCCTTGTGAGACACCCAAATGGTTTCCCAGGTTCCCGCCCCCTTGTTTTAATTAAAATAAAATTAAAAAAAAGGACAAACGCTGCTGTGCTGCGTGCCGGACAGGTAGGGAAAATGTGCAGAGACAATCCGTAATTACAACACTGAGTTGAGAACACGGCACACACGCGCACACACGCATACACATGCAGGTGCTCCCCGGGGGGGCTCGTAGCCCAGGGTCAAACGTCTGACTGCTGTGTGAGGCGCTCAGTTTGAGGGTGTGTGTGGGGGGGTTTGCATGTGGTGCATCGGAAAATACGGAGGATGATAAAAGGACAAGCAGATTGACTGATAGTGAGAGCAAAGACGTCTGCTGAAAGAGGCACAATTAGAGCGAGTAAGGGGGGGGGGGGGCGGACTGCTGACTAGAGAGTCCCATGGCGACTGGGGCTGCGGGCCTGTCTCCCTGCTAATCTACACACATCCGTTACAAAGTGGCCGCCTTGACTTCCCTCTGTCCCCCCCGCCCCAGCTTGTTTCTGCCTCTGTCTGCTTCTTCCAGCCTCTGTCTGCCTCCCCTGGCCTCTTTCTGCCTCTCCTCTGCCTCCCCCGACCTCCCTCACCCTCCCCCTGCCTCCCTTTCTGTCTCCCTCAGCCTGTCTCTGCCTCCCCGGCTTCCCTCACCCTCCCTCTGCCTGTCCCTCACCCTTCCTCTGCCTGTCCCTGCCTGTCTCTGCCTCCCTCACCCTCCCTCTGCCTGTCCCTGCTTCCCCTGACCTCCCTTACCCTCCCTCTGCCTCCCTCTCTGTCTCCCTCGGGCTGTCTCTGCCTCCCCGGCCTCCCTCACCCTCCCTCTGCCTCTTTCGATGTCCCTCTGCCTCTCTCTGTCTCGTCTGCCTGTCCCTACCTCTCCCGACCTCTCTCACCCTCCCTCTGCCTCCCTCACCCTCCCTCTGCCTGTCCCTGCTTCCCCTGACCTCCCTCACCCTCCCTCTTTGTCTCCCTCTGCCTGTCCCTGCTTCCCCTGACCTCCCTCACCCTACCCTCCCTCTTTGTCTCCCTCTGCCTGTCCCTGCTTCCCCTGACCTCCCTCACCCTCCCTCTTTGTCTCCCTCTGCCTGTCCCTGCCTCCCCTGACCTCCCTCACCCTCCCTCTGCCTCCCTCTCTGTCTCCCTCTGCCTGTCCCTGCCTCCCTTGACCTCCCTCACCCTCCTTCTGCCTCCCTCTCTGGCTCCCTCTGCCTGTCCCTGCCTCCCTCTCCGTCTCCCTCTGCCTGTCCCTGCCTCCCCTGACCTCCCTCACCCCCCCTCTGCCTCTCTCGATGTCCCTCTACCTCTCTCTGCCTCCTTCAGCCTGCTTCGCAAACACTTGGCTGTGTTCCTCAAGCTAATGTCTTTAAACAAACATGCAGCCGCACGCAAAAAACAATTTGGGAGCTCTGTGGGCAAGACGGCAGGAATCTGAGAACATCAGCGGTGCTGCAGTTAGGACAGCCCAGGCTGGGGGGGGGGGGGCTGAAGTGCTGAGAGGGGCACAAACGCGCCTCAGAAGGGACCCATGTGTGCCTGCTTGTGTGCTGGTTGCCAATCATTAACAGCCTGTGCTGCCTGAGGGTTTGCCCCCGCCGCTCCCCCTTATCTTATGTCACATTCTCTGCATTATCCCCCCCCGCTTGTGGATGGGCCGGATGTGCAGGATCTGAACATCCAGATGTGCATTTCTCACGTACTCTGTTCTAATGGTACCCATGTGTGTGGGACCCGCTACTCTTGAAGGGAATGCTTGTTTTACATACCACCCCCCACACGCTAGCATCCCTTTTTGATCTGTTTGCTCCTCCGTTTCGAACTGAAGCTGCGTTGAGCCGCCATGGCATTCCCTGTGTGTCCGCGTGTGTGCTAGTATGTGTGTGTGTGTGATCTCCAGAGTTTTGAGGGCTTCAGCTGGTAAGTTGTCACATGACCCCAGTTTTGGTCCTGAATTCTTCCCCCCCAGAGAAATATTGCACCCCATGTTCTGCTTTTTAAGACCCGCCAGTCAACGGTCACAATGGGACTGAGGGTGACACTTCCCCCTGGGAGAGGAAGTGCACCGAGGTGTGCTCTATAAAAGGAAGAGCCGCTGTAGTCGTCGGACTTTTGATTGGCTGCTCCGGAAATAGAGAGCTGGGGGGGGGGCACAACCTTTGACCGCCCTCGTCAAACTTCTCCAAGCAGGTGCAGCTGGGGGGTGTGCTGGTATCGAGTCGGCCTGAGTGTGACACATTGGGACGAGTCGTCATTTCTGACAATTTACTTTACTCCGTTTACTTAGGGAGGAACAAGGACAGGAAGCATGAAAGGGTTCCTGATTGAGCTGTGTGTCTGTGCTGAGCTGGACTTCTCAGGGTCCTAAAGGGTTCCTGAATGAGCTGTGTGTCTGTTCTGAGCTGGACTTCTCAGGGTCCGAAAGGATTCCTGAATTAGCATTGTATCTGTCACTACCCAGCCCTCCCTTCCTGATCACACTTTTGTAATGTTTTCCCATTGAGTAGCTCATGTCTCCTTTTCCTGGTGATAAACCAGTCTTGTGATACCCTTTAACTAGCCAGTATCAGCATCTTCACTGGGATTACCGGTTATTCTTCCCCGTGTCTTTGGTGTTGGAGTCAGGGCCAGAGAGCAATTGCTGTTTGGACTCTAAGGCATTCATCAACCAGTTAACCAGGAAGTTTGCAGTCTCCCACATTGTAAAATCACATTCTCCGGCCTTCAGAAAAAGGTGTCTTGCACAATTTTCTCCCTTGCATAGTGTGGCTCTCTTAGTTAAACATAGTCATATAGCTGTCAGTCACTGCTTTGGCAACTGCGAGGGTCGCTGTACAGTTCACATATTTGCTCCTTCCCAGTTCCCAGCAGGAGGGAGCAAAAACATGGATTGTCTGTGGGTCCCGAGGACCGGATTGGGAAACACTGCTGTACCCAAAAGTCTAAGTCTGATGCTGAGCTTCCCATTGGCCTGTAGACTCAGGCGCTCCCTATGGGGGACTTTCAAAGGCAGCGTTTCCGATTTATTTGCCATAACTCTGTCCTCAGGTAACACCCCCCACCCCAACACTGTCTGTGAACCACTTCTAGTGGCTCCAGGTCGGATGTACACTCCCACCCCAGGCGATAAGATTACGTTTCACAATAGTCTTTGATTCGCCTGGCCCGACGAATATGCAACAAAAACTGAGCGAAGTTCACAGACAGGCGATGGGTTTTATTGGCCGTGACTCCCTGCCATAGTTCCCTTTTCATCTTCTAGGAAACGGGGCAACTTTGCAGAAGAGTCTCGCACACCTGAGCTCATCCAGGGTGGTGTGCGCGGGATTGACAAGAATGTGCGAGATGGAAAGAGATTCGTGATTGGTGTGTATTAGAGGGTGATACAGGAGTATATTTTCACTCCTGTCCCATCCAACTCCCGCAGGAAAATTCCTGTCCCATCCCAGTCCTGGAATAATTAATCCTGTTCCCATCCCAAACCCAGGGTAAGAGAGCGCGATGATTTAAAAATTGCAAACCTGGCTAATCAGTTACGCTATGATGAAGTCTAATATAACAATAAGACCAAAAACATAACTACAACCGTGCAGCAACACTCCCTGCAACTGAATCCACATTCGCCATGCACGTATTGTAACTCGACACACAAGCACACATTACTGTACAACTTTTCAGATTAGTAGTGCACCTAAAATATTAAAGAGAGGCCAAAAGTTAGTATCCGTAAAAATCCGGCATATCTTTGTTTAATAAATGTGTACCGCAACACCACCGACGTCTTTTTAACGGCTTTTTACCTTATCTACAGTACCTCCTCTTTTAAACGATGTTGTGGCTGCTGAGCTGTCCCTTTCTTCATCGCCACTTCAGTGCGTATCGCTTTACCAAAATAGTAGTATGCGGTGTTCCCCACTAACCGGATTCATAAACATAAGGATATTTAACTTTTGGGCATCACAATACAGCTCTCAATAATATCTTAGCCAAACAACGAATCTGCTTACCAAGTTGCAGGTGGACAAATGTTTCGCCCATCACCAAAAACCTCGATGATTACCTGCTCCCGTTGACATTTTTCCCATCCCATCCCAGCCCCTTGATTAATTCTGAAACTGACTCCCATCCCACGGGATTCCCGAAAAATAGTCTCTAGTGTGTATGTGCGGCTCGCGCGGTACTGCCAGCTCTGATTGGCTACTCTGCCTGTCCGTCATCTCTCCCGCCAGGCCAGAAATGGCACAGCCAGACTCCGCGTGTCAGCTGCAGATGAGGTCAGCAGGGCTCCCCACCTCCTGACAGGTGGGACGCGAGTCACGGCTGTGGATCTCATTGGGGTCTTTCTGCATTGAGGAAGTTACCATTACCTGCAGGCCATGTTCATACAAGTTTGTCAGAGAGAGAGTGGTGTGAAAACTGTGCTTCTCTCCTTTTCCTTTTAATAGCTCTGCATTTGACTGGCTTCTCTACTTTTCTCCCATTCTCTGTTTAATAGCTCTGCGTTTGACTGGCTTCCCTGCTTTTCTCCCATTCTCTGTTTAATAGCTCTGCGTTTGACTGACTTCCCTGCTTTTCTCCCATTCTCTGTTTAATAGCTCTGCATTTGACTGGCTTCCCTGCTTTTCTTCGCTTTTGTGTTTGATAGCTCTGTGCTCAGCTGGCTGCTGGATGGCTGTGTGGTGCACAGAAGGGCCCTTTGTTCTCTTGTTTGACTTCTTGTCAGTGCTGTTTACTCAGTGATGCCGCCATTGAAGTCCCCTGGCCCTGGGTTGCCTGCTTGGCCTGGGCTCTCTGGCCTAGGGTGCACACTCTACCAGTGCCCGCTCTCAGGAAATGCCTCGTGCTTCGACAGTCATTGCTGGCAAGTGGTCCGTTCCCGCTCCAATCGTAACCCCCCCCCTATGGTTGATGAGCTTTGATGGCTCTGAGTAAGAGGCCCGGTTTTAGTCACGGCTCAGGAACGCGGTGAAGCCGGCCACCCCGTTTCCGCTCCCGGTCGTGGCCAGCGCTTGTGGGGTCAGCCCCCCTGACCTGCCAGTTAGCCTCCGCTACGTTAGTGCTGCTGCCTTCAGCGCCATGACTGAGCCCAAAGCCAAATGTAACTTTCAGACGCCAGCTTTTAAGTTCTTTCCAAAGCCTCCCTCCTATCCTTTCTGCAGCTTTCCTCAATCTGTTTTTATTCTGGGTGTTTTTTGGGTGTCCATAACTGTGAGGACTGATCTGGGTCTGATCTGATCTGGTGCCAGATCGCTGAATATGGCCGTCATGGGGTGGGTAGGGGGCAATGGGGGGTCATAGAGAGCTGCAATCAGTAATATGAGGTTTAATAGCTTTGACTAAAGATGAATGCTGACAGAGTGACTTTAAGGGCCTTTAAGGGAGTCACAGCCTGGTTCTGAGTGGTGGAAAATCCAGCGGAGGTCATTTTCATTATAACTGACGTATTTGCGGTCGCGATCCCCTAATCAGATGTGGCCCGCTTTGATATCTCCTCCTCATTGTGCCGGCAGAACCACTGCCCGGCTATTTTTCCCACTCGGATAATGCGGACGGAGGGTCTGATCCGGCACAAACCGGCTCCGGCCGTAAGCTGCGGCGCACAGCTTTTATCAGCCGCCTTCTGCTTCTGTTTGCCCCCCCCCCATCCCCCTCTAAAAAAAAGCAGGCAGGTGAGCATATAGCCCAGGAAACCAGGTATCGCTAACCAGAGGTGCCGGTACAACCCGCCCTGCTGGGTGTTGCTGTTACGGGCTCACAGGCACACATTAATGTGGCTAATGGGGTCAGGACACCGTTTGTGGGTCAGATCGCGGTGGAATGAAAGACTGGATCATAAGTTTTTTTTTCTCAGTCTGATTCTTGCCCGTTTGCAAAGCCAGATCCTTCCTGTTGTCCTTTTCGGGGTCTGTGAGGCCCGTGCTGGAGGAGGGGGGGCTAGGGGGCCGCTGGGCAATGCGGGATTAAGCCCCGAGCCAGTGGGGCCGGGGCCCCTGGGCCCCAGAGTGTCAGCCTCAGGCTGCGCGTGTTGCATGGCCCAAAACTGAAGCACCTTCACTGTGCACAGCAGATGCTGACCACTGTGCCCCTGGGTACTTATAGAGTGAACTCACCACTAGGGCCCCTTAGACTTTACAGTGTTTGCAATGTGAGGGCCCTAGATCCCTTGTTGTTTAAACATATGTTGTTCATTAGGGCCCCTGGACTCCTCAGCACTAACTGTGAGGGTCCCCAGGCCCATAGGTGTTTTAAGATTGAGCTGACCACTTGGGGGCCTAGGCTCCTGGCCCTTAAAGCATGATCAACCCCCTAGGGCACCTACGCTGTCACTTTCCTGTGTGTACTCCGGGCCACTTCTGCACGCTAAAGCACGAGCTGATCAGAGAGTACAGTGCTAATATAACCTGCATGGTGGAGACAGTGTGGTTCAGCCCCGGGCCCCTTGGATTGGGAGGTGGGTCTCCTTTCAGTGAGCGAAAATGCATGGCCGCGAGTGTCTGTCGCAAACACTTGCCCACATGGCGAAACGCCAAGCAAATTTTTCCGGGCAAATTTTTGCTCGAGGGCCATGGTTGCAAAAACTGTGTGATTGTGTCGGGGTGACCAGCTAGCTAGCTTGCAGGCTATCGTAACCTTCAGGCTCGCCGGCTACTGGGGCAAGCAAGCGAGCGATTTGGATAGCTTGTGAAGTCAGCCATTCAGTCGTGATGAAATGACATAGACATTGCATTGTATATACTTGACATGCATGAAATATGGTGACCTCAATCGGGCCCCGTCTGAGTCTCTGCCCGCCGGATCCCCTTACCTCCTTCCGGCACAAAATTGCTGCAGTTCCCATTCAGTAATCATGACGCAAACCGCAACTGCACCTGGCAGGTGACCAGACTGCTGTGTCCAGCCCGGGAATGCCGGGGGCTGGGGAGCATGGTAGCAGCACCGCGGGCTGTCCTGGGGAGCACTGGTGCTGGTGGCACGCCGGTACAAAAGGCCTCATTTCCATGGGTCGGCGTGACCCTGCCACCCCGTCACATGCCAGTAGGAGGCAGTCACGATACACTGCACATTTCTGCTTCCCTGCCTTTGAAAGGGTCTCTGAGGGGAGGGGGGAAAACATGCCCCCCCAGAACACTTCTAAAATGACTCCTCTGCCTCCTGTATATGTGTATGGATGGTTATACCTGCAAGGAAGCATCTGCATTTTATTGTTTTGTACTTTGATGCAGTTTTAAGTGACTTGTTGGACGAATTGTCGAGTGTCTGATCTGTAACTCATACCGCCGGCTGTTGGGCGTTTCGGTCGGCGTGCCAGGCTGCATGTTAACCCCCCCGCGTGACGCCTCCCCGTGTGCCCCGCAGATGACAGCGTGTCGGCGGCCAGTGCGTCGGACGTGCAGGACCGGCTGTCTTCGCTGGAGCTGCGGGTGCAGCAGCAGGAGGATGAGATCACGGTGATGAAGGCGGCACTGGCCGACGTGCTGCGCCGGCTGTCGCAGTCCGAGGACCCCGCGCCCGCCGCCAAGAAGCAAGCCGCCGGCAAAGGTAGGCGGGACCACGGCGTGGCTCGGGAAGCTCCGCCCAACTGGCTTTAGTTTCCCCTGACGACATGCAGGAAGTGGCAGAGGGGCAGGTTGGGGGCTGTTAAAGAGCTTCATTTCAGACTTGGGGGAGGCCATCTAATAGGGCATCACTGCCCAAGCCAGGCAGCTGTCTATAGCCCCCCGGTGGGGGCATCCGCTGCTGTTGAGGAGTAAATGGCAGCCCGCTGGTACCGGGCCTTGCCGGTACCAGGAGCTGTGCTTACTCCCAGGACCACCCACCCCCCATGACCCAGATGTTCCTCCGAGTCCCCCTGGCCTGCAAAATTAGAGGAGCGTGGCTTTCTTTCTCAGTTTCTTCTTTAACCCTCCTCTGCTGTGCTCCTCACAGCTGCCGTTTGGGGAGCATGCGGCCGTCTTTGTGGGGGCGTTCGGGCCGAAAAGGAGTCCTGCAGCTCTCTGAGACATGCCACAGCATCTAGCCCTAATTTTTCGTAATCATTCTAGCTGTAATAACGGTCATTAGCGTAATGACTAGAGCGACTCGGGGTCGTGTTTCTTTGACCGCGTGATGCCTCCCTCGGGGACACGTGTAACTCTCAGCCGCACACACCTCACGCGCCCCAGCCACGCGCCTCAGTGCAGTTTCGGCGGCAGGGGCTGCAGCTGCCACGTAAGGTCGCGTGTTGCGGTGCAGCCGCCGCAGATGACTATTGCACTTCTCTGGAAGGGCTCCGGAAGTCACAGCTGCGGTGCGGCTCGCTTCGGCACACGCTGCAAGAGGCTGCGGGCCACTTCCTGTTCCCGAGGCCGAGATTTCGCCCCACCCCCCCCCCCCCATCTCGCGCTCTCTCGCTTTCTGTATTACAGTACGCCTCGCTCTCCCATCATGAAGTGGAATACCCCTTTTTTTCTGCTGGTCACATGAACAGGATGTCCCTTGTGTGTGTGTCACAGCTGTGGATCCTGCCCTCTGCTGGCCAGGAGGTATACTGGCACTCGGACATAAGCTAATGGTGGGCAGAGGATGAGATTTCGCCTGTGCTAGATGCTTCCAGAAGCCCGCTCAGTGCTTCGGTCCTTACAGCAGCCACGGGCCGCACACTGTGTCTGTTACTTACAGCGCGGCTGAAGTAACGCGCAGCATTTGCCGCCAGACCCGCGATGCGACTGAAAGGCAGGCCTCCCGTCTGCGTGGTAGCGGCCCGGCCCCGGTGGTGAGACATTGCTGGCTCTGCAGTTGCTAGGGCTTGGAGATTAGTGAGCGCTGCTCTGCAGTGGGAGTTGTGGCTTGGCGTTACTAGTTCTTGTGATTAACTCCTCCCCCCACCCCCAGCAGGACAGAACCCGCTGCGTGAGGCCTACTCCATGTCCTGCATCGCCAACGGCAGCTCAAGTGGCCGCAAGCCCAGCCACCGGGACGGGTCCTCAGTGTCTGTAGCCAGGAAGGAGACTGTGTCTTCTGCAGCCAAGAGGTAATGGGGGGGGGGGGGTAGGCACGCACACACACATACACACACACACACACACACACACACCCAAGGTAAAAACAGGTTTTTTACAGGTTTTTATCACAATGTGGGGAAAGCTGGTCCCCGTGATGTAATAATTGAAAAAGTGTTTGCACACAGACGCACACCCTCCAGCACGCACTCTCACAGACTCACCTGGCAGCCACATGTACAGACCCCAATGGCCCACAGACGCGCTCACAGGCGCACACAGATCTGAGATCGGAGCCGACTGACACGCACAAATACGCCGGGCTGCTCCCGGATGATAATGAGAGGCCCCGAGATCCTGTGCCGGCCATCCGTGGGAGTCCTGGGTCTAATCAGGGCTTCATCGAAAGGATGGGCTTGGCATTGAAACCCGCATTTAGAGATGCGTTAATCGCCCTCTGGTGCGCTGGGGGATCATGGGAAGGGTTTGGGCAGGCCGTGCCACGTGGACAGCCCCCCGCCGGATGCAGGCAGAGTGTGACTCCGCACCACCACTGGGGAGGAATCTGCACATCCACGGTCAGCAGAATGTCCCTGAATGGGCGGTCCGCCCTGCGGGGTCTGTCCGGAGCCGGCCGGGAGTGCCCCCTCCCTTTATGCATTCCCTTCTACCTCATCAGCATCCCTCCTTTTTCACGCAGACCCTGTGTCTCCTCTTTGTTTGTGCCCCTTTCCCCGTTGTCTTGCAGCGGCCCGGAGATTAAGCATCAGATGGAGGAGATCAAGGAGAAAGTGGAGCCACGGGCTAATGATAAAGGCCCAGCCGCCAGCCCCGCGCCGGCCCCCTCCAGC
>JAODKM010000106.1:677069-690755 GCA_026780845.1 Petrocephalus sullivani | reverse complement strand
CCCCCCGGCGCCCCCTCCTTCCCCCCCCCCCCCGCCCCCCGGTACTACCCCCCAACAAGGGGGCCCCCCCCCCCCATGCTCGAGTCCCTGTGGTGGTTGCATCCTCGCTTGCAAGCTTCGCTCCTCGAAGGGGAATCCCGGCACTGGGGCGAGGGGCGTGGCCTTTCTGCCTCCGCTGGCACGGACGTGTGAAGGACTGTGTTCCAGCTAAGGATCAATAATCCATGCGGCATTAGCAGCCAGTCCTTCCCGTTTTGTCAAGTGGCCGTCGGTGCGGTAACGTCACGCCCCCGCTCTGCCCTCTGTTACCCTCTCTGACGTTTGTGGCGTGTCTTCCTGTCCCCAATGTAATTAAACCTTCTGCATGTCCAACCCCACCCCCCCACCCCGGGCCAAAGCAGGGGTCACAGCACGAAGCGAGGGCCCGGAATGGAGCGTTCCCAGAGCAGCACGTGGGACGGAGGGGAGGACGCCCGGAACAAGCTGGTGAAGGCGGCCTCCACCTCCAAGCTTCTGGCAAAGGTGGCCAGGAATGCCGACAAGTGAGTGCCGGGGGAGGGCAGGGCGGGGGCAGGGACCCGGGGCTGGGAGGGCCCGGCATCTCCACTGATAATAAAGTCCATGCATGGACAGAATGGCTCAGATGTTTTCCCGGCCGCTTATCTCTGAGGGAAAATTAAACAATAAAAAAAGACCTACTTAGAGTTCCACGCGCTCTGTCCGACCTCGAAAGAAATGGTGAGGCATTTGCACGGCCCAGCCCAGGGACAGGCCTTCCCAGCATGCCCTGTAAGGTGAAATGCACTCGTCACCGTGACCCTGACGCCACCTCTTCCCTGCAGGCATAAAGACGCGACGACCAGCCAGGGTAAGACGCCGTCTCCGCCCTCCCCGGCCATCGAGGCCTGGGCCCCATGCCCATCTTACCCATCACCCCAAGTTGAATAATGGCACCTGCTCAGGCGTAAAGTGGCGCCGGGCATCATTTACTGCCTCTGGGTTCGGGGCCAGTCTGTGGCTCCTGGCGAACGCCCTGCCCGCGCTCGTGGGCCGTAATCTTATATGCCGGGGTTTGCATAACCATGCCTGGCTTTGGTAAGGAAGCCGCAGGTCATAAGTTCATAAGAATGAAAGATCAGTGAGAACCAACCAGGGTGGGGCGTGGGATCAGGTGTCTTCTACCAGCAATGCATTCTGGGATATACCATATAATTGCCATATCACCAACTTTTTTAATACCACTTTCATTATTACTGTCATTATTATTATGTTATTTTTGCTTTGAGTGATTTATTATTTTTGTTTTTCTGTCTCATAGCAAAAATGTCAACACGAGAGAAAAACAGCCAAGGTAAGCGGTTGTTTGGAGCACAAACCCTTGCTTACCCCTGCCACTTTGCCCCCTCCCCCTCCTACTCTCAGGTCAGACCTTCCAGGGAGCTTCGTGTCTTACGCTTCTGTCCACCATTTCTTTTAGTGCTCCATTTCTTTGTCTTGTCATCGGGAACTTAGATGCCGGGATCTCTAACAGTGAAGTCCCAGCCCCCCCCCCCTCCCCAGGACAAAATTACCTCTGTCTCAGACAGAAAATGCATTTTAAATCTGCTTGTATCTTTTATCACTTGGGTAGGACCCACGTATGCAGATGGGTGTCCGTTCAGGTGCCAGCTCTTTTTCCTCAGCCACAAAACGCCACTGACGTCACTAACACTGCTAAAGTCACTTGAGCTGGTCCTGCTGTCCTTATCTTTTGAATTAATTATACATCTTAGGTCTCTCTCTTCAGACAAACCTGTCTGCCGTCAGGCTGAAAGGAAAGGCAGCTCATACTCCGGCGCCCTGAAACCCATGCTGGGCGGGGCTATCATACATTGGCTGGCTTATACTCTTATTTCATTGGCTAAAATGGGCAGTGATTGGTAGCAGGGTAGCCCCACCTGATAGCTTCTTCTCCGCGCTGCTTGTGTTGTGAGTCTGCTGGGTTGGTTTGGCCACACAATGTCCACCTTATTAACTGCGCCCTCCCCACACAGAGGGGGAGTACATCAAAATGTTCATGAGGGGCCGTCCCATCACCATGTTCATCCCGTCGGATGTGGAGAACTATGACGACGTAAAGACAGAGCTGCCCCCCGAGCGGCTCAAGTTGGAGTGGGCGTATCCTTCCCGTCCCCCCGGCCCCTCCCCCCATGTCCTGCGTCCCATCTCCCCTGCGCCCTCGTTGGCTCGCGGCGAAGTGAGCGGCTCAGAAACTCCCTTCCTGTTCTCCCCCGTCCCCTCGGTTTCCCTGGGATTTTTTGGCACTCTGCTAAGGGGGGGGGGGGGGGATGTGGGCGGCTCTGCACAGGATGGGAAATACACACATCTGCTCTCGGCCTGCAGGGGCAGATAAGTGACGAAGGTTCCTCTGGCTTTGGCACAGACTGAAGGGCCCAGATCAAAGCCTGCCTAATCCATGCTGCCACATCTCCTGGACCCCCCCCCGCCATTTCTCCTTCTCTCCCCACTTTCTGGCCCTTGACTCTGCTGGCCAGCTATGGGTACCGGGGCCGTGACTGCAGGGCTAACGTGTACCTGCTGCCCACCGGCGAAATTGTCTACTTCGTCGCCTCCGTGGTCGTGCTCTTCAACTACGAGGAGCGAACGCAGCGCCACTACCTGGGCCACACAGACTGCGTCAAGTGGTGAGTCACAGAGGGGGGAGCCCGGGCATGTTTGCTATGGTGCACTTGGCACTTTGGGGTGGGGCAGTTGGGAGCATGGGGCGGAGCATGGGGCGGAGCATCTGTCTGATTGGTGGAGGCCATTCATGTAAATGGATGCAAATTTTGTCCAGGGGTTTGTAAAAATAAGCAAAGTGGCGAAGCTGATGGCAGATCCCCCCTCCCCCCCAACCACCCTTTGTCTTCCTAGCCTTGCTGTTCACCCTGACAAGATCCGCATCGCCACGGGACAGATTGCCGGTGTGGACAAGGATGGGCGGGTGAGCCCTCGGCCCTCCCTCTCCCTCGGTCTCTCTCCCCCGTCTTCTGCCGCAGACCGCCAGTCCCTGCCACGAGGTGAACCCTGGGCTGGGTGCCTGGCGGGCCTGTGAGACAACAATGGCGTTTTTATTGTGCAATAAGGCCGTCTGGGCTCATCACCCGCCGTTTCCAAACGGTTCCCCTCAAGTATTTGTTGAAATTCGGCCAAATGCCGCGCCGGGACGATCCCGCTCCCATGAATGGACTGCGCTGTCTGCGGCCACCTGTGTTTGCACGTCCTTGTTCCAAGACGACGGTGTTTGTTTTGACCCCCGACCCCGATGTCTCTCCCTGCAGCCCCTGCAGCCACACGTCAGGGTCTGGGACTCCGTCTCGCTCAGCACCCTGCAGGTTATCGGCTTGGGCACCTTCGAGAGAGGGGTCGGCTCCCTCTGCTTCTCCAAAGCTGTGAGTCCTCGCTCCTCTCCTCGCGGTGTTCCCGCTTTTAGCCGGGGGGAGGAGGGTGCAGTTCCATGGCCCCCGCTGTATAGCAGACAGAGGCTGATCAGCAACAGGGGTATACTTCAACAGTTAACAGTCCAAGGTTCTGCAGAGGGGGTTGGGGGGAGGGGGGGGTCTACAGCGAAGGTCTTGAAGATGAGAATATCAGCTCCTTGGCAGGGCTAGCATGGAATCTGCTGACCTTAAACAGTGTGCCAGACCCCCAGCTGTGAACGGGCCATGCTGGGACGGCACATTCCTCACCCTGTTCCTAATCAGCCCCCGTCTCTCCTCACCCGTGTTTTCATCTCTTCTTCTGTTCCTTCTGTCTCTATGACTTTTTTGTCGTTCTCGGCATATTACAGTCGCCTGCAAAAACACCGGGGTAGTGAAATGCGCAGCCGCAGACGCAGACGCGCGCATACTCACACGCGTCTTCCTCCTGCTCTGCAGGATTCGGGCATCCACCTGGCCGTGATCGATGACTCCAACGAGCACATGCTGACTACCTGGGACTGGCAGAGGAAGTCAAAGATCGCAGAGATTAAGGTGAGGCCGTTAGTGGCCGCACCCCCCTGGCCCCCACCACTCTGCTGCCCCTGTGCTATCTGCCTAACACCCCCCCCCTCCCCCTCCCCCCACCACAGACCACAAACGAGGTGGTCCTGGCCGTGGAGTTCCACCCCACTGATGCCAACACCATCGTCACCTGCGGCAAGTCCCACATCTTCTTCTGGACCTGGAGTGGCAGCTCACTGGCACGAAAGCAGGGCATCTTTGGGGTGAGAGCCTGCTGCCCCCATCCTGTTGCACTCAGAATTGCACCCTGTGTCTCACACACACACCCTCCAGCCACACACTGTGCCCCTCTCCTAAACCCCGCGCCCACCTGTCTCTCCAGAAATACGAGAAGCCCAAGTTTGTGCAGTGCCTGGCCTTCCTCAGCAACGGCGACATCCTCACAGGCGACTCGGGCGGCATCATGCTGATTTGGACCCGCAGCGTGGCGGAGCCAGTTCAGAGCAAGGGCCCCAAAGGTACCCCCCCCCCCCCCCTGCCAGCATAACAGCCTTCACATGCAGGGACAAAGGGCGTGCCTTGCTGCCAGTGAGAATCTGCCGCTGAGTCCTCCTGCCTCAAGGAAGAGTCGTTTACTCAAGCTCGTTTGCACATGATAATTGTTTCTTTGGCATGCAAAAGAACTGGAATTTGGAGAGTGTGAGCCTAGGGTGTCAGCGCTGCCGCCTAAATTATTATTTGCTCACTTCCCGGGCCGGATCGGTACCTCCTTGGCACTCCCTGGCTCGCGGCCTGCCTTCACGCCCCGCGTTTGCTGTTAAGTCTGACTCGAGCCTTGGCCCGTGTAGGTCGGTGCCAGCCAGTGTGTTGGGGAGGGCTTTCACATTTTAACAGGAATACTGGTTTACATCTGGACCCAACTGGTCTGTCGATGACCTCTCACCTTGGGTCACCTGACCTTTTGTGGGGCCAATAAATGCAAACAGATTTTCACTGTTTGGAAGTTCTCATATTCAAATCCTTCTGAAGATCTGCTCCCTCTTCGCACCGTAGGTCTGTGTTGAAGTGCATCTCTCTCTCCTTCTGCCCCCTCACTGTAGTGTCTAGCTTTCCCACCTCCAGGGCTTGTGCATAACCTGCACACCCCCGGGTGTTTTTAACCAGGAGCGATAATCGGGACTGATGCGGAAATTCAGACACCCACGCTCGCACACTCACGCACGTCGGGGCGAGCTGTCAGATGCACGCACGCCGAGGCGAGCTCTCAGACGCACATGCCCTGCTCATAAATGCACACTCACCCCCTAAACTCCCCCACCAAGAAAAAAAAGCCTGCACGTCAGCCCTCTGAAAACAGCTCTGCCCCACGTCTGTGTTTAATTTCTGCAGTATCCCACATGAAGGCCTCTGAAGTATTTGTGGTATTCCCTTCCCAGAAATGTGGACCGCTGTACCCTCTCCAGTCTCGCTCGTGTTTGCCTAACTCGCTCTCTTAATCCTGTGGTGCATAGTGAGTTGGACGAAATCCCTGTCTTTCTCCTCAACACGTGACTCCACCCACCTAATTCCTCTATTGCCTAAAACACTGATACGATCTGACTCCGCCCCTTCCATATTATCTCTGCCCTAATGTGAAGACCACACCCTCTCCCCCACCCCTGTTCCCGCCTCCTCTCAACATGTTTTTTTTTTTTTTTTTGCTCTCCCACAGTCCCACCCCCAGGCGTGTACCAGATCAGCCGGCAAATAAAGGCCCACGACGGCAGTGTCTTCACGCTGTGCCAGATGAGGAATGGGACGCTGCTGACCGGAGGTGGCAAGGACCACAAGATCATTCTGTGGGACCATGACCTGAATATAGAGAGAGACATTGAGGTGGGAAGTGCGGCCCCTCGGGAAGTTCTGCAGTGGACTCAGTGTGTGACCCATGGTGCTCAGACCCTGTCTCCTGTCCCCCTCTGCAGGTCCCTGACCAGTATGGGTCTATTCGGGCCGTGGCAGAGGGCAAGGGCAACCAATTTCTGGTCGGAACATCAAAGAACATGATCCTGCGAGGCACGTTTAATGATGGCTTCCAGGTGGAGGTGCAGGTGAGCGAACCTCTGTGCCTCACCGGAAGCCGTGTGTGCTGACCAGGTTTGATAAAACTGCTGAACCGAGTGGCTGTCCAAGGCAGTCTAAATGGATGAAAGTGATTTCTGGGCGGCCCAGGCCACCGGAATCTGATCCGCTTCGGTTCCGACCCATTTCGACCATGAAGGGCTCCAGAGGAGGCCTAATGTTTCCAAACACTGAATGCTACAGGCTGGTCTGGAACGCAGTTTCTCTTTTGCTTCCAGCTTAAATAAACGGTGGAATTTCTCCCGTCTTTCAGGGGTATCCAACAGAACCCATCCCCCCTGCCCCAGTGCTGCCCTGATCTCAGGCATGTCCCACTCACTGCTCACTGCTTCGTTCTCCTCCAGGGCCACACGGACGAGCTCTGGGGCTTGGCCACTCACCCCTTCAAGGACCTCTTCCTCACCTGTGCTCAGGATAGACAAATGTGCCTCTGGAATGCTGTGGACCACTCCCTGGAATGGACCAGGCTTCTGGACGTAAGAGTCTCTGCCCAGCTCTGCTCAGGGTTTTGCTGTAACGGTCTGCCGCTCCGTTCCTCATGTCATCTCTCCCCGGTTCTCTCTTCCACGTCCTTCCCCAGGAGCACGGCCACTGTGCGGACTTCCACCCAAGTGGTGCTGTTGTGGCCATCGGGACCCACTCAGGAAAGTATGTTCTCATCCGGGCTGCATTCGATGTAAAAGGTATAATTGGTCTAGAGCAGCCTTTTGGTTTGACCCAAGCATCCACCCCCATGTCGGGTCTAGGTGGTACGCTCTCGATGCTGAAACGAGGGACCTGATCGCCATCCATACAGACGGAAACGAGCAGCTGTCAGTCATGCGCTACTCTGTAGGTGGGTAGAGCCGAGGTCCCGCCCCCCTTATCTCATGAAACCGTGGCGATGACGCGCCTGACGACGCTCTGCTCTCCTCCTCAGATGGCTCCCTGCTGGCAGTGGGATCACACGATAACTTCATTTACCTCTACACCGTTTCAGAGAAAGGCCGGAAGTACAGCCGATACGGGAAGTGCACTGTGAGTCCCGCCCCACCCCTTCCCATGCCTTTCGCGGCTCGGGGGACTCGAGGGCCCGCTCGGCTCCTGTCGCAGCACCTTACCTTGCTGTCTTGGTGGCCCGTACGCCCATGCGGGTGGCGGTTGGACGACACCGAGGGCCACGTGGACGGTTCCTCCCAGTTAGCAGAGATTGCTTCTGCAGACGGTCGACCAAACCCGAGGTGGTGTCTGTTTGTCCTTTGGGCTTTCAATCAAAGGTTCAAGCAGAACTGCCCAGTGACCGTGGTGAAGCGGCTACCAGGACCTGCCCTGAGCCATCTGTGTAGTGCTGCGAGACGGGTTGTTATTTCGGAGCATGTTGGCCTGGTCACTCTTCATTCCGTATCTCCTCACCTCCGGATTCCCTCCTTCTGCCCCCCCCCGGGTGGGGCTAGGAGGGGTCAGGGCACTCACTTTCCTTAAGCTAAACGTGTGGGTTTCCGGGGTCACTATGGACCCCGTAAAGGTACGGCTTTTTGGAAGCAAGAGAGATGTAATTAAAGGGGAATGCTGTGGGAACCTCGTCCTCGGGTTTATTGGGCTTGGCGGCCCTGTTCTAGCTCGGCCCCGAGGGGCCCGGATGGGTTCTGAGAAGAGCTCCACATTAGATCAAAGGCGCAGCTGCATGGACCTGTCAGCACTGGGGGGGGGGCATACTGACTGTGTGTGTGTGTGTGTGTGTGTGTGTGTGTGTGTGTGTGTGAGTGTGTCAGTGTTGGTTCATGTTTTACACTCTTAAAACAATAAAAATAACAGTTAAGCATGGCAGCTGGGGGCTGTCTGAATCAGGCCTGGCATAATGTAACAGCCTGTGTGTGTGTGTGTGTGTGTGTGTCTGTGTCTCTGTATCTGTGTGTGTGGGTATAAATTATATCATGGGGGTCAAATGTCCCCATAATGTGACAAGAACCTGTTATTTTATCATTGCAGGGACCGATTTTGCAGTACCTACAAGGGGTAACTCAATTTTATAAAAACCTGTGACAGCAAAATGTCAAAAGTCTTAAAAGTATTTTGTTTGGTTACTTATGGTTAAGGTTAGGGCTGTGTTTGGGATTAAGGTTGTCATTGTTGGGATTAGGGCTTTTCCTGTAGAAATTAATGAATGGTCCCCACAAAGATATGCATACAAACAAGCGTGTGTGTGTGTCTGTGTGTGTCCTCTTGTCTGTCTGCGCACTGGAATGAGGCCTCTAGACTCCAATAAAATCAAACAAAGTGCCAAGAGAGACAAACAGAGGTTCCCTCCCCGATCCTGCTGGGGGTGGTCTCATGGCTGAGGGGGAGGGGGGTGGATTAGGTGGGTGGTGCCTCCCTCTCGTTCGGTGTCAGGAAGCTGAGGGGCCGGTGTGCTCCTCCCCCGGGCCTCCCGCACCTCGCTGCATAGCATGTTGGCATGTTGCCGTCCCATAAAGCTTCACACCACCCCTCTCCCTCGACCCCACAGGGACATTCCAGCTACATTACACATCTTGACTGGTCCCCCGACAACAAGTTCATCATGTCCAACTCAGGCGACTATGAAATCCTTTACTGTGAGTATCTCGCGCTCGCCAAGCGCACACACGCACGCCCGCCCGCCTTTACAGGCAGCTGTCACCGCTCCATACAGCTGTTGTTTCACGTTATTGAACATCTGTAGGTTCCCCAAATGTCTTTTCGTGCTGTTTAAGACTTTAATTTCTGGCAGATGGCATTTTTCTGTTTTTCGGTTTATCCAAAAACCCGAGTCCACGTCCCGTCCCTCCCCAGGGGACATTCCAAACGGCTGCAAGCTGATCCGAAACCGCTCCGAGTGCAAGGACATTGACTGGGCCACCTATACCTGTGTGCTGGGATTCCACGTCTTCGGTGAGTGCCAGTCCAGGTGCTTGGTGCTGAGGGCCGGTGCCTGGGGTGGGGGCGGGGGGCGGGGGGGCGGGTCGTTTCCTCCAGACTCCTGGTTTTGAGACGTAAGCGGCCCACGACCCCCAAGCACACCTGTAGCTTTCAGTCGTGACACACGTCAGCGCGCTGTGACTCACACTGAAAATCAGAGTGTGTAAATCACACACTGTGACAGCATTAAAAAGGGGGGCTGTGCCAGCCCTGACTAGCTGGGGTCATCCGCTCACCTCCGGGAGTGATGACTCACCTTCAGCCTGGTATTTGGGTCTGTTTCAGTCTGTGGTTAGGCTCTGTTGGTACCATTACGCTACAGAAAACTCTCCTTGGAACAATCTCCTCCCCCCCCACCCCAGCTTCATGCTTTATGTGCCCCTCTCCCTGTCCTCTGTTCCAAAACTCCTTTTTTTCATGCCTGGCAAGAGCAGTATCTCCAGACTTAAAAACAAAAGTTCACATAAGATGGAGGTGATAATGGTTTTCCACTTTTCCGGTCGGGGGCTGAATCTCAGGGTGGTCCCTCGTCATCAACCATCCCCCCCCCCACCCCATGTCAGACACACTCCGAAAGCGATACGGCGCCTGTCCCCCGATTTAAGTCCCGCATGTCACCCCATTATTTGCATATTTGTTTTACGAGACACATTTTTTATTTTGGAGATGAAAATTCAGCAGGCATAATCCGCGCCCCTTCCCCAAAAGACCGAAACCGAGGCTAGAGAATTATATTACAGAATGCTGTGGCAATGAGGGGAGCCGGGCCATTGTCTCTCATCGCCCCCTGGTGGCTGGTTTTGGGTTGTGCTACGTTGTCAGCGGGAGTTGGAAAATTTGGAGGCGTTACGGGAATTGAGGTCTTTGTGTGGTCATGTGGGTGGGGGGAGGGTATGATTACTGATGGAAAGTAGTTTCAAGCCATGTGATTAGGCCGTATATAAATAGATACAAAATGTATTGTGTTATTTCAGAGAGCAGTGTAAATGTTTACCTGTATTGGGATAGGAGAGGCTTAGGTACCTCATGGGGCATACCGCCTCTCTGCCCTAAACCTCACACACCATCCAGGGTTTGACCTGTGCGTCTTCCGGTGTCTTCTCTGTAGGGGTGTGGCCCGAGGGCTCGGATGGAACAGACATCAACGCCTTGGTCCGGTCTCACAACAGGAAGGTGATCGCATTGGCTGATGACTTCTGCAAAGTACACCTCTTCCAGTACCCCTGCTCCCGGCCCAAAGTGAGTCACCCATCCGTGTTGGGGAAGGGGGCGGGACTTCAGTAGACTTTAGTAGTAACGTTAACCGCCCTGTGAACCCCACAGGCCCCGAGTCACAAGTACAGCGCCCACAGCAGTCACGTGACCAACGTCAGCTTCCTTCACAAAGACAGTCACCTGGTGTCCACGGGGGGCAAAGACACCAGCATCATCCAGTGGCGCCTGGTGGAGAAGACGCCCGCCCTTGTCCCGAGTGAGAACCCGTCCCTGGGGGAGGGGCTACACCTGAACTCCACCCCCAGGGTTGTGGCCACGCCCCCGATCCAGACGCCCACGCCCACTGAGTCCATTCCACCGGCCGACACCGCCACGCCTCCTTCCGAACCCACTGAGGCCACACCCAATGGACAGCGGCCTGGCTCCCCCGACACGCCCCCATCGGACGCCACACCACCCTCGTCCGACAGCCCGCTGACCCCCAAGGACAGCCTGGAGCCCAGTGATGACGCAGCCACACCCAGTGACGAGTACGCGCCGTCCACGCCCTCATAGGGGCGTAAGCCGGTTCGGCGTGTGCTCCCCGCCCTGTCTCAGGCTCCTCCTCCTTCAGTCTCCTCCTTTGGCTTCCTGGGGGGAACGGCGGCCATTTTGGTCTCTCCTGCTACTTTTTAAAATCTTAAGTTTTTTTTTTTTTTTTTTTTTCCTTTGTTTGAAGTAATTGGTTGGAAAATAAGGGGCATGGTGTAGAAAAAAAATTGTATTGTCGTATTTGGGGGGTGTGTGCCAGACAGACATGTGGACGCTAACATGGTCACATGCACACTGACACAGATGGACACTAGCACGCCGACACTAGCAAACACATACCGTACATACAGGGACACCCACGCGGGGCAGTGTGTGCCTCTCGGCGGGGGTGGGGTGGGGGGGGTAAACGCAGTTTTAAAGTCTCGTTAAAGCTGGCTTTGAGTTTTGACTTTTTTTCATAGTTCTTGGTTTATGTTTTTAAGGGGATGGGCCTTCTTTGGAAAGCAGTGTCTGATAATATAGTGACCCACTAACATGGTAAAGCCACGTTACAGCAAGGAATTATGGGACCCCATTTCTGTGTTCATTATAAATAGCAAGCCGCCATGGGATAGAATGGCCATAAATGCCTTGGCTGGAACTTACTGGCCCAAAGCTCTGCATCATTGTCTGGACCCTCCCACACCTCTTGGCCAACCCCCTGTGAGTCCCAGCGCCAGACATGCCAGTGGGCAAACTGGGTGCTGATGCAGCCCTCTTCCGCGGACTACAGGGCCCCACTCAGCCTTGAACGTGAATCGGAATCCACGTCGCTAATGTGATAATGATTTTTTTTTTTAACTTGTAGGCGTTTTTGATACGATGAATTATTGAGGTCCCTTGGCCACCTGTCCCAGCTGTCAATCATCATACATCACTGTGGTGACTAACCCCCCCCCAGGATTCTGATTTGTACCGCATTTTGAGCCCAAGTGCAAAACCAGTTTAAACTAGGTAACCATAGAGATGTGACACTTTTTCTTGCCATCCTTCAGTCCTCTCCCTCCCCCAACGAGCGCTGATGATGGGGAAGGCTTTTAAATGGGGACTTTGCCAGCCAATCAGCATTTGGTATGAGAGGCTGAATCTCTTCACTCTGTTTTCTTTCTTTCATCTTCAAAAAAAAATGTCACCATTATTCTTTTATAAGGCTTTTTTTTTAGTGTTGATTACAGACTCTTTCCTCCGGGCCACGGAGTCTTAAACTCGCCAGCTGCCTCGCGTGTCTGCGTCATTCCGGAAGGGTGTTCTGAACCTTCGCTCCCCTCTACGCAAACTCAGGATGAATCCCATTGGGGACACAGCCAACAGCAGTACACGCATGGGGACAACACGTCCCCATGCGCCCCCCCCGCCCCTCCCGGTGTCCGGTCACACGTCTGAAAAGCAAGGGCTCCTTTGGGCTGCACCCACAAGCGATGTCTCCACTCTCTGCATGTTATGTGGTCCGCGTGGGCAAAGCAGCATCCTGATTGGCCTAGAATAGCCCCCGGAGAGGCACATGATTGGCCGGTCTTGTAAAGAGCGTTGAAATGATAATGAATGGAGTAGTAGCAGGCTGAGGCATTTTGCTTTGTTTTAATGGGTAAGATAAGTAATTTTGATGTGTTGTACAGGTGGAAAGAAATCTTAATGTCTTTCCTTGTACGGTGAGGTATTTGGAAGGATTGTGTAAGTAGGGTGCACGTGTAAGGTCACAGCAAGGCTGTCAGATCAGGGGGGTCACTGTGACTGAGGGCGTAACGTGAGCCTGCAGTGTCAGACTAATGATGTCTCTTAATGTCCACAAGCATTGCCTTACAAACTCATGTTTCCCACTGGGTTTGGAGAAGACCTTTCATTTTGCTGCACGCAGGATTGCCTTCTGCCTTCAAATAAGGGCTTTTTTTATATTGGCCGTCTGGTCTGTCAATGCTGTCCTTCAGGTTAGGGGTGTAGCTGAGGGTGGGGTTTGAGGGGAGGGATCAACATGCCTTCCAAATGTACTTCAGTCACTCTAGTAAGTGCTGTAACTCCTCCAGCTCACCTTACGATTGGCTCTGCCAGCTGAAATCTTTTAGCATAAGCCCTCAGTTGCCCCAGCCCTCCCGGAAAGACATTCAGGTGTGACTGCTTTGTGTATATAATGGTATGCCTGTTTGTATATATCTGGTATTCACTCATCTGAAAATGGCCAGACATTAGCTTTCCGGAAGCCGTGGCCTTGGGAGGCTCTTTGGGCTTGGGGAGTCAGGGGAGGCTCTTTGGACTTGGGGGGTGACAAGGGAGGGTCTTTGGGCTTGGGGGGGTCACACTCAGAGCCTGAGCCTGCGGCAGACAGCCGAGTGCGAGGCGTCTCCGTCAGCCTGTCAGGTCAGCTTGCAGCCCCCCCCCCCCACCATCAACCAATAGTTTGAGGGTGTTCGGCCCGCAGAGATTATGAGTGACCTTTTGACCCTAGTTCTGGAGGTCCAAGACTATATTTGAATGCCATTGAGGTGAACTTCCTTGTTTGGGTCAGCCTCTGAGTTGATGCCCCCTCCCCCCCAGCAGAAGATTCCAACCCCTCCCCCAACCCCGAAAACATCAAGGCTTCGTCAGCAGACAGAAACTAGAGACGACTGCTGAAATATTGCACCCGTCGGCCGAGCGGTAGCTTGGGCGCCCACTTGGTAATCCGCCAGTCTGACCACGACGCTGCTCGGTGAGTCCAACACGCCTCATCGACCTCGTCTCACCGCGGGACTGGCGGCAGCCCCCATCACACCCGTGTCGAATGGTAAAGGGATGTCCCATGATCGTCCCCCCCCCCCCCCCCCCCCACCCAATGCCCCCTCCCCCTTGCCCGGGGGAGCCATTCAAATCTAAGAGGCGCCCTTTCACGGGGCCCGTTTTGTGGGGG
>JAODKM010000106.1:652806-676969 GCA_026780845.1 Petrocephalus sullivani | reverse complement strand
TCACCATGTGCCTCCTCCCCTGAGCTCGGGGACGACATGCTAATGTAGATGCCGCAGTTACGCGGGCCCTGTATGTTGGGGGGGTGGGGGGGGGTACTCGTTTTACGTGAAGATGTTTGAGCCAATCTATTTCTCATGCATTCCTGTCAAAGGGCAGAAAGTAGTGAACATTTGAAGATTTTGAAATAAACCTTTTGAAAAGTAACCATGTCCAACGCTTGTTTGTCACAATGCCCATGCAGTTATACCCGCCGAGTACATTATGATTATAGTAACATCTAGCTGTCGTTTATGTAGGGATTTCTCTGTGAATGGCAGTCAGTCAATGCCCCAGGCAGTCCCGGCATCCCAGACAGGACTGAACTCCTGCCCTGCTCCTCTCCTGACAAACAATCTGTAACCAGCAGACAGGCGTGGGTCAGGCCAGACGGGGAGG
Organism: Petrocephalus sullivani; assembly: GCA_026780845.1. Lineage (NCBI taxonomy): Eukaryota > Metazoa > Chordata > Actinopteri > Osteoglossiformes > Mormyridae > Petrocephalus > Petrocephalus sullivani. Next base: position 676,533 of record JAODKM010000106.1, on the reverse strand, counting down.
GTTATCAATGTCAACTCCGAGTTGGGCAAGACCATCCCGGCCCACATGAGTCGGCAGGTTCTGCTACAGCGCGTCACAGAGGCACGTGCCACGACTGGCGCGTTTCGTTTGCCACCGTCTCCGTCTTTCAACACACCGTCCCCACTCCGGCGACACTCTGATGGAAGCTGCCACTGCCTGCCGACCCGGCAGCCAGACCCGGGTGGGAAATTTTAGCGATTTTAAACGGGACACAGCTGAACGTAGCCAGGGATGTTCAAAAGGCTTTATTTCCTGAACATATCTACATGTGTACTGGCTTGTGACCCAGTCTCAAGCCCGCTTCAATGGGGGTTTGGGAGAGGAAGGAGGGAGAGCGAGGTGCCAGATGAGTTGCCGTGGAGATCGGAGCAAGCTGCTGTGAGGCGTTAATTGGTGCCACCCTGTGGCCTGAGTTTGGCATTGCAGCGGTTCTTATGGCAGCATGTCCAGCCATCCCTCGTGCAGAAATCCAGCGTAGTGCACCCCTTTTCACCAGTGACTGCAGCAGGGAGACGTGGTTAGCCAGCAGAGGAGCTCAGACACCCAAGACGCACACAAACGCACACCAAAGGTCTGTACCACCTTATCACCAGACCGGTCAGTCCTATAGGCAACATATGTGGCCGTCTACAGAACCACCTTCTGAGCTGGTGCTAGATTGCTAGCTAGTTTCACTTTATCTCCAAAGCGGGGCAGTAATGCTAACCTAGGGCACCACTTCAGCTAGGACTGGCACTCGGATGCCAGGGTTGTATGCAAACCCAGTCCAATTAAATGACTTGTTTCACTAATTAATCAAACCTCCCAGTTCTGTGATCACCTGTCCATCACATAAATGACAGAGTATTCTATAACAGTCTGTCATCTTCAGAGCTTTTCTAAAAACAGCCACAGCTGTGTTTTAGAGGACTCACCTCGCATGTAACAGGCCTGGGGTACCTTGCTGGAACACGAAAGGAGCTGGTTCCCCTCCCTGAGGCAGACCTCTCCCTAGCACCCAATATGGAACTGGGCTGTCGCAGGGATGTCGTCATCAACGGTAACTGGCAGCCACCACCCCCCCCCCCCCCCACCCAAACCCAAATCGATGTTTAAGGTCTGTACAGATTCAGTCAGATAGTTGCAAGACATATGACAGTCCAGGAAGCCTATAAAGGGTGAATCCTGATCCCATAAAACATAAAACCTATAGCAGGGGCACAGCTACTTACAGGTGGGTGGGGGTTGTCGGACCACCCAACAGAGACAGAGCAAATTTAAACAGTCTTTAATAATTCAGTAGAATAATAGAATAACTTGGCATCGCCACCCCCTCAAGTCGACAACTGAGTAAATGAGTAAATGTACAGAAAAGCACTGTTGCCAATACCCCACAATTCAATCATTGGTGGCATCCTGGTAACTGCGATCAGTCTAGGGAGGTGGCCCTGTTATCCTCCGGCGGCCCCCGGAACAGATACCTGCACAGAGGGGCAGCAGGATCAGCAGGAGAAGCCCGGCTTTCATGGCGTCGCGGGTGTTTCTTGGGATGTCGCAGGAGTCTTGGGTGTGTGCTGGGCTGTCGCGGGAGTCGCGGGTGCGTGCTGTGGTGTCGCGGGAGTCGCAGGTGTGTGCTGGGCTGTCGCGGGAGTCGCGGGTGCGTGCTGTGGTGTCGCGGGAGTCGCGGGTGCGTGCTGTGGCTGGCAGAGAGACACGCCAGCCGCTTTATGTGCAGCCCTCTGTCCCGGTCACACACACACACACACACCCGCAGCTGTGGAGCAGCTTGACGCACCCACACGGCAAACCCGCCCCTCGGGAACCGGCTGGGCTATGCCATGACCACAGGAAATGGGGGCGGGCATGGGGGGGTCACGGGGATACAGTGTGGACTTTATCACGGGGCAGGAGCCAAGAGAAGAGAGGGAGTGTAAATCGAATTTTAAAGGGACAATTACCGCGGCCTGTTTGTGTTCCTGTGTGCTTGTAGGTTGTATAAACACCATGCTGGTCTCTTTCCTGGAAGGTAAACAGTTTATCAAGGTTGGGGATGGTAAGGATTATAAAAGACTAGATAAAATATATAGCTCTTTAAAAACATCCAACTAAATCCATCCTAGTCTGGGCCAGGTCCCAGCCCACACCCCGTCTTCCTCCTAACCGATGGTTAGAAGATGGATAGATGCCTGGCAATTTAGATGGGGGAAAATGAGCAAAAGGGAAAATACTCCCAGCAGGGGAATAACAAGATAATATAGATCTCATTTTAACAGGTTCCTTACACTGTGAGGTCACGCGCAAACATGTCCTTATCTTATGAGCAGGAGCTGCTTTTGCTCAATGTCTGGCTCTGTTTAGCAGACACTACACCTTTGATTGTTTTTTTTGGATGGGTAGAATCTCCAAACAGACTCAACATTCGGATAGTGAGGATTTTTTACAGACCTAAAGAGGCCTTTCTTATAAACTGGATGGAACTGGTTTCTCCCAGTCCAGGCGGCTCAAGTGTTATTCGAGGATAAAATTATAGCTGGCTGCTTTTCAAGGTATTCTGAAAATGCTCTAATTACCACGCACATATTATAAGGCTGTCAGAGATTAGCCACACTGATTAAACACAAAAACACCTTGAAAAGTACGGCCCTTAAAGTTGTTGGAGGAATCTGGATGCATTTGTGGTTGTTCATGATTTTTTGCCAGAATCTTCCTTTCTACTCTCCGACCTTGCATTTGTTCTCATGTGAAGCCTCATGAAAGTAGCTTTTAAATAAAAATAGTTTAATAATAATACGATGTATATTTGTGCTGCTTCTACAAGCGCAAATCCAGTGCAGTGGAGAATAGTTCAGGCACAAGCACATTCTCGCTATGGCAATACCACAGCATCGATCTTCCTGTGTGTGACCCGTGTCCCTGAGTCCTCGTTTACAGAAGATAACGCAATTCCTGGGGGTCTTATGAGGCTGGGCTCGGGAGGAACATCTCGAACTAAAAAGCAATATTTGAAAGTAGTGCGACATTGCGTGACTGTCTCTGGCAAGTCCTGGCTTTCTAGTTAGACGAGCAAAAGTGGAAATAAAAAGGCGAGGGCAATTAATCACACTGGCTGGCAAAGCCTGTCTGCGCCACTATCACTCTTTAGGTGTTGATAGATGAGTTAGTTTATTACCCAACACAATCCTGAGCATTTCCTCATTCTCTGTTGTGCCCCAGCAAGGACCTTTGATCACAGGCATGACAGTACTCCGTACCCTGCCCCTGTCCTTGCCAATAACATCCGGGGTGGTGTTTATTGACCCTGACTCAGCATGATACCCCCCCCCCCCCCCCCCAAACCAGAGGAATCAGCAGGATCTCCCGGAGCACATGTATGAGGTGTGACAACCCCACAGAGCACAGCTGGTGCCTCGTCTTTACCATGACCTCAGCTTCCGGACACACAATACTGCCTGGCACACAAGGGGTTAAACATGGCCCCGCCTCCACATGGAAAGTCACTTGATGATTGGCTGATTAATCACAGCTGTTAGGCACTCTTCAGCCTGCTTAATTACAGCGTGAGAGCCAGTGCTGTTTAAACATGTAGGACCACAATAATGAGGCAGGTGCCCCATGGAATTAATTCCTACAAGAGGGAGGGGCAAATCCAGGTAGGGGTGCTTTCTATGTCATTTTAATGAGACATGTTGAGGTGGTGCTCTTTCTGGCTGGCTTTAATGATTACTTCGGTCAGTTAGGAGTTTGTGCACCGGGGTTGGTAATTAGCCTGGACACTGAAGTACCAAGGTGTGAAAGCTGTGAGTTATAACTTGTAATATGTAATTTTAGAAAATTGAAATTGTAATCTGAGGTTTCGACTGAGCTCCTGCCAGCCAAGGGCCTCCTCATGTGAAAGTGACTCTTGGAGAATCAGTATTTTATGGAGAAGCAGAGGATAAAAATGCTGGGATCTGCTGAAGGTGGGGAGCTTTCTGCTCGGAGTCTCTCCATTGCAGTTCTAAGAGAAGGGGTCACACTACGCTTGGCCAGCTGTCTTAGGTTGCCTGTATCTCTGTGTGTGTGTGTGTGTGTGCGTGTGTGTGGGTGGCTCGGTGAGGAGGTAATAGTGGAGGACCCATTCCCCCAATAATCAGTGCCAGCTGTTTCTGGGTAGCAGACCAGGCATTTTGGAGGTTCCTCTGAGGTCACTGTAAGTCAGCTGTGGCTTGGCAGCCAGCCAGCCCCCTACTCCCTCTATGATGTTACACCTAAGCCAAAAAACGTGACCCCCGCCAGTCAGTCTAGGTCTTACACAGCTTCTGTGATGGACCAGAGGCCACGTCTCCAGCAGGATCTTTACAGAGCTGCTTTACTTTCAACTCGGTTTCTGTAATCCTCAGCCTTGTGGCTTCAAAATGAACAATTTTGTTGGTTCTTTTCTAAATTTAAACCATGTTTGATGTTTCTGAACCATTATTTCATTTTTTTTTTTTTGGGGGGGGGTTGTTCCCATACTCCAGCAGGGTTTCTGTACCAAGCTTTTGGTATTTTTCTGCTTGATTTGAAACGACCAGGGCTGCATGTGTTCGGAAGTAATCACCAGCTCTGCTCTTTCTGAAGGTCTGTTCCTGGGTGTAGTTCCTGCGTACGGATTTATTAAGCTTGTAAAACCTCAGTCTCCTACCCCCCCCCCTCTAAATTCCTCAGCTAATTAATCTGAATTGTGAAAACAGCTGCTATAGGCCAGCCTCAATGCAAACAATTTGGGTACGTTTCCAGTCTGACAGGTTTTATATATAAGCAAATATTTCTCGCGAATATGGTCAAATCTAATACTTCCACTTTAATTAAGAATGAATTCTTACATCAACAACTTACTGAACCAGCTGGTTCAGGGTGCGTTTCTGAGGTTTCATTGCGGATAAAAAAACAGACATTATTTGATTAAACCTTGATTTTATGAGCTGGTGAAAGACATAACATACTCTACCCCATATATAAATTATTAATCTTAAGATCACTATATTACTGTATTTTTGTATTTAAACGTAGATCTATGGGTTTAAACTAGACAACATTCGACACCTCGCCCTTGTCCTAGTCCAGCAGGACCTGGGGCTTCTCCCGCAGGACCAGTGGCGTCCAGGGCTGGGTGCAGGTGCTGTACTGGCCCCCATCCCGAAGGGCTACGGCCCAGAAGCCATTGGCCGGGTTCACCTGGAGCACGGCCCCTCCGCTAGACGGACTCCCGGAGCACACCCAGGTCCCACTTTGTCTTATTGCCCACCTCCGCCTCCCGGCAGTGGCACCCAGCCAGGAAGACCCCTGCGCCCAGCACGCACACACACCAGTTCCACCGCTCCGGGTTGTCGGGCTGCTGCGGCTGTGTCCCGGCGTACCGCACCTCCGTCAGGTCTGCCGAGACGGCCAGCCATGGGGCCGCCATGTTGGGGTCCGAGGTGATCGGGCTTGAGGAGCGAGAGGGGGGAGGGGCATCAGACCAGGAGCCGTGCCACAATTTTTATGGGCCGTTGCCGGTGGTGACGCCCTCACTCTACGGCGCGGTTTCCAGCATCTTCTCCCAGACGCAGAGTGCCCAGGTGCCCGGCCACGTCAATCAGGGCACCGGACTCCATCTGTGGGTTCTGAAGAGCGCAGAGAGCCCTGCAGGGCGCAGCAGGGAGTAATGATGCTCAACAGTACACAAAATAACATTTTAATAATTTAATAATAATACATAGGGAAGCAGTGGACCAATGGGAAAGCACAGCTTACCTTCTGCTGTTAGTGTTGAAATTCTGCAAAACAGATCTTGTGTCAATCTGTGAACTTAACCATCCATCTCTCCTTTTTCTATACTGACTCCTGTCAGGTCTCGGGGGGGTGGGGGGGCAGTAACTACTGGGATGTGGCAATGTGGCAATGAAGGGAATCATCCAGGGTGCGATGCCAACCCATCACAGGACACACATACCAGTCACATGCACATTCTCACTTATGGACAGAGCAACTCCAGTTCACCTTAGTTTTTTGGACTGTGGGGGAAACCCCACAACAACATGGGGAGAACATGTAAACTCCACACACATGGAGCCAAGGCAGAGACTCGAACCCCAGTGCAACAGTTATAACCAGTGCACCGCCATGCCGCCCTCTGTAGTTCCAAAATTTCTTTAGCTTCTATGATTACTGAGTTTCTCCTGCGAGATGTCTGACCTTAAGCCGTTAGTCGAAAATGCCCTGTCGCGATCACCTGCACGGCCAGGCTGTGGGCTTCTGTCTGGTACCCTCCAACCCCTGTCATGCTCACAAGCTCTCAGAGTGTGTAACATGGTTGGGCTGAGACAGGGACAATCATGGTGCGTAGGGTTTACATTTTGGTTCAAAGAGCAGGTGGGGCCAAGAGTAGACAAGTAAAGCTAGTAAGGGGGTCAGAAAATCTTATTTGTATCCTGCTGTGTTGCGTTCGCTTTAGATTTGATAATCCCTTGATTCGATAAGAAAAGCTGAGGTATTTAGCACATCATGACCTAGAAATGATGTGATCCATGACTTTGGTGTTTCACCTTCTCACAGGCAGGCAGCTCTAGCCTTTCCATTGCATTTCGTTCCAGATTAGGAAGGCTGTTAGTGGGGCTCTGCGGGAGAATCCTATGGCAGCTGGTTTACTAAAATATCCAACCTAGTGGTTGGATTTGATTTTGACAAAAGGTTCTTAATGGTCTTAACCCGGGGACTGCCTGTATAGTTTGGAATGAATTCAGGCCCATTTATGTTGTATCTTTCTGGTTGAGTGGAGAAACAAAATACGAAAATAAATAATTGATCCCTGTGGGGAAACCTTGTTCTTCATGAGAGCAAAATTGGCTGTGAATGGAAGCCACCTCATGCAGTGGCCTGGGCTGGGGGTTAAGGGCCTTGTTCAAGGGCCCACGGATGTGCCAAGGCTGGGCTTGAACCTACAACCTTCTGATCACAGGCATAGAGGCTTAACCCACTGAACCATACTCTGCCCCTGAAAACAGCTATAAAAACAGCTATAGAAACTACAGAAGGGAGGAAAGGGCTGGTATCCCATCCAAGGTCTCAGAGAGCCATGTACTGTTTGAGCCTGGCCCTCCCTGACCTCATCCTGGGTAAGCAACCCCAAGGTAGACAGTTGGAGAATGGAGGGATGCTGAGGTAAGGTGAGGCACCACTGCATCACCAGCTCCCTCAGATGGAGGGAACAGGATACCACCTGACTCCCCTATGGCAGAGCTGGTGAGATGCTCCATTTCCAGCACTCTGCTGTTTTCCACAGCTCAGCTCCCATCCACCCCGGAGGTCTGTCTGTATTCATATCACATTACCTACAGCTTTCAGTAAGATAAACATGCGACAGACTGGGCATCTGTGACTTATCTGTCCGTTTATAGTCTGAGAATGCCTAGTCGGGATGAAATATTTGCCTATATATTTTCGTTTCATTTGCCACTGCTTAATACTGACAGTATTGAGATTAAGTCATGGTGTTAACCTAATTGGACAATCTCCAGCATCCTCTGTCAGGCATCTGCCTCCAGAAAACCCAGATGTTGGGCCCCTGAAGTCTGCTGTGGACCACATGTGCCCTGCTCAGCAGAAACAGGAAACGGACCATAGTCACGCACGGCAGAGCCGGAATAAAAGGGTTTTATGCTTGGAGGAGAGTGTGGTTAAAATATCCGTCACCAGGGGTGGACAGTTCAGGTCCGACCAAGACGGGATTTTTACTTTCCAGACCTGAACTATTCACCCCTGCCTCGCACTCGTGTCCTTGCACTTCCACGATGCTTGTGAGTGTGCTGACTGCACGTTCCTCAGAAGGCATCATCCCTAAGCTCCATCTCCACACCAGGCATCTCCACCTCCTGCGTAATCATGTCCTCCGAGATTCGTTCAGTCCCCCACTTCACCTCCTCCACCCTCCAGGAAGCCAGCCTGCCCCCCTCCCTTCTACAGACCCTCCAGATTGCGACCGCCAGCCGGCTGCCCCTGTGGAAGCCGACTGGGAAGACCACAAAGTTGATGCCAGTGGTTGTCAGTCATTGTAAACCAAATCCAGCTCAGGCAAAAACTTGCGGGTGTGTGTAGACTCAGGCCGGAGAGCAGTATGCTCCAACAGGAGAGAGGGGACAGGCTAAGGAAGACATGAATGACTTTAATAGGACCTATTCAACATCTGTTTGTGCTCACAGAATCTCACCTCGGTCTTAAACCTGGCCTTGCAACCTGAGCCCTTGCTATTCTGAGCCCCTATGAAGACCACATTGAGTCCACATTGTTCCAGTTAAGTACGGTGGCTCAGAGGCGTCACGTCCAACGGCTGTTGTGCGTTTGATTCCCGCCTCTGAACTCCTCAGGTCCACGTGGGTATTTTCATGGTACTCCAGTACTCCCACAACCCAGAGGAACTGTGGTATGGTGAACTGGTGTTTCTGACTGTGTGCCTCCTGTCATTAACAGTGACCCTGCACTAAATAAATGGACATGGAAGATGGAGGGAGGTTTCCAGCATAGATCATAGATATCGCTTCCTGTCCAGACAAGAAGCCATTAGTGTAAGATGCCTACAGAATCTGTGTGGATGGTGTTGTCATGAGCAGAACAACACCTTCTCTAAGGCCTCTGATTGATTGTCCTCTCTTTGGTCACTGACCCCCCCCCCAAGTCTTATCCACTGAACTGAGTAGAACTGTGAATCTGACAAATAACCATTTTGTCAATTTCCTTCTATTAGGAGAGCAGCTTTATAAATGCACACTTGAAGTTTCTGGGAACATTCTGGGTTCAGTCCGCTTAACTTGACTGGGTCTCCTGGGTCTTCCGAAACGTGTACTAGGAGTAATGTGACATTGAAAATCTTCAAAGGATGCATTTTTCGGCAGATATTTTAATTCTATGAATGATACATTCCTATATATATATAACATCACACTATTTCATGTGTGTTCATATATGTTCATATATATATTACACTATATGAATAATATGGTAATTTTGCCCTTCTTCATAGCACAATTCTTATTAAAGTGACTGGGGTGTTCCAGAGCCCCTCAGCAGGTGGCGACAAAGTGCTGCGTTAACGGCCCCAACCTCCCTGGCAGTTGTAACAGTTTAAATTCTCATTCCGTTATTTTTTTCAGAGATTCGGGGCGTGATGCTTCCCATGTGTTTGGCACTGCATTGTGGGAAAAACCGGGAGAAGGGGCTGTGGTTCGGCTCTTCTGCAAATGATAGCCAGGGAAGGGGTACATTATAAGATGGCTTGCGTGATTCCTGTATCGGCTCAGGGTCTGTCTATCCACCAATGGGAATTTGATACATTTGCTTAAACTTTTTATATCAAATCTGCTAGACAGATTCGTTCTAGTCCAGCTGTTCAGATCAGGGTTCGAGGGGGCCCGGGATGGAGGTGTATAAGTCTTATCGTATATTAATTAGGCCAAATGTTGACATTAGTCTTCACTTCATGCCGGCTGTCTGACTGGCTGTCTGCCGCAGTGGCAGGCACAAGGTCCCACCAGTCCGGGCTACGGTAGCCAGTCGGGCCAAGTGGAAGTGCCCTGAATCTTAAAATCATCCTCGCACCGGCCTTCTTCCCTGCATAGAGCAGCTCCTGGAAGATGAGCCAACCCGCTGTACGGCTGGCCAGCTGTTTCATTATACCACCAGCCGGAAGTTTTATTTGCTCAGAACAAACAGTGAGGAGTTACAACAAAAGCCGATGTGAGTGACTCTTAATGAAAAAGTTAATTAATAACTCACGATTAAAGGCAGAGTGAGTCCAAGCATGAACAGCAGATCTCTATGTGGAGCACAGTACAACAGGCCCTGAGGGACTGCCTGCACTTTGTGGCTCGGTACTAAACACAGGCGGGTGCACACAGCGTGACTGTGTAACCCCTGTGCCCAAACTGTGCACCAGTGTCCAGCTGCAGGTTCCGCTGGGGCTCCTGAGTCCTCTGAAATGCCAACAGCCTGTTGCATGGTAGCCCTTCTTCTCTGGTGATGGCCAGGAGGAGATTTCTTTTCTCCCAGAAGACAGTGCACTACACGATCCCTTTGGCACTCTGAGAGCACGGTCCCCCCCCCAGAGCCCTGCCCAGGGCACAGCCACCTCCTCTAGTGTGTTAAGGCCACAGGTCTTCCCCTGCCTCTGCTCTGACTCGGACCGGCAGAGAGCCTCACGCTGCACAATCCGGGGAAGTGTTCGCGAGGACACTGCATGTCAGACGCGGGGCCCACAAAACGGCGCCTGACCGAGATGCACTCGCCATTTCGCTTTGCTTACATGGCTCTCGTGTTTTAAAGCTTCTTCTGCTTTATTTTGCTTCTCGGGTAAACAGCAGACGAGATGGTCAGCCTCGGGCAGGACAGACAGGTTAGGGGGAGGGGGTCAAATATGGTACATAGTCAAGCACGCTGTGTTTGCTTTTAAAGTAAATACCACTAATCTGTGCTAACCACAGGCCCTGTCTTAATTACCTCTAATATGGCCTAAAAGAGAATCGGTCACTGAGACAGGGGTAGGCGCCGCTTGCCCGTTTACCACGGTAATGAACACCAGAGTGCAGCCTGGTGTGTAGCAGTGACAGACCTACCGTCGCTGGCTTCTGGTTGCCCAGCAATAAGGAAATCCCGGCAAGTCGGAAATGGGTGTGTGTGGTGAGGGCGCATGGTCCTGCTTTCCACACTGGCTGGAGAGGAGGATAATGGAGAGGGAGAAGCTGAGCTTTCAGGAGGCGTCGGTGTCCAGCCGGCTAATGAGAGCCGACCCCTTCGGCGGGCTCAGGCTCTCCATACTTATCCTCCATCCCATTACTCCCCAGCAGCTGAACTTCCCATCAGTACCCTCCTTCCAAACCTCCCGTCATCCTCTGCATGGGAGTGTACAGTACTGCTCACCAGGACTCCCCCTTCTCATTTACACCCAGAGACCTCTAACAGGATGGGGTTGGGGGTGGGGGGGTGTGCACATCAATCTGACGCCTGGAATCTGTAGGAGCAGGCGGATACTTGAGTCGTATAATCACCACTGCGTACGCTGATGGCTGATTGCTTTTGAGTATATTAGCTCTTAGGCAGCTCTGTTATTATAAAGTGTCGTTCAAAGTGTTTCCGTCTGATTTTCCTCGTCGTTCTTGCGCTTGATTTTGTGCTTCAGTAGTGCACTGTTGTTTTGACAGGTAAGATCAAGGGACCAGATTGAGGTAAACAGGAGTGCATTACTCCAGGGGGGTGGAGGAAAAACCTCCCAGTGCATGTGATTCGGTGTCATGGCCAGTATGAGTGGCGTGTAATTCCCTTCAGCTTCCACAGGCGTAGCTACAGCTCCCTATCGACCGTCGCCATCCGGATCGTCTCTGTTATCGGTTCCCATCATTATTCTCTGTAGTCACTGATGTCCCGTCACCTAATCTGCCACGTCTCGTAATTCCTCGGACTCCTGATGACTCTGGGAGTGAATCGTCTCCTCGGCATAAAAAGTCCGCAGATTCGGCCGTGGTATGTAGCTGGGGGTGATTTATGGCTCCCGTCTTATTGGGGAGTTGCCGGCGGTTTAAGATTGATTAAAGTTCCAATGCGCTGCTGTAAATCCAGCCCAGGTGTGGGCCCCTCTTACGGGCCATGCTCTGATCGATTGCTTTGTCAGAACATCTCGCTCATGAAACCTCATCATGGGGTATTTTAGTCGATGCTGACGCATCCACAGGAGTCATTTAAAATTCAATAAAGCAGATCAGGGCTTGGGGGGAGAGGGTGTGCTTGCCTCTAACTATGCTGTTGCAGGTAAATTGAAGTATCTGTCTCCCACATATAGGGGCTCTGAGTGATTGTCACTTGAGTCGAGGCGAGAATGTCCTCCTTGCTGGGTTTTGGTTATGAGGGAACATGCTTCATGGATATCATGGCTATTATGTAAGACGAGGATGAGATAAATGTGAGGCAGTTGTGTTTTTTAACCTGTACTTGCGAGGGGAGGGGGCGTAGTAGGCGAGCGGGGGTCAGCCTCAGTAGCTGAGTCACGGAGCGCATTTTCACCTGAGGAGAGAGGAGCAGACAGAGCTTTCTGCCTTCAGAAGCCCATGTCACCCTCCAAAAAAAGACAAGAAAGGGTATGAAAAACATGGGGAGATAAATGAGACAGGCATCACGTCTCCTTCCTAGCCTCCTGCTGCTATCTCGCCCCAGCAGGAGCACTCAGAGGTTAGTGCAGTCTCTACAGAGGAAGCAGACAAAGGTTCTGCCGTCCTGTAACCCTTGCACCTGCAACACTGGCTAATGCTACTTTCTTTCCTGATAACACTTCCAATAGGTCAGAAAAGAGGGTACATGGCCCAGTCACATGATTTCTTGCCCCGAATCACGGAGCTGCTCTTCTACTCTTTCTGAGAAAGCTGTTTACTACGTCTGCCCGACAGAAGGCTTCTGAACATCCTCTGGGTGGGGTCATCACAGGCCGTGGATCCCCAGACTTGTGTCGGTGGCTGTTTGATTGGTTCCTGTTGGGTTAAACCAGCTGGCCGCTGATGATGCGCTGACCTTCCACCTGCTTCCTCTTTCCCATGCATTCCCAAGCGGCCCTCTTACTACCCCTACAGCACTGTCCAGCATCATTTCCTGCCATTATATCCACACTCATAGAAGTGGTCATGAAAAAGGAATGGATGGTAATTAACTAGAAGCTGTAACTCCTGGGCAACTATGTTTTGCTCTTCTCTGCCTATAAAGGGTTATGTTGAAGGCTCTGGATCCCCATCCATCTGACATTCCTTCTCACTGCCATTGAGGCCTCATGTGCGGTTTGTTGATTTAGCATAGTATTTCTCAAGCCAGGACCCCCGGACAGGCCGCATTTTTGCCCCCTCCCAGACACCTAATAACTGGTACAGGTCTGTTGGGGGCTGCCAGGGAGCAAAAAATGTGGCCTGTCTGGGGGTTCCTGAGGTTTCTGTTGAGAAACACACTGGTTTAGAGGCCCTCAGTAATGAAGCCCGGAGGGGTGGATGCTTATGCCAGATGCTTGTAGGTCTGTCACTTGTTGCCCTCCACGGTAGTCAAGTTGCAGGGCGTCTGATCTGGTGACGTCTAATGGGTTATAAATCGACAAACATGGACACCATTTTGATGCATCTGAGCATTTGCTTTGCTGCTAAACCTGAGATCCTTCAAATTCGCATCACAATCTCCGGTAATTGGCGCATCATACATGTGTGTCACGTAAATGAACACTCGAGGCTGCAGGAAAGCAAGCTACCTCCACTTGAGTCATAAGGCCTGGAGCATTGAATTGTTCTAACAAGGCACTCCTCAAAAACTTACCAGCGCATTAATAAAGCAGACGTTTGCAGGGCTGTGTGGAAGACAACTTCTCCTATCCCTGCCAGCCAGAATCTGCCTTCTGAGATGAGTAAGCCAGGTTATTGGGGACACAAAGGCGAACATTTTAATATCTGACAAGCTGAACGATGTACCCAGATCTTATGAAGACGCATTATGAATAATTCATTTTGAAATATGAAACAGTGGCTCAGTCAAAGGCAGTAATTTATCCCTGTGTGAGCGTCGGACGCTTTGACTGTTGATAAAATTTCACTGTTAGGACTGCTTGAAACATTATCCTAAACACACCCCCCAACTTTGGCCCCACCCACAAATTAAGAAAGTAAATTCGACATCCTTTGGAAGGCAAATCATTTAAACCAGATCTTTTTTCAAGTGTGTCACAAAAGGTTGAACACTCCAATAGCTCTGGATTGCATTCCATTCTAAGAACCAGCGCTGTGAATTAGATACTGTGAATTCAATGAATGGAGTGACCTTTGAGAGATCAGGGCTCCCACTCCCAGTCTGAACTAACAACCCAAGGTCTGGTACTGATTTAAATAGCTTGATTCTTATTCATTTTTATGTGTGTGTCCCTGATTTGAGAGGCTGTGCACTTTTATTAAGGTATGCGTGTGGTAAGGCAGGCGAGAGTCGTCCGCCCTCTAATTGCTTTTTGCTTTAGTTTCCTGGCAAGTATTTCAATTAAATGCTCGGCCTTAACGAAGACCTCCAAGAGTCTGCTTGCGGGGTATTTAAGAGGAGGCGTTCGAGGGTTTTCATGCATGGGGAAAATTACTTCCATCGCCGTAAATGAATGCGGCAGCACTCTGTTATCGGGCAGAAACATACTGGGGCATACACTCACCCTTTCGGCACCTACCCATTCTCATGCTATTCAAAACAACACGTTATGTTATTTCCGTGTCATTATCCTGCATAGAGTCATGGGGGGGGGGTTAATATACCGGTTGATTTTTACTGGTTTTTCCGGATTGGCATATGAGATGAAGATTCTGTAATTTTGAAGTTATATTTGGTCGTAGTATTTGTTTGACTAACATCCCTTGTTCTGATTGGCTGCCCTTCCCGCATCACTGGGTCCGGAGCAGTGACAGTGGGGTTGTTGGCCACCAGTATCCCTCCCATCAGACACCTCACGTCCACAGTCATGTGAGTTCGACTGGGTCAAGGCAACACGACACACCTCGGGTATGACATTTCGCTTGTGCTTTCAGTTATCAAACCCTGCTTCCACTCTGCTGTGCGCTTGTAGGCTTCTCGGTTCAGAGAGGCAGCTATTTATTGTAATCCCAGCTGCCTCTCATCAACTACTTGTTAGCTTGTTTTAACAGCCCCCCCCCCCCAGTCTAAGGCTACAGTTATTATAAGCTTGGGGAGACTATTTCCGTGTTATGAAGAGGGCCAGATCACAGAGGACCGAAAAAACAAAATAAAAAATAAGAGGCATAACCAAGGAGGCTGGATAGCAGGGGAAAAGGCACACGAGGAGATGACCCACGGACCGTGACTCATCAACGGGAGTGACATCTGACTGGTCAGCAGCAGGGCCGATGCAAGAGGAGCTGTGCTACTTGGGATTAGCCTCATGTTCTGAGCCACAGCAGGCCTCAGGCCCAGCAACCTGCATCCCACACCTCCCCTGCACCTTCCTCTGCACGACGTGAATCTTCTCCTGCAACTTTAACGAGCCTCGGTGCAGGGAGCTTACAGTTTGCTGCTCAGACTCCCGTTCCCATTCTAATCTCGCTTTAAAACGCGTTGGGATTAAGCCGGTTCCGCCCTCATTAGCCCCTAAAAAGTGACAAATTGAACCTGGGGTGCCGAACGCAAGGTTTGCTTGTTAGAAGCTGCATCCCTGCGTGCCTCGTTCACAGGGGAGGGGGTAAGCATCTATTTACTC
Source organism: Petrocephalus sullivani (assembly GCA_026780845.1). Taxonomy (NCBI): domain Eukaryota; kingdom Metazoa; phylum Chordata; class Actinopteri; order Osteoglossiformes; family Mormyridae; genus Petrocephalus; species Petrocephalus sullivani. The sequence continues at coordinate 661,280 of JAODKM010000106.1, read as the reverse complement.
CCCTCTGATCCTGTCTGTAGCCAGCCTCTGATTACCCACGATCCCCAGCTGGGCGCGCGCAAACTACACACGCTCATTCAGAACCAATGGCCCTCCCCTTTCAGGCTGGTGGGTTAGTGGGGGGGGGGGGTAAATGTTTCCCCCGCCCCACGGCGAGGGTCTGATTACCTGCCAGGTTAGTTTGTGGATGAGTCGTCTTCCCAATCACCGTGCCATTTTCCCTACTGGGGCCTCGGGCAGGACCAGGCAGGGTGGTTGATCTCTCATGGGGATCACGCAACTAAGATGCGTCAACAAGATGCGCTCCAGGTCAGCGCAGTCGATGCGTCAATAAATCACTGGCATCTACTCGTCCAGACTAATTTGCATCAAGTACACCAAACAAGCATTTTTCTCCTCACCTGAAGACAGAGGAAAGGATTATTTTATCATTTTCAAGTGTCTGAATTGGTTATCTTTGGTAACATAGAATGATTCTCTTTTGAATAAGACCCTTTATACACTGGGCTGCCATTTCTTACAGGATGGCCATTGAGCTTCCGGGAATAGGCTCTAGGTTTTTGTAATGCTGCAATGGATAAAGAGGGATGGATGGATGGATGGATGTATAGATGGATGGATGGATGGATGTATAGATGGACATCATAGCTCATAAATGTTACAGCGGTTTAATTTGCTCTTGCTTGCTGAAAGCTGAATCCCCAACCATGAGTTATCATACAGTATAGATCTGTGTCATGTGATGGAGGGAAGGCCACTCATGTGTGAAGCACGGAGGACAGCACTCGCCAGCTCTTCAGGATAAATTAGTCATCACAGTCAGAAGATGCTCTCTTTTTGTGGTGGGGAGATCACATCGCTGATTAAATCTTGAGCAGTATCAAAGCTGTTGCCAAATTGAGTAGAAACCTAACGAAGCTCTCCCCGTGAGGATGGAACTGCCCCCCAGCTGTAATGGGGTGCCTACTGTGGTGTACCACCTGAGGCTCTTGGCCATGGAGGTCTCAAGGTCACAGACTATCTAACATGAACCTTCTTCAATGAATTTCCTTGGTTTTCTGAGTTGTATGGCCTTGGAGCTTGTGAAGTTCTGGTCAGTGGGGCATCCACAAAAACAAGCTTGATATCCGTGCTGCTAGTGTGTAGTAAATGCTCTGTTTGGCCTCTCCAGCTTGTACGTAGGTTTTGTGTGTGTGGGGGGGTTCCTCATATCACTGGTCACCTCTTCTCGTTTAAAGCCTTTGTACATTCATGAATCATGTGTTTGACCTCTACGTACTTCAATGTGGCAGTAATTAGTGATATTTGGTGATCGCAGATGTATGGGAAATGTCACCTTCATCTGACATTTACCTGATAGCTTTCTTTATCTCCCCACCCCCACCCTTGTGAGGCTTAGGCTTGGGCTCGGGGGGGGGGGCAATCTCCCTCCTCGCAAGTGCCAGGTTACTCTCCGCTCATGTAGGTGATCTGAATTTTCAGTGACATGTGGTCAATGCACCGGCATCAGCAGCGAAAGAGTAAACCATTTTAACAAAAAACTCGAACAGATGTTTCCTCGGGACAGAATAAATTGTTGTAATTCACACTTCAGTTACATTTTTGGAAGGTAATGGTCTTGACATTAATGTTGTTGTGTGACTTTAAGGGAAAAAAAAAATCTAATTTTGAGTGCTTTGATTTGCCAAGCGAAGGATTTTGAACATCTGGTACGAGCTGGCTGCAGCTCGGGGCCTTGTCCGGGGGGGGGGGGGTGGGGGCGTAGGTAAGTATCACTGGTGCAGCCTCCTCAGAAGATGGCGCCCTAGGCAGCTGCCTATGTCTAATGGGCTGACTGTGAGTTATACAAGACAAACAGAAAAAAGAACATTCCAAATCGGAATCATGTTTCTTAGCCATGCTCACAGATGTAGGGAACTTTCCCAGTATGCTCACCACACAGTAGCTAAGGTGGTGAAGGGGCAGGAGAAGATTCACCAGTTACATATAGGGGATGATTAGGAGACCAGATTTGACTGGGCCGCAGTGGGCAATTTTAGCCAGAGCAAGTAAGTCAGAAAGTGGTCTCTAGACCGAGAACTGATATGAGTATTGCAATACTCTGGTGTAAGTTAGCTAATTACAACAATATAGTGATTGTTCAGACTGAAGTGAGGCAGCTGGGTAAGCCTTTCATGAAAGCGATGGCGTGCAGGAAGAAGCCATTCTCGTGCCTGTTTGTTTTGGTGCACAGTCATTGTGCCTACCAGAGGGTCCCTGCACGTCTCCTGAATCAGGATAAGTACAGGTCCTAGAGTGTGGGCAGGTCAATGCTGATGATCTTTTCTGCATTCCTGATCTAAACCAGACCACTGTGGACTAACTGAAAAGGGCCTTGATGAATGCTGTGTAGAAATGAGACATGAGCTCCTGTGATAGGTGGAACTTTCTCTGTTGGAACAGAAAGTACATCTTCTGCTGGGCCTTTTTAATGATAGAGTTTGTGTGGGCCTCTCTCTTCAGGTCCTGGGAGTTTGCAGAAGGATTCCCAGAATGTGGCAGCCCTCTTTGACCATGCCGTCTGAATGCTATGGAAATTGACTGAAATGGCCACGCAGTCCCCTCTGGCAGCCCAGCTCTCAATGTGTCTCCTCTGATTGTGGAGTCACTCTGGTGTCGGCCCTCTCACCATTACTCCACCAGGTGCTGCTGGTCACGGCACACGCCAACTCTAATACCAATGCGAATCTCTCCAGACTGCACTGTTTGTCAGGGCCCATCATGACGGGGTGGAACTGGCTTTTTCTGCCGCTTACTGGTCATTAAGCTCACGCCTGCCCAGCTATCAGCCCCAGAGAAAACACTGGGGCCCTATCTTATGCCGTACCCAGTGCCATCAACTGTGGGTAAGCCGCAAACTGTCCCATTTAATTTCCTGTGGAAAGGGCTCATTCCTATCATTATTGATGTGGTCATCCTCCCAGTGTGTACTGAATACTGAACAGTGTCTGAAATGTGGAGTTCCCTCTCTGTAAATGAGTTGAAGAGCAGAAGAAGACCACACCTGGGTTCAAACCCACTTGTGTCTGACTCGAGCTCAAGGTGATTGGCTACTTACATAAGTGAAACTGAATGCAGATGTGTGATTTGGTCCAATCTGTGAGCAGCATCAATTTCTGTTTGAAGTTGCATTTGGGGTTTTGGGTATACATATACTACAGATATTCACCAGCACCTCTTACCTTCAACCTTAATCAAGTTGCTTCTACAGATGTTTGGGGGTCATAGAGTGGACTTGGTCAGATATTAATGTGTTTGGAGAAGGGGGGTTTTGTGTGCAGGGACTACTAACACCCACACAGGTATGTGCAAGGTTTGATGACATAATTTCACAGTTGCATGACATCACTATAACGCTTCCTAGCCACATTTCCATCCATCCATCTCTCAAGCTGTTTACCCAGGTGAAGTTCAAAGGGTCCCATTGATCTATTTCCAAATCGCCTTCACGCGAATAGCTCTGTCAGTTCCGCTTCTGCTGAATCTTTGGCTGATGTCAGAATTGACAGTTTGGAGCTTTTGGATATGTGTGTTCAGGCGTGATGTCCCGGAGCACTGCTGCCTGTAGACAGGTTCTCGGCGCCATCTCCATCTCCAGTTGCATACTGAGGCATTCTGTTCCATCTTTTATTTATATGTGTGGCTGTTATGTGGTGTTTTCCTCGCCCTTATCTGGGACGGGGGGAAGGGGAGTGTCAGAGGGACATATTTCTCTCCGTGCTGTCTGTTGGGACCTCCTGCTCCGCATGTGCAGGGAGGGTGAGCACAATGGGGGCGGAGGATTATTGCTGGCTGAGAATTATCATGTCTCCCATTAAGTGAAACCCCGGTTTTTTGATGGCTTATTATTCCCATAACCATTTCTGGGTCATTATACAGATTCAGTGCCATTTGAGTACTTTTAATGTCCCAAGACAGAAGACTACTGATAGACCTTTCAGAACATTGATAAAAATACAGTTCAACTGCTGCATATCAAAGTAGAAAACGGGAATTAAAATAGAAATTTGTTTAAACTTTTTTTTGTTGTTTGTTGTTCAGGAATTTTGCCTGTCCCCACCTTAATAATAACATTATTCATTTCGGTTAAACATTGTTAAATAATACTGCACTTTTTGGTTAAATTGAATTAAGATGTCAATTTCTCACACATTATTCATCTTCTCTGAAAAAGAAAAATGAATTTTCAGAGAAAATTTAAAGTTTTTACCATTGTCCTTCTGTTTTATTCAACCCCATAATTTATGAGAAACTGACAACTTCAAAGTGTTCAGAACAACATGGCACAGCAAGTGGTAAGCTTGTCATTCACTTTCTATAGAAATGTTGTCATTTTTATGCACATATTTGTCAGCGGTCTTGCTTTGTCAATTGCAGATCTTCAAAACTGTTATGGGGATAACTCATAATGACAAGGTTTAATGAAAAGTGTTCCTGTAGCTATGAATAACAAAAATATCTAAATTGGATAATATTGTGCGGTGCGCTGATACATACTAGCATCAACACATTCATAACAGATCTTCTACCACAAAATCTTCCACCCCGTCACCTTCAGCTCCATCACATTTCACAATGTAATGGCATTGAATGCCTGTTATAGGACTGACTGTTAACGTATTGTATTTTGTTTATTACATATGATATTTAGTTATTATTGGCGATGTTTGTCGTTAAAAGTTTTACAGTATCAACGCACTAAACTGGGTATTTCCTAATAAATAACTTATAAAAGTTATTTACAAACCTATGAAGGTTTAGGAGTATTGCCATAAAAATACATGTTCAGTGATTTTATTAATATTGAGTAAGTAAGGGATATATTAAGTGGCTTTGGCAAAACAGCAGCATCAAAGTAAAGAGAGAATAAGAAATGAAGCTGAACCCTAATTCAGGACGAAGGGGAAGGTACCTCAGGAGCGAAGGCGAGGAGCGGAGAAGAGGAAGGTACCTCAGGAGCGAAGGCGAGGAGCGGAGAAGGGGAAGGTTCCTCAGGAGCGAAGGCGAGGAGCGGAGAAGGGGAAGGTACCTCAGGAGCGAAGGCGAGGAGCTGAGAAGAGGAAGGTACCTTAGGAGCAAAGGCGAGGAGCGGAGTGGAGATGCCGAGGCAGGGGAGAAAGGAAGTGACGAGATAGATAGGAGAGGCCAAAGGAGGAGGAGAAGGCGGACAGAAGTGAAGGAATGGAAAAGGCAAAGGACCTTAAACAGTTTTTGTGTTTTATGTTAAGATTGGAAAAGGTTTTCTATAAAGTGTAAACATTACTATGTGGCATTGCATAAAGAAAGGTTTAAAGTTTCCAACTTTTTTTCTGATGTCTGTCAAACACGAATGGCACCAATTCTACAGAGCCACCCTTGCAGTGCTTAATGACTCTACAGTCACAGACATTACACCGTATGAGGACAGCACAGCCGGGCAGCCTGTGTGAGTGCCTTATAGAAACATCCTGGCTGTGTGCGGTTACTGCACGGTGCGCCCACTTACCCACAGCTAATCCCTGCCCAGATCTTAATTACTTTGCTGAAGTAGTTTGGATCGTCAGCTATCTTTTTTAATGTCTAAGCCGGAAATCAGGCGATAATTATAGTGTATTTTTGAACCTGCTATAATTCACCCAATTATAAATCCCCAAGCTCACATGCAGGGTGTTGCATGACTTGTGAGCTATACTCCTTGGATAGACTCTATACATTATTTATTATTATTATTATTATTATTATTGCTTGCAGCTGTATAAAGTACTATAACCAAAAACACTGAGGTAAAATATATTAAAACAGTATGCTCCTCTTCACTGCAATATTGTGCAAATTATATTATATTGTATAGTGTACATTATACTGCATAGTATACCTAATATTCCCCAAAGTTAATGTTTTGTGTATTTTCTTAATGTTGCATAGCTGTGTTCACTTTTACCAATTAATCACAGCAAATTTATTGCCTGATCCTGATAAGAAGGCTCCTCAGAGATCAATTGCATCATGTATATGCAAAGTGGTAAGTGCAATTGTTTTTTAATTAATTGATTAAAGCAAATCACTACGAAAGTGGTTAGCACACTAAAAATCATAAGGCAAACTCCTGTAAAGTATGTTACATCAATCACCACTATAAAATTTGCTCATGGGAGGATTTCTTACGCAAACATGTTCTGTGGGCAGAATAAAAAAATATATGGGTTCAGAAAAATAACCAATTAGATTGTAGAGGGGGATGGGATCAGGACATCTCATTGGTTGGTCTGACATCTGACTCAAGACCTGATTGGTTATCTCCCTGAACCTTTTGAACATGTTTGTGTAAGTAAAACTCCCATGAGCGTAACATTTGCTTAGAAATGTGACTAAATGTGAGTGTCAGATGTTAGTCCAATTCTATATGAATATTTGCAATTTATGCATCAGCTAAATATTTTTACAGTACCCAGCTTGAGTTGCTCATCAAAAAATGTGCTTTAATGAATATGAACATAATGAATGTTTGCTTGTATGCAGTTCCACCTGAGTTTTCTTGGATTTGTCATGAAACACCTTCAGCCCACCCTTTGGGTATGAAACCTGGTTTAATTCCTCACTTTTAAAATGGTTTTCAATGAGCCTTGTTCCACTGCTCAAAATGAAAGACTTTCACTGATACATTTAAAATTTCACACCCTCCTGAGGATAACTGGAGAACAGAAGTTTGGGGGAGGAAACTGAAGGACACGCACATCACCACCCCTGACTGCAGAGCACCCCCTAGGGACAGAAACCTGGCCAGTTAACAGCAATTAACATGTCATAAGTATACATGAATTACCAACGACCAACAGAAATAATCTTCAGTGAATATGTCACAGTTATTGTGTAGTCCTACAATACTGTGACACGATTGTGATGCATTGAAAGTTCGTCATTTGCATAAAATTTCTCAAATAAAAAAATGTGCATACCTTGGTGCATTACAGTTTTATTCTATAATAGATTTTACATCCCACCATGACTGGGATTAATAGACACATAGTATGAAAGCCTTCTAAAGCTAAACACATACTTGTAGTAGTGTTTTAATCTAAAATTATGTGTGGATGATAACTCATATACTCATAGGCTTAGCAAAAAAATAACCATATATTATCACAAAGCCTTCTGGAATGCAAATGTATGGTAATAGGTGGAACACTATGTAAATATCTAATGTGCACTATGTGATTGTAGTGATTAATGCACTCGTGCCATAGAAGGAAAGCTTTAAATAAGAATGCATTGTGGGATATCATCAATACTGCTCGCAAATATATATGAGAAGATTGATAACTCTGGAATATGTTTTAAAAGTGATACATGAGAAAAGTGAAATTCTAATTGTTCTTTTTAATTGCGAGAAATTATGGTGACACTTGAAGCTGTCATCTGTCATGCACTATAGATAATGTCATAATGCATGACAATGGTCAGTATAAGAATTAATAAATCATTACAGCATCTTCTATTGACAGTCATAAGCAGTGCTTAATTTGTGCCGGATCTTGCCAGAATGCATTCTGGGACCCCTCCATCGTTGACTGTCTACGTTCCGGCACATATTTGGGCCAATTTGCCTGGTTCCAGCAGCCCTGTGCTAAAAATAAAATATAACAACAACTAATAATATTAATAATAATAAAAAATTAATAAATAAATAATGTACATAATAAATTATGTATATAGAGTAATTCTCACACTATTTCATGTTTAAAATTCTTCTGGAAAAGTTCTTGAAAAGGAGATTGAGTGAAAAGCCCCTTTGGTAACACAGAACTGCCATAGATGCAGGCTGTAAAAACTGAAATTTTGAGGAAGAGGAGAATCTGGATATGGCTGTGTGGGGGCTGTTTCAGACAGCTAGGTGAGATTAACATATATTTCTCTATTAATGCTTCAGAAAGCTTCGTTTGATTCTGTGAAGTATGCAAAGTGAAATGTGAAGTATTATTGTATATACACTATATTGCCAAAAGTATTGGGACACCCCTCCAAATCATTGACTGTTCCAATGGCTTCCATGGCCACAGGTGTATAAAATTATTTTGAGAAAGAGATGGACTTGATGATGTAAGGCTTGGATGCAGCTGTACGGCCATTGAAAACCATTCCATGAAGAGCTCTATGAACTTCTTTGTACATTCTTGAGCTGTATAAAAACACAAGAATGGGTCGCTCTCAGGAGCTCTGTGATCTCAAGCATGGCACTGTGATAGGATTCCACCTGTGCAATAAGTCTATTCATGAAATTTCCTCACCAATAAATTTTCCATGGTCAATTGTTAGTGGTATTATAACAAAGTGTAAGCAATTGGGAACAATAGCAACTCAGCCATGAAGTGGTAGGCCATGACTGACTGCTGGGATTGCTGGGAGAAAGTGGTGTTGAGCTGCAGCGATTGTTTGTTGTAGTGTTTGGAGGGATATTT
>JAODKM010000106.1:636883-650900 GCA_026780845.1 Petrocephalus sullivani | reverse complement strand
GCATTCATAGAAAGGGTTACTAAAATGTGTTCATAGATTCTTGTAGAAATAGCATTCATAGAAAGGGTTACTAAAATGTGTTCATAGATTCTTGTAGAAATAGCATTCATAGAAAGGGTTACTAAAATTACTCAGCTTTTCCAGTATAGAAGTTGGTTTCATTTTGGTGGCCTGAGACTGATACAGTCTATATTCAGACTCTCATCCTATTACATAAATGATTGATAAAATATAACTTATAGATGAGTATCCCTAATTAGTGATTTGTACTCTTCATAACATGCTAGGCTGAAATATTTCAATCTTCTTAAAAAAAAAAAAAAGTGTGTATGTGTGTGTGTGTGATATATATATATATATATACATACATATACACACACACACGGGGGTGTGGGGGGGGGTCATTAGGATCCAGTGTCATGTGGATTGGGTGGCAGTCAAAGGCAGAGGGGATCCTTGGTTACTGAAACTGACTTTAGAACATGGAACATAACCTCACTGGTGGGAAAGGAGCCTGAGCTGATGCAAGAGGTAGAGAGATACCATCTAGATGCAGTGGGGCTCACCTCAATGTGCTGCACAGGTTCTGGAACCAAACTTCTAGAAAGGGGATGGACTCTGAAGTTGCCCTGGGTGAGAGGCATAGGGCAGGTGTGGGTCTCCTTACAGCCACCCAGTAGGGCGTTGGTACGTTGGAGATTGCCCTGGTGAAGGAGAGGGTCCCCTGCCTTCCACTTCGAGTGAGGGGAACGGCTCTGAAAGTGATCTGTGATTATGCACCGAACACCAGGTCTGAGCAGCCTACCTTCTTGGAAACTTTGGGAGGGATGCTGGAAGGTGCCCCCCTCTGTTAATGCTCATGTAGGTAATGACAGTGAAATATGGTGGGGTGTGATTGGGAAGAATAGCCTGCCCAGTCTCAACCTGGACAATGCTTTGCTATTGATCTTTTGTGCTGACTACAATTTATCCACAACAAACACATGGTCAAGCATAAGGGTGTTCATAAACGCACAGGGCACTAGGATACCCAAAACTATAGATCAATGATTGATTTTCTAGTCATATCAGATCTGTGACCATATGTATGGGACACTCAGGTGAGGAGAGGAGTGGAGCTGGCAACTGATCACTATTTGGTGGTGACAGACAGATCTGGAAGACCAAGATGTATACTAAGGGTGTGCTGAGACTGTCCAGCAGAGGCCCCTATCTGGGAGATCTTTAACTTTGGCTGAATTTCTTGTACTTTCCAAAGGAGGTTGGAGACATTGATCTTTGTGCCCCCATCGCCGAGGTGGCTGTGCAGAGCTGTGGCTGTAAGGTTGTTGTAACCCCCAATCTGGCTGAAGAAGGAGACCTTCCAGGCTTGGTTAGCTTGTGGGATCCTGGAAGCAGCTGACGGGTAGCGGCAGGCTAAGCGGTGTGGGAGGAATTTGCTGGGGCCACATCATTTGGTTTTTGCAGAAGATATGGTCCTGTTGGCATCATCAAAAAAAAGTTCTAGCATGTACTGGGGCGGTTTGCAGCTGAGTGTGAAATGGGCGGGGTGAGGATCAGTACCTCTAATTCACAGGCTATGGTTCTGAACGGACTGGGGATGAGTCACTGCCTAAGTGGCAGAGTTTAAGTATCTCGGGGTCCCGTTTCCCAATGTGGAAAGAATGGAGAAAGAGTAAGGGGGGGGTCAGGGCACCGTCAGCAGTTATGCTAATGCTGTACCAGTCTGTCGTAATGAAGAGAGAGCTGAGTCAGAAGGCAACGCTTTTGATAAATATACTTTCCTAACGTCACCTATGGTCACGAGCTTTGGGTAATGACTGAAAGAATGAGATCATTGATTCAAGTGGTGGAAATGAGCTTTCATAACAGGGTGTCTGGGCTCAGTCTTTTGAAGGTGAGGAGCTCAGATACTGGGCTCATAGTAGAGCCGCTGCTACTCCGCAACGAAAGGAACCAGTTGAGGTGGTTCAGGTATCTGACCAGAATGCCTCCTGGACGGCTGCCTGGGGTGGTGTTTCGGGCATGTCCATCTGGGATGAGGGCCTGGGGCAGACCCGGGACAGACCCAGGACACGCTGGAAAGATTACATCCCTCTGCTGGCCTGAGAATGCCTTGGTATCCCTCCAGTGCAGGTCCAGAGCAGCTGGAGGAGGTGGCTGGGGACACGGAAGTCTGGGCATCATTGCTTAGATTGCCCCCGAGACCCAGAATGGGATGAGTGGCAGAGAATGGATGGATGAATGGATGGATGGATGAATATTTGCAGTGTGACTTGGCTTACGTAAATCCAACATATAAAACCAAAAAAACTGGCACACAGAGGACCAAATCAATGAATGAACCATAACCTGACACATCTTTCAGGGAAATGTAATCTAACTTCACCAACAGCATCTCCACAGAGACAGACCCAATAGCTAGCGCATAGGGACGCTAGGGCTGGCTGCATAGAAGCATCTGCTGAGAACAAATGTGATCATGGACATCTAACCAGCAAAGGATAAATTACTTTGATCCTTTTCCTCTTTTTTCGGGTCTGCCCACCCAGACGCTAGCACTCGGCCGTGGTTTATTCCTCCATTTTGCAAATGTCCCTTTGTGTTACATCTCTTGAATCGCTTGAGAAATAATTATGATTTTTCATTTTATTTGCTGACATGGGAGATTTTTAAACTATGCAAAGTCAGGGAGGAAATCAGAGCATAAAATGCCGCATAGGAAAAGACTTGGAAAAATTGTGTTTATATTCACTATACTTATCTGCAAGATGGCATTTAATGTGCAAATAAATGTCACGATAAGTTCTCAGATGGTGTGTTTTCATACAGGAAGGATTTATGGCAAACTTCTGAAAGACTGTTATGCTCTGTACTCCTTAGAAAAAAATCAAATGGAAAACACAGTCTTTAATGGGAACTGCAGTACTGTAAAAACACTAGATGAAAGTGACTAGTAGATTAACTCAATAAAACAACATTAATTTTGCCCCCAGCATTCTGCCACCTAGTGGCCAAAAGCAAGCATCGTCATCACAGAAAAAAATCACGCAGAATAACATTTAACAATGAGCGGTGAAAAGCAGTCTTCCGTAAGAATTACTGGCTTTTCTCATAATATGACGGGTACTTGTGTAAATTCAAATTTTTACTCTTACTGACACCTGAAACACCAGGCGAGGAGACTTGGTGTCTAAATCAAGTTTAAATAATGAAAATAATGCCAGTGTAGCAGCATAAATCATTACATCCTGCATAAAATGTAAGTATGGATCACAGACTGACACATACATATATCCATTTTTCTGCCTGTGTAGTGAGTGACTTATTAGCTTAAATGATGGAAGTCAGCCTCACTCACCGAGAAAACCTACAGTAGTGTTACATTAATTTAATTAAATATACTGATTGGCTAAAAAAAATCAATTACCGTATTTTTCGGACTATAAGGCGCACTTAAAATCCTTTAATTTTCTCAAAAATCTACAGTGCGCCTTATGTATTAATTCTGGTTGTGCTTACTGACCTCGAACCGGTTTTATGTGGCACACGGCGCTCAAGAATCTGTCAAAATATTTTAGTACGACTTTAGTAAGCTACGAAGCCGCACCGCTTGATGGATTGTCGGAGCAGTACAGCTACCGTAGTCAGGAGCCTCGCTAACAGTAATATGTACCTCAACATAATATTATGGTTTCGAGGAGGTTCCTCTTGGTGCTTCCATTTTATGTAAAGGCATAATCTCTCCATCCGCACAAGAACTACCATCTCGCAGCAATTGCCAAAGGATTACGAAGAAAAGCTAGCCATTTTCCGCACCTCCTGCAAGAACAAGATCACTGAAAAGAAGATCCGGCCAGAACACATGACTAACATCGACGAGGTCCCCCTCACCTTTGACATCCCTGTGAACCGTACTATCGAGAGAACAGGGACCAGTACGGTATCTATACGCACCACAGCGAACGAGAAGTCATTCTCCACTGGAGTTCTCGGTTGCCAGGCTGAGGGCCAGAAACTACCACCCATGGTCATTTTCAAGAGGAGGACTTTGCCAAAAGAAAAGTTTCTGGCCGGCATCATCATCAAGGCTAAACCGAAGGGCTGGATGGACAAGGAGAAGATGAGTGAGTGGCTGAGAGAAGTTTACATCAAGAGACCGGATGGCTTTTTCCACAAATCTCCGTCCCTATTGATCTACGTCTCTATGCGCGCCCATCTCACCGATACTCTCAAAACCCAAGTGAAGCAAACTAATTCAGAGCTTGCCATCATTCCGGGTGGATTAACCAAAGAACTCCAACCGCTAGATATTGGTGTCCACAGGTCGTTCAAAGCTAAATTGCAAGCTGCGTGGGAGCATTGGATGACAGAAGGCGAACACACATTCACCAAGACAGGGAGGCAATGCCGGGCGAGTTACGCCACTATCTGCCAATGGATCGTGGATGCCTGGGCTAAGGTATCAGTCTTAAGTGTCGTCCGAGCTTTCACGAAGACTGGAATCATCACTGAACAGCTAAGTAACAGCAATGAGACTGACTCAGATAATGACGAGAGGGATCCGGGCATGCTTGATGCCGAAATCGCCCAACTGTTAAACTCAGACACTGAAGATGAAGAATTTGATGGATTTGTGGAAGAGGAATGAACTGAAGTGAGTGTATTGTTCTGCATTTTATGTGGTACAGGTGAACAATGTTGAGAGTTATTGTGAATGAGCTGAATAAAGTTTGACTTATCTGACTGTTTTGTTTCGCTTAATGCGCCTTATAATCCCGTGCGCCTTATAGTCCGAAAAATACAGTATATATACATAATAATCATTAAGGAAGGGCTTCTCGCATTAAAAGCGGTTCTTCCTGGAGGAATATGCTCCGTGGGAACTGGCCCGGTTGCCAGAGGGCCGCTGCATGCGTGTGAGTCCATGGTTGTCCTCACATCGGTTTCCTTTTAAAAACATCACCTGGCCTTACCAGAGGTCCTCACATGGATCCAGGACCACTCAGCTTCCTTCTGATCTGCTCCAGCATCAGTCCGTGGCCTCGCCATGTCCTCTGTCTGCCAGGGACCGGCCAAGCTGTCTCCAGAAAATCGACAATGTTATTCATGGACTGTTACAGTACTGGAGGAGAGGCGATGGTCGACACCAGCACGCATGTCCCGTGACAGAGGAGCAACACTGGGACCCACCAACACATAGTTACAGTATAAGGCTCAACAGATAGTTACAGTATAAGGCTCCCTTCCTGACTCACAGGGGCTGGAGCCCGCATGCCAGGGAACGGCTCAGAGCATCTCCTCCAACCTCTTGATGCAAGTCTCACGTCTCTCCAAGAGCCACTCAGGACCTACATTCCTTTTTGACAACAAAAAGAAAATAACAAGATGTCATGCTTTCATGTTTCATGTCTATTGAAATATGACTGATTACACTTGAAGATTTAAAATGATTCATATTCAATTCAAATACTTCATTGAAAAAAAAAAACAAAGCTGATAGCAAATACGGACTGGGAATTTATGGACGCGGTACATTAGAAGCAACCTGCCAATTATATGTGCAAACTGCAGAATATAATTAAGAATACTTTTCATGCAAAAGTGAAAAGAGCATCCTGTTTGCAGCATGTTCCAAAAATACTGCACATGAAAACAGGACACCCTCCATAACTGTTAATTATTAATAAGCATCTAAAGAGTTGCAAATGTACTTGCCCATAAGTGCACACACAAACACGAAAAGCAGAAGGAGATAATGTGGACGCAGTGCTCAGATCAGAAGCAGGGAGCTGACATGCAACGCCAGGGAGATGAAAAAGCAGACCAGAGGGTTGCCAAGTGACAAGGACCAGCCACGATTCGAGCTGCGCGGAGCCTCCAGGGCGTGGAAGGGCTGGGCTCACGAGCCGGTGAGCTTTATTCTGCAGGACAGGAGAGGCGAGCCTGTTTGAGGGTTTGGCCCGGATCCATTGCTTATTAGGAGGACCAGCTTGACTCGGGGGCGCCGTGTCATGTTTTGGATTCACAGAAAGGAGGCCTGGTTTTTCAAAGCCCCCGAAAGAGCGAGAGAGAGGCATTTAACGTGGGGTGGGGACAGGATGAAACAGTCCTTTGGAGTACACAAACAAGTTTTTCTTTTTTTTTTTTACTCAGTGCCTTTTTATGCTCTGCTGCTGCTGACATTTAAGACTAAGTGATGCTTCGGAGGAGAGATCGAGCACTCTGATTATAAACGACTCAGCCATATTCTGCTCATTTCTGTACCTGGGATGCAGTTCCCCTTATCTGCAATGCCATTGGTGCATTTTTAGGCCATGCGGTTGGTATGTGTTCCCTCTCCCTCCGCGCTCGCCCCTCCATATGTGAGCTGGGCGAAATGACTGAGATTCACATGTGGAAAGACGGGTCAGAACTGTATACAGGAGGTAGATCCGTCGCCATGGTAATGGTGACCGGGGGCGAAACCATCTCCACTGCGAGCTGTCAGGCTAAAATATTACATTGCTCGGGAAAATGACCCTCGCACAAGACCTGTCATCTCAAATACAGAAGTAGAAAAACTAAGTTTTGCCGGCAAGTCTGTGGTCAAAACTGTAATAATTTCTGTCTCACAATTTCTGTTCGTTACACTTCAAGAAACTGGCAAAACAGGATGTATTATTTATGCGAAATACCAAGCAACAGTACACAAATCATCCGGCCTTTTTTAACAAAAGCACTGTTTCTCTTTGATTTAATACTGGTGTTTACTCATGTTTTCCCCCAGTAAATGTATTCTGCTAACTAAGTTCTAGCAGCGATCTCGTGTGGGAGCCTGAATTCCCACTGTCTTCCCTGATTGTAATGGGGGTCCCCGGAAAGATCCGGGTTAATCAGTCCTCCGCGCCAACGTCACCCGGCAACCCTCACATCTGCAGTGCAGGCCTTGCCGAGCTGAGAGGTGCAGGCTGGGAAAATAAGCTGCCCACTGCAGGCTTTGCCAGCCATCTCCTGCGCCCTCAGACGTTCACGTCTCCCGGTCACTCTGTCACACGGCCCACTGCATATTCTAACACTCCACTTCCTTTGTTGTGAGGATTTAAACCACAGTAACCCTCTTTCACACATCTGCAGCCTTTTTCTGGAATGCATCAGGATGAAACTTATTATCATTGGCATCATTTAGTCCTCAGGAAACAAAATATATCCATCCATCTATCACAGGCAGCATAAGGCACAAGGCAGAGTTAACACCCTGGATGTGATACCAGTAGTAATAAATCTATCATAGAATTGAAGACCTGGGTCCAGCGTTCCACCCAATGCCTCATATTTCATCCCACAGTCATCCAGTACCATGATCCATGATGCTGGTTTGAGCCATGAAACACAGTCTGCGTGCAAAACACAAGCAAGGACCCTCACTATGCCCCAGTCAATGTCTCAGTGGGCCAACAATAATCCAACCTCCTTTCTAATCCAGAGAACCACGCTCGGTGCTCCCCTACGTTTTTCAGTGTTACTCTCAGGAGTGGATGGACAGTTTCCCCACATTCCACACAGCACGGGTGGCCTAGCCATGACCTGCTGCACAATAAAACCATTCAGTCACTCAGAAAAAAGGAAAGGATGCCCAGGGTCACCATGCAGATATCTGACAGTAATTTAGGAAATGCCAAGCGCTATTGAAACACCCACACATATACGAGCCTTCTTTTGAAGGCCTGACACCGTGGGCCAGAGAGAGATATTAGACTATCCCTCCAATCACTGTTCGCCTCCGAGGACTTTGGGTCTCCAATGCGGTGGCTTCTCATTAAATGAGAGGCAGAAGAGGGTTCACCAAGGAGACCTGCCCGACTCGAAAGGGAATGCGATCCAAAGAGGCTGCCGTGCTGAACTCGTTGCGTATGTTTCCTACAGTGGTGAATAAAGGTTCCTTCACTTTCTCATTAATGCTACAATTCCTACCATTCTTCAATCATAATCTCTTGGGTGGTTCTGCTGGCAGGTTCCATTTTGGTACATAAACTACACCAAAAAGCCATAACATTAAAACCACCTGCCAAATATTGAGTAGGTCCGCCTCATGCCACCAAAACCACTCTGACCCATCAAGGTATGGATTCAATAAGACTTCTGAAGGTGTCCTGAGGCATCTGGTGCCAAGACATTGGTGAGGTGGGGCCTTCATGGATTGGACTTGTTTGTCCAGCACATCGTGCAGATGCGCGATCATATTGAGATCTGGCCAAGTCAACACCTTGCATTATTTTTCATCTTCCTCTAACCATTTCTGAACAATGTTTGCAGTGTGGCAGGGCACATTATCCTGCTGAAAGAGGTCACTGCCATCAGGGAACACCGCTGTCACGAGGGGGTGTATTTGGTTTGTAACAATGTTTAGGTAAGCAGCACATGTCAAAATAACATCTACATGTATGCCTGGACCCAAGGTGTCCCAGCAGAACATTGCCCAGAGCATCACACTGCCTCTGCCAGCTTGCCTTCTTCCCATTGTGCATCCTGGTGCTCTTTTGGTGACAGCTAGGGCTCAGCTTTGCATCATGGACAGCATTATCCCTTTTCAGCAATTTGTGCTGCAGGAGCACTCCGATTGGATCAGACCAGACTGACTAGCCTTCGCTCTCTATACACATTAAAAAGACCAAGTGACCAAGTCATCAATTTGGCCCTTTTACTTGTCCAGTTTTCCTGCTTCCAACACATCAACGTCAATAACTGACTGTTCACTTGCATAATATATAATGGCACCCTTACCAGGTGCCATTTCAACGAGATAATCAATGTTATTCACTTCACCTGTCAGTGGATTTAATGTTATAGCTGATTGGTGTA
Source organism: Petrocephalus sullivani (assembly GCA_026780845.1). Taxonomy (NCBI): domain Eukaryota; kingdom Metazoa; phylum Chordata; class Actinopteri; order Osteoglossiformes; family Mormyridae; genus Petrocephalus; species Petrocephalus sullivani. The sequence continues at coordinate 642,059 of JAODKM010000106.1, read as the reverse complement.
CATTGATAGGACCAATCATTGGGCACAGGTGTGAAGAGAACATCATTACTGGTTGGCGTTGAGCACCCAGAGCTATGTAACAATATAGACTAGCTATGCTCCCATTAGGCTTGGGCTGGTTCATTTAGTGGCACTATTAGGGAGATTCTATTTCTCCCATGGTTTGCTCTGAGAACAACTGACATTGCTCTTCAGTAATGACTCTCAAAGCAGAAGCTACTGCTTCTGCATGTTTTAAGATGTTTTTTTTTAGCTTGGTATTTATCAGTACACTCACTATAAGCTCTGCAGCAAGGCCTTGAGTGAAATTCAGGCAATTAAAAGAAATATGCTTCTTTTTATTCAATATTTTTGTCAAAAGTCACATCCAGGAAAGGTCGAGAGAGCAAAGCCAACCATTATCCATGGAGAAATGGCAGCTAAGGGCCTTGCTGAAGAGTCCAACAGTGACATGACTCTATCGGCCACGGTCTTCAAATCAGCGTCCTGACCCACAGAGCCACATGGCACCGCAAACCTTCAGATCAAATATCTTATACATGAAATATCTAAAAGTGCGACTTTTCACAGCCCCAAAAGACGGACCGGCTACCACGGAGTGAAGTGTGTACTGGAAGAGGAAGGACCCTGCTCAAGCGGGGGCACCATGACTCGGTTGGAAGACTGGAATGGCTGAGAATAGTATTCACCTGTAATATAGGTGTAAGGTTAGGAATCATTTGGCGTAACCGTGTTTACCCATTTATTTCAGGTGGAACATCTGAGGGTGTGAAGGACCTGCAACAGAAACACTCCACCTGCATGGCCGCACAAAAGGGATTTATGTCCTAATTCTGTATCGCGACACCCATGTGGCTTCTGATTACTCTTTCACGTTCTGGGATGTTGTTGTCGTTCTATCATCAAGATCTGTTCAGCCAACTGCGAAGCACGCCAGAACAAGGCCACGATGCCAGACAAATAGCTTTCTTTTGTCAAAGGGTGATTCCTCAGTGTTTACAATAGCATGCACTCACTCTCATCTCTCTCTGAGGCACCCGACCTCGGAACAAACAGCTCGACACAACCAGCTCTGAAAATGAAAGGCGCCGAAAGAGAATGCAGTGAAAGAGCACTTTCGAACAAAACGTTTGACCTATTTTTTTTTCTTTTTGCATCAGCCACACTAATCACGGCTAAAATAATTGCAGATGATAGAATTATGGTGTTTCTAAAGGCACCCCGATGAATAGGAATCATTCTTCAGACAGCATCAACAAAACCAAAATCAGACAATATGAACTCCAAGGAGGTGGAAGCAAAAGACATGAGATGTTTTGTCCAAATATCTCACATTTCCATAAATGGGGCCGACTGTGTCTGTCCCTCCCCAACAGTGAGATGAGGACCAGCCCAATTTCCCTTGGCAACAGGCGGGAACAAAAATAACTGCATACAAGAGGCACTGCGTGAGTTATGTCTGTGTGATGGAGTGCCACGCTTCAGGCTCTCTCCAAGCAAGAGGATGAAACCAGCCCACGCTGGGCCAAGCATGTCTCTCAGCTTCAGATGAGTTGACGTTTGAGATATGTGCCTCCCCATTCCCACACAAGGAGAAAGAAATGAATTCATTTTCCCAAGAAAGGCCTTGAAGCTTGGTTGACGAGTTGCAGCTTTTGGGAGGAAGGCAGAGAACAGCGCCTCACGGTGGCTAATTTCTGTGTAGCGGTGCAGGAAGGGTGGACTCACATTCACACACCGTCAGCTTCGCTGGACCCAAAAGCTGGAAGTGACATCAGCTGGCAAAAATATCACATTTTCATTTAGCAGATGCTTCTGTCCAAAGCAATAAAACCTGAGAACCAGAGAGCTGGGACTGCCAGTCCCCGAAGCAAGTAGAGATAAAGGCCCAGTGGTGCCAGCAACGGGCTTCAAACTGAAGACCTTGTGACCATGGGCACGAAGTCCAAACCCACGGAACCGCACACCTCTCCCGAGAAATAAAGCTTGTTAAACAGTCGGCTGACGTAGCGACCCCGTGCCCTATTCAATTCCAAATCATCATATATTGTAATCAACTGTAAGTAAAAATACATCTGCTCAGACTTCAGGAGCAAGACAAAATTACACTTAATGACCTATAATTATGTTATATACAGGACCAAGAAGAAATGAGTTTGACTGCTCATCTGCTTTGGGAAAAATTCGATTCTGATAATAATTTATGGAGCCACAGGAGGGACAAGCTCACAAGCACCTCTTTGATAGACGTTCCACAGGATGGTGACCTACAAATGCAATTAAATTCCTGCAGGCAAGTACAGGAAATGTCATTCAGACCCAGTTCTCAGATCACCTGCCGAAACCACAAAGATACGAAAACCTGTCATCTGATTAACATAAAGCCATACAAAGCACATTACATGCAGTGTAGGCTGTATAAGCTTTCTTTAAGCCAATCAAAGTTTACCTTTTACACCCAGATGATCCCTGTCAGCAGAGATTTTGAAGACAGCAGCTGGAGTCACACACTGATCAGTCCCCAGAAGATGTTCTGCTCTTACTAAGGGCAGTGGGCCGGCAGAGCTACACATGTGCTACACGGCCTGCCGAGTCCCCAATTCTCCCAGTATTGGTTTCTGTATCTCACCTATAGCAGCCTACAACCCCCAGTTATGTCCCATGAGAGAGATTCCCGGCCAGAGATAACAACTCTGTAATACTGTATGTACCCTTTGATTTTCCGTCTGTGATTTTCCATAAATGGATCAATAAAACAGTGACGAAATGCATAAATAAGATGCAGAGCAGAGGGAATGTCTTCCGTCTGGCCATCATTGTGCAAGGCAGGAATTAGGAAACCTGGCAGCTGGTTAAATAAAGTCAGCGCCTTACCCAGTTAAAGCCGGTGGCTCAGTACCGCGCGCACTTACCGAATGACCCATTTTTCCCGTCTGAGATGGAGTGGGGGGGATTCTCTCCGCCCACAGCGGCAGCTCTGCTCTCCCTAGCTGCGACATTCATGTGACTTCCCCCCCATCAGCCGGCCGATGATGTCAGGTGTTGATTGACTCGGCCGAGCGTATTCTTGGTCGTGAAAAATCTCACCCGCTGCACGGTGTCACTCCATGTATTTTTTTTTTGGTCTCCCCTAAGATACTCACAACTGTCAGGCCCGGAAAAAACTCCCCATGCCTCTGCAGCATCAAACAGTAGGCTGAGGGTAACGACTAATCAAGGCCGGCGAATGGGCAGAATGGACGGTTTATGAAGAGGCCCCTTTGCTTCGGCCCCAGATCATGCTCAATATTTTCAGCAATATGTGAAAGTGGGCAGTATTCGGGTCTTGTTAAGCTCAAGATGGGTATTGCGAGTGTGGGTGGTGCCGGACCGGGCTTTGTGGTGATCACACTCTGATAAAACAAGACAGATCATACAGGCCTCACAAGCCTGACCAGGATGAGCAGAAGGAAGACAGGTGCATGGTTTATACAGGCCATTTATGGAGCTTACACAACGTGACTTGATAGTTACTGATCCCGCCGATTCGTCGCCACATATAAAATAGTAACTCAGGTGTTTTAAATCGAAAAAATAAAAATTAAGCTTGAGAACCCAAATTCTGAGGCCAGCATCTCCAGGATGTTACTGGGGAAACTACACAACCTGAGTCCTTCTCAAACTCACGTGTTTGGTCCCACTGTGCTGCATGCTGGCTGAGGCGAGCGGTGGGGTCACGTCCACGCTGCTCGTCACTGAGCGAGACAAATGCCTCATTCCCACTGACACGGAGCTGGTGCTGGGCTGGTTCTCACGGTGTCTTTCCACCAGTTTCAAAAAAGAACAGAGTGGAAATGTTACGTAGGCAGACGTGAGAGTAAAGTAAAGGTTCACATGAATTTAGCTTTATTTTGATATGGTTCAGATTTTAAGTTTTTATAAGCTGCCAAACTGAAAAAATGAGCCTTTAAGTCTCCTAGTCTCATGACTCGTGGTACTCTGTCTGCTGTGTTGTCTGTATCCACATCTGTCAGCCACACTTCTGTGTGTGTAAGTGAGCTTATTCCCAATCGCTGTTTTAACTCTGTCCTTTTAAGGATCATGCAGTAAAATAGTCTGCTATAAACTGAATTTTGCTGTCCGCCTCATGATGTCTGTGCCACTGGAGTGGCATAATATTTTATTCAACCTGTGGCATGTTTATAATTATTAAATCTGACCAGCAGAATGATCATTCTTTTTTCCAAAAAATAAAAAATTACGTACTGCTAATAAATTGGCAAGTTGTTCTGCTGCCGGGACCAGCGATATTACACAAAATTATATCGTTTAAGGCTTGAATTTTATGGGTATGAGGAAGAATTGGACTCATTACGGGTCCAAATTCCAACACTTTTTTTTCTGCCCCAGGTCCAGGACCAGCTTGGAAATACAGTGGAAGTGGAAATACACAGAACCAGTTCTGGATTGGGCACCAGCTCCAGCCGGCACCAGCTCCGGCACCAAGTTGGTGGAAATGACGTAACAGACAAACAACTACTATTTAAGTGGCTTAAATCTTAAGATTTAAGACATTCCAAAAGGACTGTAGAAGCAAAACCATCTCCAGGACTTGAACCTAAAACTATTTCCACTTTAAATTCCAGACTATTGAACTAAGCATTGATTTAAAATGGGTAACAATTGGATGCTGTCTCGCTCTGTGGCGGTTTCTCAGATTGTTATTGATGCCTGTGTTGTGTGGCAGACTGCTTTAATCCTTTGAACAATAAGACATACTCAAATTTTAAAAAGAAAGTTTTGAATAGAAAAAGAGGCTTTACAATTATAAGCATTTCAAAAGGAAAATGATTTTGAACATTTGTTTACTCTGAATTTTAGAAGGTATTTTGGAAAACATTCTCCTTCTATATATGTGGTTAGTCATGTCTGCTTTTTAGGATAATTACATGGTCTTCGAAATAGTGAAACTCATTCGTCTTCCATCGAGGTGGATTGAATGATTAAGTCTGAGTGGTGTGTATGTGTGTGTGTATGTGTGTGTGTATGTGTGTGTGTGTGTGTGTATGTGTATGTGTGTGTGTGTGTGTGTGTATGTGTGTGTGTATGTGTGTGTGTATGTGTGTTGGTATATGTGGTGTATAAGGACAAAATACCTGAATACCCACCAGCATTACGAGGACACTCGGAATGCAAG
>JAODKM010000106.1:603003-625052 GCA_026780845.1 Petrocephalus sullivani | reverse complement strand
TCCATCCATGCAGCTCAGGTAATAAATCATATGTACTGCGTGTGTACCAGACATTGGTTGATCTCCAATGGCCAGAGCGGGCCCACGGCATAAGCAGAGTAGGGGGGGGGGGGGGGGGGGGGGGCGTGGGGCTCAAAGACTGATTTAGAGAGAAACGCTGTTGAATGATCTGAGTGAAGCGGTGAGTTATCCACATTTGCCCACTCGAAATTCCCACAAGCACAGAGGAAGGCACTTAACCCCCCACGGTACGGCAATCTTCTGAAACACGTCTAGTTAAATCCACTTCGCTGACGTATCTACCGTCAACACTTTGCGTACTGTCGGGTTGAACTTTCATCACCATGGCTACACCACTGTTTGTTTCCAGTGGCAGCCAGGCTTCCCTAATTGGTCACTGCTGTAATCAACCAAATCAGAGAGAAAAAAAATTCCCATAATAATCTTTCTTGAACAGCAATGACCAAGGTATTAATTTTCACCAAAAAAACTGTGCTGCTGCAGCTTGTAAAGCAACTTAATTAATTAGGAGAAACCAATAATTACTGAACTAGCTTCCTCAATCACTCTTAGGATCTACACTGAGCTTGTTGCACAAAACACCAAGTTGCTTAACTTAGTAACTGTGATGCAATTCCCAGAAAGTTTTAAAACATAACCTCAAATTAAAATTTTGGGCCTCAGAACTTCTTGCACTTGGCAAAGATCAGCTTGCAGGTATACCACCATATTAAGCCTAATATTAGCAGCCTTGCCAAGCTGTCCATAGGTGAGAATGTGTGTGATAGGTGTGTGTACCCTGTGATGGTTGGTGCCTCATCCTGCCCTGCCTTAGCTTCCAGAGCCTATCCTGGAAGCCCATAGCAGACAGGTCTGTGAACCCTGGGGGGCACAATCAGATGGCCCCGCACCTCCTGCAAACCAGCGCAGCATAGCAGACAGGTCTGTGAACCCTGGGGGCAGAGCCGGCCCAAGGCATAAGCGAACTAAGCGGCCGCTTGGGGCCCCACACCACTAGGGGGCCCCCAAGAGCGCTTGATTTAGGTGGTGGGGGGGCCCCAAATCAAATTCTGCTTAGGGCCCCATAAAGGCTCGGGCCGGCCCTGCCTGGGGGCCACAATCAGCGGGCCCCACACCTCCTGCAAACCAGCGCAGCATAGCAGACAGGTCTGTGAACCCTGGGGGGCACAATCAGAAGGCCCCGCACCTCCTGCAAACCAGCGCCGCATAGCATACAGGGAGATTAGCTGAATAACCAAAGACCCGAGTCCCATGTGCTAGCTGGCTGAAGCTCTGGGGGTGGTGACATCATCTCAGGGGACTCTCCTAAGCTCAGTTAATTCCTCTACACAAGCAAACATTTTTAATGAGAACTGATTGCTATTAGGTCCTGTATTCAATTATTTTTGTGTCACGTGTGACGGCGCCTAACACTGCATAATTCTCTCATGCCATAGCTGTGCAATCACCTTTACAATCATTACACAATTCAATTATTATTACTACTGCCATGGCTTCCAGCTGCTTAACTGTTTGTTTGTAGGACTCGGGTGTCGAAAATTAACTGTATGACTGTTGATCTACTACAGATGTGCGAGACTCAGCCTCCTCTGACTGCTGTCAATTGGACAATACACGCCCAAAATACATGCTAAATAGCTCTGATATTGTTTGCTGTAGCGCAGAAAGGGTCAGACATCACTGACGGATGAACTCCAAAAGCTTTAACTAGCATAGCGCACAACATCTCGTACATTCTGAATAAACCCATAATAAGTACGGCTTCATTGTGTTCTGCCATCTACCTGCATTGTTGATTACATATCTATGGCTTGTCTAAAAATAAAAGTTTTATTTATAATAATAATATGATTATCATTAATTATATAGAATCTCCAACTACTCGAGGTAATTAAAACTCAATATTCAACATAACCACATGAGATAATGAAGTTATTAAGCTTGTTAATAATGCTGAAAGTTCAACAGAGACTCAAGCTTGCCTAAGGAGCCGTAATTGATCCGCTATGCCAATTAATCAGGCGTTAATCATCACTTGCATCTCCGGATAGAAGCGTACACAAGAGGACCCGAAAAGGACAATGCGAATCGCAGAAGCTCGGGAGTCCAATAAGAGCAAATTGATATGCCTGCCACCCCCAAAGGTTTTCTCTCAGACTTCCTTTACTTATTACTCAATTAACCTCACCGGTCTGATATTGCACCGTCTTGCCCCCAAGTGACAGCGAACATCATTTGAATAGTAGAAAATGCTCTTCGCTCATGTGCCGCCACGTTTTACCGTAGGGATTTGAATGGAATTAATATCGCAGATAATTAGGAAATAGCGGGAGAAAGCACCCAATCAAAGTATCTACGTTTGGGATGCATCGTGAGCGGCAGATTAATTCTGCAAACCCTGTGCGTGCAGCTAAAGAAGTTCACATGATTAATACACACCATGACAGCGCAATAAAGTCAAGGTTAAAAGAATCAGCAAAAAGAACATCTATTGTATTTGTCAAAACCATATGTTAGACAACCATCTCTCATGTACCTAATTTGGTAATGGTTTATTTTTACTGTACAGGACTCTTTACAGAGGATTGTTTCCCCAAGGTGTTAAATCGTGTAAAACATTATATTTAACATTATTACTTTTCTCTTTATTTTGTTGCAAACAATTTGCAAACGATTTAAGTAATCATCCTCTAGATCTGTCCTTCAGACATACTCTGGCAAATGAGTTTTTGTTTTGGGGCTCTGCAAGACCGGTCTATCTTTCCCCTGGTCACCGGTATCGCGCCTTCCGTGATCATATCCATGAAGGATCCTCGTGTCTAGTGAGTCATGATCAATTGCTAATTCATATCTTTAACTTTACTAACACCGCGAGTTCCATTTGTGAAAATATCCTATAATTACCTTAATAAGTAAATAACTGTACAGTTAGTCTGGTGTTTCAGGCAGTAATTATAATACTGAAAGGTGTTGGCAGCACTGGCAGCGGTTTTAAACACATTTTATAAGGAAACGGGTTTGGGTAAGTGCTTTTGCACACACTAAACCGCCTGCTCTATGATTAATTAAGTATTCTTGCACATACTGCTAACTTAATTTGCCGATATCCATAAACGTCTGTTCACCTGCATTTATAACCGGCTGCTTTCTGCAATTAAAAACACAGACATGGTGCTCATTAAAATGTTAACGGAGCTATACAACCATGCCTTTAGCCAGGTATGTCTTGCTGCCACCTGTGGAAAGGCGTGGTTGGACATCCAATCCGGTCCACATCCAACCCGGCCCACATCCAATCTGGCCCACATCCAATCCGGTCCACATCCAATCCGGCCCACATCCAATCTGGTCCACATCCAATCCGGCCCACATCCAATCTGGTCCACCGTACGCCACCTCACAAGCCTGTCAATCATCCTGTTTGTTGAACAAGCACTTCTGAGCACTTGGTTTATGCCAATAAGTGCACAGTACCACAGTGGCATTACTAGCTTGCTAACAACTCGCTTCCCTGATGCTGGAAACCCATATTAAGCATACTGAACAGTTACAATCATATCGAATGACGTGCAATGTCATGACGTAAACGCTCTGTTTACACTTGGTTTTAGAATGTCTTGGCTGATTGGCTCAGTAGGTGGCCGGGACACATTTATGCTTGAGTCTATTGTGTCTCCATAGTGTCCAGCTGGCCAGTTACATTCAGATTTTCTTACTGCCCTGTGCACGCATATATTGTAACGCATCCAGGACAGGTTAGCGTTTATACTACAAAAGATATGTGGTCATCTCAGATAACTCTCAAACAATGTATGACAACAAAACAGCTGCATACAACCACACATCTCACAGTTAAAAATGTGTGTATTTATCAGAAGTGGGGACTTGAGTCACTGACTTGCAACTTGACTCGGACTCAAGTCACAAATTTGAGGAGTTGTGACTCGACTTGGCAAAACTGATGGAAATACTTGGACTTGACTTGAGGGCAGATGTCTGAAGACATGGACCCTATGACTTAAGAAGACTTGAAGTTATAGTCCCTCTCTGGATACCATAACGTTATTATTATTTTTTTTGTGATCAAATTTTTATTGAACAATTATTTCATGAAGTTAATTTTATAATTCCAGTGTATATTAATTCTCTGTTGTCGGCATTTTCATTTGGCCAGATATTTATCGAGTACCTACAGTAGCAGACACAAAACAGAATAACAAACAGCTCTGGAATTATTCTGGGATACAAACTGAAGAGTGTCTTTTTACTTGCAAACATAAGTGAGCTGGGCTGGATGTTGGCTGGGTTTGATGTAGTGGCCGAACAGACCACGGACTCCATGAGCCAAACCTAACCAATCCAGAACAGCCCGGCATACCGCCACCCAGCCCGGGCAAGCCCACAGCGACCCGCAGGTGGCTGGCACTGCACTTCCCCTTAGCTTTTCTCTGACTCATATCACCTTGTGGAATACCTCATTAGCTTGTATTAGCTTGTTTTTATTTTGACTTCAATAGTATAGTTATTCTCACACACATGTTTACATGGACTTTCCAGACTGAAGGACCCAAATAAATGGATTAAGGTTTACTCTGCACTGCCTGATTTGAAATGCTTCACTACGATAAAAATATAATCATGCACCCAGGTATGTCAATTAGTTGCTCTCCAATGCATCTTGCATCCAATATGCCTGGCATCTGTCCAGGAAAGCACAGGGCGAGTTGTTGTTCCACTGCAGGGCGCATGCATGCATGTATTTCACCTCATCGCATGTTTTTAGATTGCAGAAGGAAACGAGCGTAAGGCAGGGAGAATGGGTGGGGGGTGGGGGGGTCAAGATTCAAGATTCTTTATTTGTCACATACGTCGTTATACAGGTACAACACGCTGTGAAATTTTGTTGCAAACAATTTGCAAACGATTTAAGTAATCATCCTGTGTCCTTCAGACATACTGAATCCAAACCCAGAACCCTGGAGCATGTAGGTAGATACTCACTGCGCCACTGATGTTAGAATACATTAAAAAAGGTGCAATATATGGCTGGCATATTTCATATAAATATAATAGCCTGTTATTTTATGGGGACCGTTTTTTCATAAACTCAATTTTATAAAAATCTGTGACTGCAATCAAAAAGCTAAAAATGCCAGAACTCTTATTTTGTTTGGTTACTTATGGGTACGGTTAGGGCTGGGTAGGGGTCAAGGTGTCATTGTGGTTTAGGTATTTCCGATAGAAATGAATGGGCGGTCCCCACAAAGATAGGAATACAAACATGTGTGTGTGTGTGTGTGTGTGTGTGTGGGGGTAATGTATATATTACATTGTGGGGACTCACCATGCATCTTGGTAGCTGCTTTTTCAATACGGGGTCGCTAGGTAACTGTACACCTCTTATGCTGTTAAGTGGGATAATATTAATAATATTAAGGGGTTTACGGCAACCACTGTTTAGTGGAATTCCATAAAATCAAAATTACAGGCAACCGTGTTTTTCCTAACATAATCCAATATGGCCTTCATTCCCACAAACCCTCAGTGATACATACGGTAAGTGACCATTACGTTATGACTTTGCGGCCAGAAACACAAGAAGTGTGGTAAAAATCACAGAAGCAAAATATTTTTATTGTTGTTGTTGTTATTATTATTATTATTATTATTATTCAAGTACTTTTAGCCATAAAACCATTCTATCTGGAAACATAAGATCTATATAAAATAGACGTTTTATGATATTAAAAACTATAAACATTTTTAATAAAGAAAATGAGGTTCTGCGTAAATTGCAGTCACAGTTTACAACAAAACGAATACACTTTACTAATTAAAGATCTACATAAACAGAGTAATTACGGGGGGTGCCCCCAGAAACACATCTGACCTCTGTAATTTTTACAATATCTATTAGACACTGAGGTGTAAACAAAAATAATTACTCATTGTTTTGTGGCATTTTTCTACAAACAGTTTCTGGCTATCATACGTAGTCGTCGCAGATCTGTACAAACACACGGCTCTGATTCCATTAATAGGTTTTTACGTCGTGCTGACAACTTAACAAAAACAACAGAAAGAATCCCACTGAACAGAGGAGAGTGTGACTGACTGCCAGAACAAAACGGAACATAATCAACACAGAAAAAAGTCGCTGTGGCAGATTTCACTTGAAACAAGAAAGAGAGTGTTTACAAATTCGTAAAAGTGTAAGAAAGGTGTAAAGTTTTTACAGTCCTTTACAAAGGACAATTCCAGTCGTGTACACCTGAAAGGCAGTCAGAGTATGGAAAGGGACATACTGTGGGGGAACAGATGAACACAGATGTTTATGTCACCATTTTCACCTCGCTGAAGAATCTGCTATCCTTATGAACACCAAAGCCCTCTGGGATTTCTGTGGGTGGGTCACTGACATGCAGCCACAGGCCATCAGACAAGGGCAATAACACCTTGAAAACAGGACATGCTACAATTTGCTTGCTTGACAGGAGAGTCGCAGGCTGTGGCCTATTACATAGTGTGTGCGTATTTATTCTTTGTGTGGAATCTTCTCAAAGCAGGAACCACGCGGTGAATATTGACTACAGATAAAAATCATCAACAGTGGCCTTGGTTATGAATAATATGCACTTTTAGCTTTGTAAAAATGAATGGACTAATAATGTTAAGTACAGTGAGTGAAAATCAGTCTCCAAAATGTTCAACAGGAACCTAAAAGCTTTTGAAATTAGGAAAAAAAATTGATTTAATACGGATTTGTGTTCCAGTTTGTGCTTTTTTTTTAGCTTGGCTGAGCTGAGGAATGAGACAGGCTTCTCCGATTATTTGCGGGTGAAGTTCGTTAATCATTTTGGTAAACATCTGTTTTGGAGAACACAATCCTCCTTCGATATACTGCACCTCTGAAGGTCAAATCTGGATAAGTCGGGCCTGAGAGGGAGCCGAAGGTGGTGGTAACGGGCAATCAATGTCAGCCCCACTCAAATCGGGTCAAGGCCCACGAGACCCTGACTGTGGCCGATCGATGTGAAGCACGGCTTCCCTGATCCTTTTAGGACTGCAGAGTAGGACGAATGTGTCACAGGGCCACACAAGGCAGCAGCGACAGCGTGTCGAGGAGAAGACGGTGGAGCAGCCAAAGCTGGGAGGGAATGTGCATCGAGGCCAGCCTCCAGGACGCCCCACGTCTCTGCTGCAAAAGGGGGCCACACTCTACAGGGGCCAGGAGCCAGGGGTCGTCCCAAGGTCTGCCACGCTCTCAGACATTCCCGCCTTGCACTGTGCGGGCATCAGCCAAACCACCGATTTCTCCATGACATGTCTTCACTCTGTGGCGCGTTTTGTTCCACATTACAGACCTACCCACACAGCTCTCAGGCAGAGGACCGCTTCACTGAATCCAGGTCGGCTTCACATGAAACCGTTGCCTGGTCAAATTGCACTAACCAGAGCGTTTCTCCAATGGAATGTGCAGATTCTGCGATGTACACACCATACAGCGACTTCTGAGGTCACCCTGTGGTGTGTTCCATGCCTGCCCACGGTAGGTACTCTGACAGACATGGCCCGGCTGCTAACAAACCACATAGGGAAGGGGATACCTGGGAGACCATGCCGGTTCCGAACAACATGTATTTCTTACTGTTATTTATATACTGCATTGCTTAGTCTGCAGCTGTTGGCCCATTTTCCCCTTTTCTTATAGTTTCCTACAAAATTCGAGATAGTTATCGCTTTACTCCTTCACAGTGTCTTCCGTAGGGTATGTTCCAATTTATACACTTGACATATGTTTACAGTTTATTATGCAAGCGATGCCAGGTTGTTTGACGGGCTAAACTGTATTTACACTCTGTAAATAAAGGGAAAGCAGGTGATCTCGGAGATGATTGGCGTCTGGCGCACACTGACAGCGAGGAGCGGCGTGAAAGACCAGAACTTGGTGAACGTTTAAAGAGGGGGAAATCTCCAGGAGCTCAATGAAGATTCTCTCTCTGCAGTTACCCACACTCCAAGGGGGGGAGGTATGGCCTAACAGAGGACCAGCCCAGCCTCGACTGAGAGTATTCGCCCTAAAACCCACAGCTGAGATACCAAGAAAAAAAAAAAACACCAAATTGTAAATATAAAAATCAAATATAAAATCCTGGTATGAAACAAGCATAAGAAGACAAGGATATAGCCAGAGAAGGAATGTTCCTAGGAAAGGAGTAAGCAGGAGCATCAGCGGAGCCGGAGGAGGAGGAGGATGGCGAGGTGGTGGTGGGACGGCCGGGTCAGTTGAGGAACTCGGCAGAGAGGCTGCGGGTGCAGCGAGCCGAGCGGAACTTGAGCTCGTGGTAGCACTGCACGAAGCTGTGGTAGATGAAGGTGATGGGCAGTGCCAGCAGCACGATGCCACTGACCACGCAGAGGCCGCCCAGCACGCGACCGGGCGTGGTGATGGGGTACATGTCTCCATAGCCCACCGTGGTCATGGAGATAATAACCCACCAGCAGGCGGCCGGGATGCTGGCATAGTCCTCGTTGCCCATCTCCAGGTCCAGGCCGTGCTCCAGCAGCTGGGCCAGCGCACCGAAGATGGCCATGGCCACGCAGATGAAGACCAGCAGCATGACCATCTCGCGGTAGCACCGCCGCAGCGTCAGCCCCAGCGTCTGCAGGCCCAGGAAGTGGCGCGCCAGCTTGATGACCCAGAAGATGCGCATCATGCGCAGCACGCGCAGCGTGACGCCCGCCCGCTGCAGCTGCGAGTTCTCGCCGGTCAGCACCGTCATCAGCACCGACACGTAGTACGGCGTGATGGCCAGCAGGTCGATGATGTTCAGCGGCCGCCGCACAAACTCGCACTTGTCCCGGGACACGATGAAGCGCACGATGCACTCGGCGGTGAACCAGCCGATGCAGACCGCCTCGATGATCCTGAGGCCGCAGGCCGGCGAGGGGAGAGAGAGGGAGGTGTTATCGGGTGGAGGTAACAAGTTCACAGACACTCCCCAGGCACAGGGGACCTGACAGATCCCTATTCCCCTTATTTCCCATCTGCTACCTGCTGCTTAACCCTATATGGTGATATGAAAATATCGGCCATGCAGTTTTATCACCCTTTAAGGACCAGACTTTTTATTTATCTGTCAGGATAAGTGCATAATGGATACAGCATAATAGAGGGAAGAGAATATGTACATCCTCATCTCAGTGGCTTCCACGGTCAGGGTTGTGCTGATCAGAAAGTGTAAGGCAGGGCCGTAAATGGGCCCAGCCCAGCTCAGCATAAGAAATTAGTCACATATAAAACAAGTCAGATATAATCCTGGATGTCAGGTACATGCATCACACATCCCCCGAAACGTGGAAAGAAACCTGACCACCAGGAGGCAACTGCACAGATATGCAGGGATATTTTAAAAACCCACATATGCCAATCTGGGCCATATTCGAACCAGCTTCCAATCCCGCATAAGCATTTATCAGTCTGCCTTAGGATTGGTTGCTGTGCCTTAAAGGGTGAGGCATTTAAGAAGGGGGGAGGGGTTCTCTTATATTTGCTTTACACAAAGCCCCAAACAGTATTGCCACAGAGCAGAATGAGTGCCGAACACACACGGGACATATGGAAGACGGAGCGCTCGGGCTCGCGCGATGGGATGGGGTGACACGTGACCTGAGGAGAGCGGACAGCAAGAGGAGGGTCCGACTGAGCGGCAAATGCCAATCAGCTATCGGGCTCAGCTAAACCCCGAGGCTCATCAGCAGTAATACCAACTGTGACGTATTCTGGCACAAGGATCTGATTGGCTAAGTGCTTACTGACGCCGCAACCCAAGTTCTGCGAAGCTACAAGGAAACTCAAAGCGTGATCTAAAATCACTCAGCGCTCTTTTCATTGCGTGTCTGATTCTACTTTAATGTACGCCAATCCCATGCCTCTGGGAATGTGTAAAAACTAGGTAAAAATATGCATTGCCACAGGTGACAATAAGTCAGCCGGTCTACCTCCTCAGCCGTCGCCCAAGCGAGCCGGCATTTGTGGCTCCGTGCTGCCACGACCTTAATATGACAAACCTGGCGGTTCCGTGGCTCCAGCTTCCCTTTGACCGGCTAGGCACCAGGTATTACCTCCCACCTGGACTGTGCCCTTGTGCTGGTGCTGGCTGGGAGCCACGAAGATGCCTCCCCCCCCACCCCTTGCACGCATGCAATGCACACGCGTATCCATGCAATCGAATTATATAATTATGAGTTCCTGCTCCCTGACTTCCTCCGATAAGTCCCCGCGGCGATGATGGAAAGAGGACAGACAGTTTAAAACGGACTGAGAGGGAAAAATAGATAGACGAGAGACACTGCCGTAGCCGCACATAAATAGATTGGACAGTGGAAAGACGTCGCCAGGAGACACGTGATGCTGTATGAGTTAAATATTACAGAAATATTACAGATATTACTGTCAGACTGGAATTGCGGGTAACCGGTACTTCCGAGACACACTTTGTGCGTTTAATCCAAAAGTGCGCCAGATCAAATCGGATTACTGTGAACTTGCTTCTGTCCAAACCATGCGCATCATCCTACAGATGTAATACTGAAAAGTCTAAATATTTGCATAAGAAGTTGTACTTTTATTTGCATGGTAAGGAAAACAATCGTTAGGCGTCAAAATCTGGCAGCATTCAAAGGCAAGGGTAAAAAAAACGCCTTTCGACTATAGGCTGTCATACTTGCACGGGGGGGGGGGCGGCATTTATTTCGCTCTGCACTATAGCATTAATATAGGGCGTACTACTTAAACTCCACTGCAACATGATCGAGAGTCGAGAGGAGATGACCTAATTGTAATTAAGCGCGGTGCTGGGAGCCGGAGTGGCTGAACTACCGGTCAGATGTAAAATGGAATTGTACTGAAACGCAGAGGTTCATTATGTCGAGGCATTTGCGCCGAACTTAAGAAGTGGCGCAGTTCAATCCAGGCGTTTAGCTGGACTTCTAGGCTTGAAAATAGCAAGACCATTCAAATACACCCATCAAATACGTATTCCTGTGCATAAATTGCTAATGTAAATGTATACAAATCTCGACACCTTTCTTTTTACATGTCGTCGGTATTTTAATTATATTATTAACCATCACTTTAATTCATGCTATTGTTTTCTTCTTTCATTTCTATATGAGCTAGGCCCGGTATAATACTATTGGGATATTGTGCGGCCTATATATTGCGTTTTTCTCTTATTCCGATCAGATATTAAAACGTTCAAACGAACGCATAACAGCAATTGTGTTCCTTGACGAAAAGAGGCGGGGATGTTTTCTGTTTTTTGAAAGCGTAGTCTATGTAATTCGGCGGATATGATAATTTGTGCATTTTTACTCTGAAAAATAAAAGACAAAACAGTTCAGACATCCGACAGAAACAACACAATAGAACATTACACAATCCATAATGATATTCATGGCAAACAGCAAAAGTGATTTCAGATGCCAATATATCTATGTAGACTAATTAACTAAAGATCAAGTGTTTCTTGAAAAATGTCTCAAAGAACAGCGTTAAGATTTGTTTAAAATTCGAGTCATAACAGGACTTCACCTGCCAGGTCTTATTCGTGAATGCACAGTGTATTTTTGTTTGCATGCTTGCTCTTCTGTCGCCTTAATTATGCTGCTACGAAACCAAACAGGCCTCGTATCAACAACCGTGCTCGTGGAAATTTAATATACGTTTACAGCGCTCCGGGCTCGAGCCGTCGCGTGCGCGCCCGTTTGCGCGTGCGCGCTTTCGGAGTGCGCAGGAGACGCTGTTTCAAGTGTTCCGACCTCCGGAGCCAGTGTCAGATTCATTCTGTCATTTGTTTAAATGGGAATTTCACACGATTATGCCTCCTACGTTGCTAGCGGTGCAGAGTAATTATGAGGCAATTCATAATAGACTATTTTATGTCTGAGCCTGGGTTTCAAATTACTGTTACACTTGACATTTGTGTATCAATCTGGGATAAGAACTTGTTGTTCACGCCACAGAATACTCACACAAATAAGTCAACAGTGCGCTCCATTACGATGCAAACAGATAAAGGGACATAAAGAACACTGAAGAATATAATATATTAATAAAACGTAAATACCCTGATGGATCTTCTAAACTCTCTGTGTACCTGTGCTCTTCCACGCTGTTGTTCTCGGCCGTTTTCCAGTCCGGCAGCGTGCTGGCGCAAAGTATAACCATGGACACAATGACAAAAATGACAGAAACCGAAGCAAGAATCTGCGCCGCAATGGATGAGGTGGGCTCTTCGAAAGTCCTTCGCATCCTTTCCAGCCACGTAGCGCTCCCCCTGCGCCCGGCGGCCGGCTGCTCCAGCTCATCGTGGCCCCGGGGCTCCTCTTCTGTTTTGGTGTCTTCCTCGGAGAAGTAGGTGTATGTGTCGGACATCCTGTCATCCAGGCGCCGCTGGCAACAGAACTCCAGATGTGAGCTCTCCAGACCCCAGTAGATCATCTCGTTATAGAAGGACAGCTCACACATCTGCGGGACAAACCGCAGCTTTCCGTACTTCACGTACAGCATAATGAAGCCGAAGGCTTCCGAGTGCCTGTCAAAGAAAAACTCGTTTCTCTCCCTGTCGTAGTCGTCACAGACTTCCAGCACTTCTTTCTCGGAAGCGCAGTTGTGCAGGCGACTCACCCTCCTTAGAGGAAAGTCCTTTATCACATCCCTGGGTAACGCATATTTAGTGCCACCCACATTTAAAATGCACACGCTTTTCCCAAACTTCATCTTGTGCTAAATTCCCACCTCGGCGCGCACAGAAAGTGGCTTTCCTCCGGTTTATGCACAGCAGAAAGGGAGAGGACCCTCTCTCTTAGATGAATAAGTCAGCATCTTATTCCCCCCCTCTTTGCCAAGTCCAGATCCGAATATCCTTAAGTTGCCTGGAAACAGGCTCTTGCTCTTGCGCGGGCAGTAATGCATCGTTGACCCTTTTCAGGGAGACACTCGACAGGTTGTTGGGTTTAAAAACTCCTGGGTGCGGAGCGCATTTCCCGAGCGCGTCTCGCCGTTTGCACAGACTGGGTTGTGGCTCCGCCTGTCAAACCTAGCTAGTCCAAAGCGGGCAGCCCCGGACCGTGATGTCACCCAACAACACGCCCCCTCCCCCTCTTTCCACAACTGCGAAACTAGATAAAAACTTATGCAAACATTGATTAATAAGCTATGCGCAATGCATGCAATTTTAGATCCTTTTGATATAAAACATAAGGCTGGGGGAGTGAATTAATATGCCATTTTGGCTGTGAGTATAAATCCCAGTATTTACTATGATATTAATAAGTCTGAAAATGTTGATTAATGTATTTACACTGAAGTTACAATTTAATAAAAATGCGGCGGGACTAAAACCGGGATACGTTGTTTTGAAACTGCAGCCGGTAGCTGCTATTTTTATATCACTTATTACATTATGTGAAATCTGATGCGATTCATGTGCATTCATGTGAGTTATAGTCCATAAAATAAATTAAAATTATTCACCCCACTTCGTTTTCAACATTTGCTGAATTTAATAAACTTGATTAAGACAGGGTGATTTCACTATACAGAGATCAATATCACGGCCGCTTTCTTTGCATTATCTTAGTAATTTGAAGTTAAATTCCCGAGCACCTTGTTAGTCCCGCATCCGTGAGTGTTTACAAACCCATAACGCATAGTGTCAAGTCAATGTCAAGTGTTAATTTTAATAATTTATACCCGGCGGCAAACATTCGTTTCAAACACAACAAAAGTTTGAATCCCACCAGACCACTGATATCTCAAATACGGTTTCAAGCCGACTCCGATGGCCGCGCTGTCGCAGAACTACTGGGATCTCGACTCAAAATAATGATTAATTAACGATGTCTCATGAAATGTCCAGAAGCAGCGCACAACCAGGGACCAAAGTAAGGCATCCGCGAAAACACGAAGTTATCCTGGCCTATATAACCCCCAAAATTTGCATATGAATGGAAGTGGAACAATGTGGGATCGTGAGTTTACAAGCCACCTGAGACCTAAATGGAATGAGATTTAACAGATCTAAATAGAACAGGCCAAATGATGAGAAATACGAGCTTTATACCGGCTACGCAGGTATAGCTGAAACGTAACTTTGGCGCACGGTTCTGTTCCAAGCGCCTTGAAGCACCGATGCAGAATATGAATCTTACTGAAACTCATTTTTCAGTTCATTTTTTTCCAAGCACTGGACTCAAATATATTCAATAAAATAAGTAGTGCGACACTAACATTGCAAGAACATGCTGACCATTAAAAAAAATGTGCAATAAAATTAATGCCGCGGTAAAAGCTAAAATATCAGTAACATGCCGGTAAAAGACACGTCCCCTTTGAAATATGAAATGATAGAAAAAGACAAAAGTGCATCTGATTTCGGTCAGATGTACAATCCAGTGAATCCGCTGAATGGGATATCGGGTGCAGCGACACTCCGCGTTGCTTTCCGCCACAGGGACAGTGCGCGTCGGATCGTCACCCCCCCGCCCCGCCCCGCTCGGCGCGGCTCGGCTCGGCTCGGCTCCTTCCCCCCACCCGCACCAGGAAACACGGGTCCGGCTCCTCTGCTCGCCGATCTGTGCACGCTGGGGAGGGGGGCTCTTTAAATCTCTCCCGCTCCCGACTCTACCCCCGTCCAAAAAAAAAAAAAAAAAATCAATAAACAGCAACTACGCTATTTAATTGCACTGTATTATTTTTTTGTTTGCAATTAGAGTTGGACACGGTTAAATTATAACACGCCCGAATAGTTATTTGTAGCGTTTCGCAGTTCATGCTTTGTCTTTATTTTTTGCACACCTCAAGAGGAGGGCAGAAATGGCGGCCAACATGTACCGGGTCGGAGGTATGTCAGTCTCAGTACGAAGCGTGCATCGGTGTGTACTGCAGCTGCGGCATAGAAAAGACCGATGCACCGCTTTCATTCATATTTTAAATCTGTTAATATTTGTTTGTAAGAAATAAAGCCCTGTAATTAATACATGGGCCGCACGCGCCTGGGATTTAAAGGATTTGGAATTAAAAATGTGTCGGGCCTCCAAATAACCCAGAAAGCAGCTAGTTAGCAATCTGGCTAAAGGCTACACACCCCAAACATAAACACTGATATAAATCCCTGCCGTGTTTGACAGGAGGGATCTTATATCAATCCAGAGTGCAGGAAATTACATTAATGCACATTTTTAATCGGTCCATTTGTGACTGGGACGTTCCTGGCGTAGCTCCACATGCTACACGGGTTAAGCTACTTAAGGTATCTGCGCTGGTTCTGATCGCCGCAGGACTCTGGCTGTTATATGCGAAATAATTAGCAAAATTTCCTAATATGTGTTTTTTTTTTCGGGCAGTATGTTAATAGCAGATTGTAACGATAACGAAAGTGCAGCGACGCTGATGCAAGGTTTTCGGACGCGATGTCGGATTTAAAATATAATATTGTTCTCGTGAACATAGTTTTTCCTTTTTTGCGTAACTACATAACGTGCCGGAAAGCCCTTGAATGATTCTGCGAATTATTCGGACGCCCGCTGCGAATATCAGTAAATTGGCCGCGCGCTGTTATTTAACGCGATACTAGTATCGGAGCGCCGGTCACGTGACGGCCGCGCGCGTCAGCCGGAGCCTCGCCGCCCACTTTACGCTACATCGTCGCTTTCAGTTATTAGTCAATTTTTTTGGCATTTCTTTAGCGGTTTCAATACGCTAAAGCTGAACTGGGCTTCCGGAGCTTTCAGAATAAATCGCTTTGCAATTAAATATCATTTTTAACTGGACAAGTGATGTGGAAATTAATGCACCCTTTAGAAATAGCCTGGTCCACTGGGGCATTCCCGAACCAGTCTGGCAAGGTGCAGCCAGGCTGCTGTATTGTAGGGAGTTCCCTAAAAGTTTTCATTACTCCCAATTCATGAACAGGTTCATTATGTAACACAGAAGTTATCATTACTACCATATCATGAACAGGTTTATTATGTAACACAATATTAATGAAGAGCATTACAGTTTTTATAAGAACTGGAAAACACTTGGAGTTAGTTTGCACTCTTCCTGAGCACATGTGGAGAGAGTAATGTTTGGGTCAAGGATTGCTTCACAATGTAGCTCTGGAGCCTTGTGGGGTGGGCAGTCTTAGCCGCAAAGAGCCGGTGTGTATACAGGTTTTTGGGATAACTTTTACATCAGCTGTTCAAAACCAGTTGTGAGGACTCTTCAGCCAAATACTCCTCTAATTAGCCATCTAATCAGGCAGTTGCAGTGAAAACCTGCATACACAGTGGCCTTTTTTGGATAAGATTGCCCTCTCCTGTATTAGTGGATTGTATCGAGGTAACAAAAAGGCTCTTGAAGCAGTGCACTGTGAATCGCCCATTGAGTAAACTCAGCGAATTCTCCGACTTAAAAGATGAATGCTGTACCGGAAGCTTCTAATGGGGTAGCCTGCGCTGTTCTCGGTCTGCAAATTGAACATAATTCATCCACACCACAATAAGTTTCTTGCCCAGGTATTGACATTTAATGTATCGCTTAAACTATTTGAAATAACACACAGGAAAAGTGTAGAGGTCAATAGTGTTTAAATGTCACATTATGCAAGCCTTTTAACAGTGACGGTCATTCTGAATGCATGTCTGCAGATAATCGTCACCGAGTTCTGCGGATACAGCTCGCGAGTGAATCGGGTTCTGCGTCTTAAACGACAGAGCTTCTGCTTTTACATTTGTTACAGACCCATCACCACTGGTATTACACTGCATTTTTGTGCTTTTTCTGTTGTTTCAGACTACGTCTTCTTCGAGAATTCTTCCAGCAACCCTTTTCTGATAAGGCGAATAGAGGAGCTGAATAAGGTGAGGTGTAGCGAAATGGGGGCATAACCCAACTGGGCCGCCAGAGTCTTCTGAAGTCTGATCCATGCACTACCCATTCACTAGTCATATTGCTTAACTTATGAACTACTTTGGCTGCATAGCTAATATTCTACCTAAATGAGTCTTGACATGCAGTTGGTTTTTACTGTATACTGTAGTCGTATAAGTGCCATAAGGTAGTATGCTCCTTTTTTCATTGGGTGTTACCTTTCTGCTAACGGCAGCCTTCACAGGCAGTGACGGGTGTTTACCTATGAAAACACAGGTTACACGACCCATCGACTCATTAGATGTCAATATGGCCCACCACTCTTTCTGTGTGTCCTGTTCAGAAGCTGGTGTCTTATTTTATTTTCCTACTCAGATGCAATTTTGAGTATTTTTCTTTTTTTTTTGGACCTTCATACCATCTTTGGTTGCTCGGTCCTGAGGGTTCAGGTCAGACACAGTTTGTGTCTGTGTGTTATTCCTCAAAACGTTGCAGAGTTGTGAATGGACCTTAAACTTTTATGTTTAGGGTCCTTCTAGTCTGTTGGTAAGATTTAAGCAATGGTGGGATGGCACAATAAATACAATTGGCTGTATTATGTTTACTTTTGGGCAAGTCTGGGAGTCAAATGATGCTTTTCCACTGCATCAGATACCATAATTTTGGTACTCCGGGAAAGCACCAAAAGTATGGTACTTCAAGGTGCTGGTTTTCTACTGGAGTAGAAACTGGTACCGGCCCTGAATGACAGCACAGAGTGAGGTATTTTGTACTGAAATTGAAAAATGGCTGTAGTATTTTATAGGGCTGGACGATGTGCGATATTAATACCGCCATTGCATGTTATGCACATGCGATTCTTACATCACTAGTCAGCTAGATTGAGATCAAACTTTCTCTTACTTCTAGTTCTGTATGGATATTATAGCGCAGGGGGTTAAAGTTTTGCGAAAACATTTTTACTCTGGTATAAGGAGTTTTGCAATTTTAATGAATGATTATTCTTTTTCGAGATCATCTAGCACGTGTTTATAAATCAGTTTAAAGTTTACCTCCGCTGCTTTTGCATGAGCGCTGCATGCTTTCTCCGAGACGATCATAATCATTTTCATCCGTGCTGGGTAGGTCTGCTTTATAAATACCTCAATATTTATTATAACAAAATCACATTGCAGTATTTTTCAAAGTTTTACTTCCTGATCTTGATGGATCTTTTCTTCCAGCCAGTTCTCAATTAAAGCTTGGATCTCTTCCTTTGTCCGCTCATTCATTATTGTTATTATTGTTTTACTTAGTTTATCTTTGTTTTTTGAGTTCGCAGATTTTTTCAAGACGTTGGTTGTATCGTGTTTCGTAAGCAGGCTATTTGCATAACCGATCAACAAGCAAAGCGTTTGCAAGTTCGGCCCCAAAGTACCGAAGTATCAAAAAAGTACCCCAGCTGGTTTGGTACTTTAGGTACTGGAACTTTTGGTACTAGTGTTTAACTGGAAGTCTTGGAAAAGGGAAAGTACTGTACAAGTGCCTGGTGAGGTGGGAAAGTGCCCAAAGAGGCTAACCGAAAAGAAGTCCTGGTGTGATAATTGTGATCATTCTTCATGACTTCCATTTTGGGGGTCTACCGGTACCTAGAAGCCATCAAATGTCTGTCTGTCAGTTGACACCTAAAGCTGTTTCTGGTTATTGACTGCTTTGCATTTGAACCCTGGCCAGCATTGAGGAAGCAGTATCCCGCTTACTTCATCTGACAGGTGGACTTTCAAGGGTATCTAATGCCCAGCCTGCTGAGATTCCCCGGCTTTAAAGGGGAATTGAGTTTGATTGCGTTCCATGCCCCCCCCCCCACCCCCCCGCCCAAGTAGTGGACAATCCCTAAAGAGGCAAGTTCTACCACCTTCTGTAATGTTATGTTCTGGCAGCCAATGGAAGGCCCAAGGTCACCTTTTATCACCGGGCTGGGAGGATCCACAGCAGTTGTTTGGTCAGCGAGGAGCCATCTGAGAGAACCTGTGTTCATTCATTAAAATATTCGGAGAACGACGGCCCGGATTCGGTTCACAGCACAGTGGGAGGAGGTCCGTTATTACCACATGTCGGAAAGATCTATATAGACATTTATTTATAGACTCAGTCTCCTGAGATTGGTTTGTTATATAATGTAGAACATCAGGGTGTGTGTCTTTACTTTGGACTATGCAAAATTCCAGATAATACCATCCCAATGCTTGATTTCCAGCAAGTTGTTCCACTGCTCAGATCAGTTTCCGAGTCGGTGTGGCTGGGTCGTGGGTTTTGCCAGAAGCGTCATCTATTTGAATAGGAGTATCAGTACAGAACCTTCCAGGGTTATCTCCCTGAGATAGATTAGGCCAAGCCAGGCCCATTGATGAGTCTTATATTCTCATTGTTGATTAAGAGCAAATTTTAAGGGTCACGTCACTGCAGGTCTGTTCCTTCACTTGCGATCTGCCATCTGTCCATATTGAGCAAAAGTGGCCTCTAGAGGGTATAATGTGCAAGGGCGTGATTGTTTCAGGGGAGGGGCAAGGGTAGCTGTAATTAATTGTTAGTTGTATGAAGTAAGTTTGTTTAGTGTGAAGGTGAGAGGGAGACTGAGAGTAGTGCCTTAGCTTTCAGGGTTACTGGGTGCTTCTTTGAGGTGGAGAGAGAAACATGCATTTGTCTCTACAGACTGTCCCCAGGTTACAACCTGCGCAACTTAATATGACTTGCACACATGACCGAAGTTTAAAAAAAAAAAATAAATGATAATAATTAAATAAAAATACAAGTAAAATCTGGGTGGCTGTGCACTGGAGGGTGCGATGCTACCTAGTGCGCACTGCATGCCGTACAGTAGTTGCCATGGGAAAGTACTGCACCGTATGGCAACGCAGCCATCCCAGCCTACGTGCATCATCCTGTCTCCGTCTCACACCTAAGAGGTGGTGCCGTTCTCCCATTCCGACATCCATTCTCCCATTCCGACATCCATTTTGACATACTTGGACTGCAAGGTATTGGAAAGATGTCAGGATTCGCGATGTGAATTCTTTTGCGATGTGATAAGTATTGCAACTTTTATAAAGCAAAAAAAGCAAAAGGTATTAAAACTCAAAATAAACTATAGCCAAATGGAACATATCTATTAATACAGTCTGACAAATAAGTTGGGGTTGTTACTGCAGGTTGTGCCAACAAATCATTAGCGTTTCCTCAATATCATCACTAAGGAATTCAAAATATTTTCATACAGCAGAAGGCGATTGGATTTCAGGTACCAGTTCCTGTTCACTTTTTTCCACCCCACTGACTTTGTTAAATCGCTCACAAATGCTTCTAATTTAAACAACTCAGAATGCGCATATGCAGCTCGTGCAAAAGCAGCGGCGCTAAACTTTACATGATTGCTAAGTTTTGTTTCCTATGACAGAGTGAATATGTTTTAGTGAAACTTAACCTCCCAGCCCTGTCCTCATGGTATAATGTCGGGACAGTATAGAGGTATGAAACAACCTGATCTCAACTGACAGTTGTGTACCTCTCAATGTGAGAATTGCATGTGCGTAACGTGCAATGTCGAAATTAATGTCACACCTCACCCAGGCGGTGATGTAGTCAGGGACAGTCTGTAGTTTGATTCACCCACCTGTTATACCCAGACGGTGCCAAATAAAATCCCCTTGTTCAGTCCTTTCAGTCCCTTTGTCCCACGGGCCTGTTCCCTATTAGGCTCAAAGAGGGTTTTTTCACAGTTTTCGGTGTTTTTTTGTGTGCAAAAAAAAATGTGTGTGGGGAATACATTCCAGAATAAATGCCTTCATACCAAACTGAATGCTGGGGATAAGATACAGTCTGGCAGTGTCTGATAGTAGGTACCATTTAGAGATGGGGGACAAAGGTGCCGGATGCCACTAAATGGCCGGAATGAGTCATTTTGCTTTGGAGAGGGGGCCAAAATACATGCACAGATGAGTTGAAATAGTGGGAGTCGTAAATGGTCTCTGAGAATTAGTCAAGGATTATGATTTGACTGACAAAATAACTGTATCAGTTTATGTATATATACCTAATAGTGTCTGGAGTGTGAGGGGGCTGTTTATATTTGGTGACTTGGTGTTCCTTTAGCTTTCTGTTGAAGTAAATGTGTTAAATTACTTTTGGCTCGTCTCTCTTTTCTGCTCACATCGTTTCGTGCAGCAGGAGAGTTATTACTTGGGTATGTGTGACATTGCAGGCTGATAACAAAGGCTGATCTTGTGTGGAGCACTGCTCAGCTCCGAAACTTGGGGCTGGTCACGTGTGGCTCTAATTGCGGCCCCAGCCTTTAAACGGGCAGCTGATGCTGGAAGACATGGATGTAATTATGGTTGGCATTGTCTTGTAAAGTTCAAAACACAAAAGTACCTTTTGTGCTGGTTTACCGATAAGGATGCTGGGGGGGGTAACTCAGACCAAGAGATTTTATCAGGGTTGTAAAATGGTAGCATATACCTAAAAGGATTGCGTCCTGTGCCCCCCCCCACTCCCCAGAAAAGCAGTGAAACACGCTTCCTGCCACTCATTAATCATCCCGCCTTAATTAAACTGTCATCGCGGAACTCCGAAAATGAGACAGTCTCTTAATGAACATATCGGGCTATTTGTCGCCCGTGTTTTGGATCCATCCTAGGCGGCAATGAAAGAAGCGTAAACATCACACGCGGGGGTGCGGGTTGCAGTCCCAGCTGAAACCCTGGCGGAGTCGGGGGGGAGGGGGCGCGCGGATCCGGCTGCCCGTCTCCCTCCCTCCGCTGTATGTCAGTTCCTCTTTCCTGCGTTTCTGGCAGCTGTATCTGGGGAATTACACTTATACTTTATCAGGCACCCCAGAGAAACAGGCTGTAATTTATGGAAAATTAACAAGGGCTGCGGACAGGTTTCGGACAGGCTGCCCCTCTCAGGCTTTCCAAGTAGTCCAGGGATCGCGGGTCGGGGGGGGGGGGGACCCTGGGGGGAGGGGGGGGGGGGACCCTGGGGGAAGGGGGGGGGGGGCACTGGAGAACTGGGAGCCAGGTAAACAACGTAAAACAAGTCACCACGCAGAGGAGACTGAACAACCACTTAA
>JAODKM010000106.1:586504-597706 GCA_026780845.1 Petrocephalus sullivani | reverse complement strand
TTGTGTTTCGGGTTTTTTTCTTCTCTCTGCTCCGCGCCGCTTCCCTCCCCCCCCGGCTCCCCTCCCCTTGGGGTGCTCTGCCGGTTTACAGCACAACACCTTTCCCTCCCCCCCCCCCCCCCGTGCCGATCAGAGGGGCATAAGCCTCACTGCGGACGCTTAATGCTCACTGCGGGCACTGAATTTTAACTGAGTAGGGGCGTAGGTGGCGACACAGTGGAACGTTCCGCCCACAGGACAAGCCTAATTAAAGCAGCCAAGGCTGAAATTATTTTGCGTGTACAGCACTGACCTTTGACCCGTTCGTTAGTTCTTCTTATATGAAGCAAAGACTGAATCGAGGAAAAATTCTGGCAGTAAAGTTAAAAAGATGATCGCTGAGTGCAGTAGCTTAAAGCTTGATGAGTAATTACATGGAATTTAGTTCTGTTAAGTTTTACAACAGGATTATTTTTCCTGCAAAGCAGATACCTGATAGGTACTTGAAGTACATCGTTCATGAAGCTGATTTGTAGGCACAAGCATACACATGGTGAGGCTGTCATTTTTCTGGTCGGCCCAAAGGGGGCGTAGCGGTTAAGCGTGCTGTTCTGGTGTCGTACACTTCAGCGAGGCTCTGTGCAGATGCAGACTCTGTGTAGAACGAGTCGTCAGGGCTATAACCGCTTTTGCTCACAAAGTCGATCCGTTGACCGTGATGCAGTTTGACCGTTATGGTCCGATTGATTCTGACTGACCAGAGGAGTGGTGGGGATGCCTTTGGCCATGGCCCCCTGCTCACTGGGACCCCATCCCTAAGGGTGTCGTAACAGGTTGCACTGACATTAGACACCCCCCCCCACCCCCCACGTAGCTAAGGTGTTGGAATGTTTCTCTTCCCAGAGCAGTGGCATGTTCCCAGAATACCGTTTGGCTGTAATTAGTCGCGATTCACAAATGCCCTGAATAATGCAGCAGATTGGTGGCATCGAGTGCGTTCTCGCGCTCGCTCGGATCTGTCCGCACGGCTTTCCTTTTCAGTCACACGCCGGAGCTGTGACCCTGCTTCTGACCAGCACACAACCACTTCCCACATCTGTGCACAACCACCCCCCCCCCCCCGGGGGGGGGGCCCAGTTCTGGGAAAAGTGGCCCGTAACCACGGCTACGCCAGACTGCTGTGGGTTGGGCTGCGGGCTGAACCCATTAGAGCACCTTGGGTCATGTGTGGAGGGGGTCTGGGGGCTCCCTCTAGTGCCCTCTGGGGGCTTTAGGGGTGCAGCGAAGGCTGTGCTGGCTCATCTCCAAACTGAAGTTTGGTCATTAACAGGCTGAGAACAGGATGCAGTGCATCTGCTGTTCCCAGTGGAACTACACCAGAGCATCAGTGAAGCACCTCATGGGATGGCGATCAGTTCTCACACATTTCAGGGTTCTCGGCTAAAGTAGCCACAACTCTCGGCTGACCGGCACAGATGGCTGCCCCCCGCCCCCCCCTGGGAACACCACCTGGCATACTCTTACCCAAACTCCTGAAAAATTGATACTGCAAATAGCGTGACCCTTTCTGCAGCGCTGCCCTCCAAAATACCCACAATCCCCCTGACTGACATGCCTGCCAGCCCCACTTTGAAGAGCTGTTAAGATTGTTATTACTGTTTGCGGACCCTTCTTTAGGGCTGGAGTTTCTTGAAGGGTTCGGCTCCCATTTGGTGTTTCTGTTAAAGTATCTGTCTGGCACCCGCGAGACAGTACTGTTATTTTATTTTTTTAATGAACACCCACCTGCTGGTGAAAGATGAAGGTGGCTTGCTGGTCATGAGCGACCTAGAGCTGGTTTTCGAGTAACCTGCCCCCATTCCTCCTCGCTGTCTCGCCTGGCCATCGGCTGATTTTGAGAGCGAGGCAGGGACAAGCGCATGCAATTAGGGAAGACGGGAGGCTGAATAAGGCGGGGGCGAGGGCCGGGGGTGATCAAAGCACCCTTGAGTGTCGCGGGGGATTACGAGACGTGGGTCTGAGTGTCGCACGCTGGCTGCGGGCACAGAAATTAATGCACCTTAATGCAGGGAGAGCGGGCCTGCGTCTGCATCCGGGCACAGCGGCTTGCTCTTAGAGCTGTGGAAAGTACATATTTGCACTTAATTAGCAATTAGTCTCTTTAAAAGCCTCCCCCAGTGTACAGTATTTCTTAGCTGTTGGGACAGCCAGTTAGGCATTTGTGTATGTGCCCCGGGGTAGTCGTGTCCCCGTGGATGTGGGGGGCTGATTATCGCCCCCGGACCTGTTTACCCGCTGTGATTTATTGGCTAACTCGCGTCGCTACTTCGCCGTAGCTCTGCTCGCTGTTCCTCTCTGTTTACAGCCGTTAGTTTTATTCCGCGCCTGTCAGGCTGCTCTGCCGCCGATGATCCAACAGACTTTCCCAACAGTGCTGCAACAAAACGGCAAATGAACAGCAATTTCCCCCCGTTACCGGGGGTGGGTGGTGTAGGCTCCCTGTCTTACCTTTACTGAGATGCGCACCTGACCGTACCTGTGTGGTCGCGTACCCGTCCTACGTCACCTTCCATTTCCGAAGACCAGTTCCAATACCCAACGGCAGAGGTACGGAGGCCGGTAAGAATCCCTGGACGTCATGTTTGCCCCGCCCCCAAAAATCCAGGATGGATCGGTCACATCCTCGCCAAGCAATCCCACGATTCATTGCATCCCAAGTTCATTCATGCAAGGCAAGTTAAGAAGACCGGTCTCGCCAAGACCACAAGTACGATCTTTGCATTCTTAGTACTGAGGCGCACCCATGGCCGCTAATCTATTTGTGTCTCTCTGTCCAGTAATTTGGCCGCTGGGCAGCGGGTGGCGCAGTGGCTAAAGACACTGCCACATAGCTGGTTGTAGGAGTGATCCTCCCGTTTTTTCCCGTAGCAGCACGTCCAGCTGTGACTGGTGAAAGCATTGACTAGTCAACAGTATAGTAATGTTCCTTTTATGTGTTTTTATCTGGATGACAAGTTCCTTCATTATGGGCTTTTTTTTTGACCGCAATAAATGGACAGCCGTGCTCAGATTATTAATACACCATGCTGTGGGAACTGTCCGCGTCGTTCTGCTGATGTCAGCTGAGCGCCACGTAAAGCGTGAATGAATTACAGCTCCCCCCGCCGCTACCCCCACCCCCCCTTCCAGGAGAGCCCGACGACAGAGATCAGTCCAAGCTGGAGGAGAAGATGTGGGACCCCCAGTGTCCCTTGACCAGCAAGCAGATTGACCAGTTCCTCGTGGTGGCCAGGTAGGTGCCCGGTTCCCTCTTGACCTTTCACCTTTGACCTTTGTGTCAGATGCTTTCCGGAGTCTGTAGTTACACTGAGTTTGAGCTCTCGAGACGTTGAGTAGTCGAACAAGTAGAGCATTGTGCTAAGGACACAATGGTTCAAATCCCTCGGGGCAAATGCAGATTGTAAGCCTTTCGTCTACAGTCAGTCACTCAGGGAAAATCTGATATGTTAATAAAATGTTAATGTAAGTACAAGCAGTGATCGAAGCCTCGGAAAATTGACCCTTGTTCCCCGATACCGCCGTGGCCGCCTGCAGCTAGCTGTGCTGAATGCCACGCTGCTGTACGACTTGACGTTGTCATATTTGAAATGAAGTGCGATTGACTGGGGATCCATTACGATGAAGCAGCGCCGCGCAGGTTGATTTGCGAGAAGACTAATGGATAATGCTTTATTTCTTTTGTGGCCAACCGGTCGATCGCAGTCGGCAAAATATTACCAAGGCCCCCACCCCGGGTCAGTTGCAAAATTTACTGTTGCAATTCAGTAGCTCATCAAAGTGTTTTCTTTGTGAGAGTAGCTCTCACTGTAAAAAATGTTGGGCACCCCTGCAGTAAGACCTTGAAATCTTTAGAAACCACTGATTAATTTGCTTCTGTGGCTCACTGAATGACCCAGAGTGTGTAGCTGATCGCCCTTACACCTGAAATCAGTAATTTGGGGAAACAAAGGGAACTGACAGCATGTTTGGTGAATTTTAGGGCCTGTCTTGGCTTTCTCCTTTTCCGGGGACGTCTCATTTTAGTCTGACAGAAGCGATTCTTTGCGGTGTGCATTTAAAGGGCGCCATCGGGGCATGTATGGCGTGATCACACTCTTCAAATGTGTGTCACTGCCCTTGGGCTTTAAGCATGCAGTGAGATCGATTCAGGGTGGGGGAATGGGGGGGTTGAATGTCTTTTCACAGAAGCCCTCCACGATCAGTCAATAATCAATTATAGCCTCATCCTCAATCAGGGCTTTTAGATTTAGGCAATTATGGAGTTTCAGCGGGCTCCCGATGAAGATCTGAAGATGGTGGCGCTGGTCTATTGTACCAAGCATTTGAGGGGCAATTACTCACGGCAGGGTCCCGCGGGGGAAGGCTAAAGGGGGCCGATTGCCACACTTGTCTGGACCAGGGAGTAAATGAGGGGTGTTTTTCTGGACAGCAGTCAGGTACAGGAGAGAACAAGGCGGTAAATCAGCACCGGTTTCCTGGGCTGCTGGTGGCATGGAGCTAAACTGCAGGGGGTTGGCTGGTTGGCTCCCAGGAGGGGATATTCTGATGGACCTTTGAGTAGCTGCGGTAAAAATAGCGATTTAGCAAACGTGTATGAGTTGTGGGTCACGTTAACCAAGTCAAATTACATCTGATCGGTGTGATACAAAGCTTTGTAAAGGTGGCAGGAGATTTTTCACCAGAAGTCTGAATAGTACTAGTGCCAGAGGACTGTGATTGAGATTCGATAACGCCAAACTCGTTTGCTTTGTTAGCATTGACAGCATATTGATGAGTGCTGTCAGTATTTACAGTCTTTCAGGCGAGTGCCCTTATATGGCGGTAGAGCGGTCATGATGGCCGCTGCGAAAAATTGCAGGCTGTTATGTAACTTCATGCTAAGGGGGGAGGCTTTTCTCCGGTAATGGGATCCCACTGCATCGACCACATTTGCCTCTGTTACATTTGAAGCTGAACCCGGTGACTGTGATTTAGTGATTCCTGATCAGGGACAGCAGCAGGGCAGGAGCGGGAGGCCGTGTGTGAAACTTGCTGCTACCACAAGCTCCCGTTTCTCGCAAGCGCGTCATCTCTAATTCTGAGTGGGAGGCGCCAGGTCTGCTTCGCCCCAAGGGGCCATCTGCCAATCAGCCTCTGAATGTCAGCGAGATGGTGGCAGGCGCCGTGATCAGACCGCCGATGAGCAAGCCGCCGTGTGCTCCAATCAGAACACAGCTCCCCCCCCCCCCCACCTGTGCTGCGTCAGGTGACCTTTGACCCCATCCTAAAAAACGCAGTGCTGTGTCAGAGCATTCGGACCCCACTGTGCAGCTCCGCTTTGTTCAACGTGTCATCCTTTCACGAGCCCACAGTCACCTGGATTGATAGCTGATATCTAGCCGGGCCCACTGGAGATACGGGGCCATGAAGGGCATGATGAAGGCTCAGACCCTCCTCTTCCTCCCCGCAGGGCGGTGGGGACGTTCGCCCGCGCGCTGGATTGTAGCAGCTCCGTCCGGCAGCCCAGTCTCCACATGAGCGCTGCTGCCGCCTCACGTGACATCACGCTGGTGAGAGCACCCGCCCCGGGCGGCTCAGCGGCGCCCCCTAGATCTCCAGGCCTGTCGAGACGTGGCCTTCACATTCCATTTTAGATTTGATTTTTGATTTAGATTCTACTTTATTGTCATTGTGCAAAGCAGAAGTAGTCAGACAACGAAATGCAGCTTGACATCTAATTTGAGGGTAGTATTAAACCTTAGCGTTAGGGGAATCACTTTTAATTGCGCCCCACACTTTGCTGTCACGTAGAGGTTGGGGGCGTCCTCTCTCTTATCAGCCACCCTCCCCCAGCCTGACACTCTAGAGGAATCTGGGTGTTGTGCTGTGTGTTTTACGGCTTCTTTTTAATCAGAAGCAGAGCAAGCTGACGGTCCTGCTTCTCGTCCACTGCACAAGGTGCTGTTCTGCCCATACTGATCAGAGGCACTTAGGCACCCAGCCCCTGTCTGCCCGCTGCTCGCAAGCAAAACACATTCAAGGCTCCTGCCTCAAGGGCTTTCGGGTTTTAATAACCCGCCAGAAATGAAGGGTTTCTTTGATGGAGAGTGACACCACCCCCCTCCTCGTGAGCGGGCCATGCCGGTTGGCATTGTTCCCGAGCCTGACCCCTCCCACTCCGGTCAGAAGATCGATGGGTCCTTCTGGTAGGAATGGGCGCAGAGCTGACGTCGGCACTGCCGGCCTACGCGGCCCATCCTTAATAATTAGGGCCCTCGTTTAGGGCGTCGAGCCCTCGGGAGGGTCCTTGCTCATTATTGCTGAGCAGGTGCCAAACCCTTCCAGTCAGCAGTACAGCCATAAACATGTGACCCATCCATGTGGCAGATTAACGTAGTTCCATGCGGTCCTGAGACTGTTCTCTTTCTGCCCCCAACAGTTTCACGCCATGGATACTTTGCACCGGCACAGTTACAACCTGGCCAGTGCCATCAGTGTGCTGGTCCCCCAGGGTGGCCCGGTGCTGTGCCGCGATGAGATGGAGGAATGGAGCGCCTCTGAGGCCAGCCTGTTTGAGGAGGCGCTGGAGAAATACGGCAAAGACTTCAACGACATCCGGCAGGACTTTGTGAGTCCTATGGAGGGATGGGCCAATGAGAGGGAGGAAGGTGGAGAGCATGGGCCAATGAGAGGGAAGAAGGTGGCAAGCATGAGCCAATGAGAGGGAGGGAGGCGGGGAGATGTCAGTAGAGTTGACAAATGAAAGTGAGAGAGAGTTTTGTAAAAGAAAGTGAGATGAAGATGACACCACTAAAGGATCACCGGGGGGTTGGAGCGGAGGAGAGACAGATGTAGAGATGGAGAAGGAAAGGGGAGACAAACCGATTTGGGTGATGGAGGAGGCAAGAGAGATGAGAGGAAGGAGAGATGGAGTGATTCTGGTCTGGCCTGGAGGAGGATACGGAAGCAGAAATAGCACTGAGTGAGTATTAAGGGAGCCTCAAGCCTCCTGGAGAGCAGGGCTGCAGAATCTAGAGGGTCTGGCAGGTACCCCTCTTTTACCTCTGGGGGGCGCTGTGACGCTGCATCCACCTGCTGTCCGTTAAGGGATGCACGCGAGCGCCATGACCCCTGTCCTCCCCTTAATTCAGCCGGCTGGCTACCTTCATTGCTCAGCTTTGGACGCCCTCCCCGTCACCTGCCGGGTGCTTGTGCGCAGAGGAGCCAGCGACTGTAGTGCAGCCAGATTAACAGATCCTGTCGAGTCCCTATATTGGGCCTAATCCATCTCCATCTGCCAGGGTGCCATGGGCACCGGAGCCGAGCTGTGTGATTAATACTCAGGCGTGAGCACACACAGAGCGGCCAGTTAGAAGCCGTCGGGATTTCTCGTCTCTCCCGGGGGGATTTACCACGGGCTGTTCTGCTAACCGGCCACCTGCCCACAGTGAGCCGACTGTGGCCACAATCCCGTCCCTCACACACACACACACACACACAAACACACACACACACACACACACTTCCACGTTTCCTCCTACGGGAGCCTCGGAGGGTCACACTGAGCGCCCCCTCGTGACACACTTCTGCTCTGCTTGCCAGCTTCCCTGGAAGTCGCTGACCAGCATCATCGAGTACTACTACATGTGGAAGACCACGGACAGATACGTGCAGCAGGTGACTCGCGGTCATGCCTGCAGTGCGTAGAGATGCTCCTCACTTTACGGTGGCTCGATCTTGCGATGTCTGCGATAGTGATTTGCCGGGCAGACAGTATACCGTATGATACTTTCTACTGATGTGCATCTATCATGTGAGGATGCATCCATCCAGGCTCTGTAGCAATCACGAGCGTAAACGTCTCGAACGTTTCGAACAATGTATCGTACAGTTTCTTTTTTTGAATTTAACAAAATTTTCCCAAGCCCGTTACATCTACTGATCGCTCAGATGTGTCATTTCATATCACTTTCATATTTGATTTCAACTATTTTCAGCTTATGATGGATTCATTGGAATGTATCCCCACTGTAAGCTGCGGAGCATTTGTAGTAGATTCTGAAAGCCGTGTTTGTCATGTGATTCTGTTGTTTTAGATGGTACATGATGTTGCTTTACATCTTTACATGATTGACCTGTTAAGGCCCTTTGAGTTTATAACTTGACATTGTTACTGAACTAGTCCGGGTCTTAACAACAGCAGAGTAACTGTTGGGTAACTGGATAGTCGCTCTTAGTCATTTGGCCAGCCGCTACTCAGTTTTACAGACGTGATGAATGAGCGGAGTTCTTGTCCAATGAGAAGTCTGCTCACACTTCACCCCCCCCGATTTCAGAAGCGGCTGAAGGCCGCAGAAGCGGAGAGCAAGCTGAAGCAAGTTTACATCCCGACATAGTGAGTCCGCCGTTGTGGGCGCGGAAGCCGCCGCCCCCTCCCGGCTCGCCCGCCCTTCCTGCATGCCCCCTTGCTTCGACCTCGCTCCTCCAAGGCCCACCCCTTCCTCCGAGTCTCTCCTTATTTCGGTTTGTCTTCCTCCTGCCCTTTGTCTCTCTCTCTCCTGTTATCGATAGTAACAAGCCCAACCCCAACCAGATCTCCGTCACCAACGGCAAGATGGCCTCTGTGAATGGTGCCACGGGGCCGGGCGGATTCCAGACGGCGGGTGCAGGCCGGGCCTGCGAGAGCTGCTTTAGTGAGTATTAGGGGCCCCCAGGGGCTGTGGCATGTGGCCGGTTGCCCCCTCCCGGAGCCCTTATTCTTTGTCATCATTACAGGCAGCTCTTTCATTTTTACTGATCAGGATCAATAATGCCCTGCAAGCTTAACCAGGCCTGCAACCGATTGGGTCGATGATGAATCCAGTTATTCCTCCTGTCTCAAAACGGCAAAACGCAGTTACAGGCAAATAAAAAGGGCACTTTAATTCAGTCGTTTGGCTTCTTTCTGGGCCACAGAGATGCTCTGTTGTTTATCTATGAGAGTGGCTATGTGTCAGCTGACCCGTGGTTCCCCCCCACCCCCCAGCCATGCAGTCGGCCCAGTGGTACTCATGGGGACCCCCCAACATGCAGTGTCGCCTGTGTGTGTCCTGCTGGACGTACTGGAAGAAGTACGGGGGCCTGAAGATGCCAAGCCGAAGTGAAGCCGAGGAAAAGGCGCCCCCCAGCCCTGCAGCCACCGTAAGTGACCCCGCCCACACCTGGCGTGCTCCCTCTGCCCGACACCATCCCTACCGCGCCCCGTAGAGTCACAGATGTACCCCCCCGTTGCCTTGCTAGCTTTCGTCTCGTGCGGGCGTGAAAAAGCCATCGAGCCATCCGGTAAGGGTGCCTGATGTCAGCACATCGGCATGGCAACCACTGCTTTCAGGACAGTTAGCGGTGAAATACGGGCGCACAGAAACCTCTTACATAATGTGATTAGGGTTATGGTTCTCCCAGAGGCCAAAGCGCTGCGCATAGGGATGGTTTTTTTTTCTTGTAGCATATATATATATTTTTTTTATCCTGCCCCCGCCCCCCCCCCCTCGGCCCCCCCAGGAATCCCGTCCTCGGAGTCACGGGCCCCGGCAGTCCTCCCACATGGTCCCCATGCGAAACAGCAGCAGTCCCAAGTCCTCCATGAAGACCAAGCAGGCCTTCCTGCTGCAGGCCACACGCCTCACCAAGTTGGCCCGTCACATGTGCCGTGACATCATCAGGCTGCGCCAGGCAGCCCGCCGCCCCTTTGTGCCCATTAACTGTGGCGCTATAAAGGCGGAGTGTAAGAGCTCTTTAAATTCCTAACTTCTGTCACCCTCCATCTCGCTGCCATTCCCCCATCTACCTGTTTCTCCTTATTATTAATATTATATTATTATATTAATATTATTATTTTATTTTGTATTTTTTTGGTTCCAATAAAGAGTACCTGCCCCCACCCCATTCGTCCCTGCTTCATAATTTTTTTAAGTCATTATTCTGTTTCTCCAATAGATTGCCTTCATCCCTTCTTTAAGTCGAGAGTTTAATGTTAAGTTTGATGTTTTTATTTACGTTTCTGCAGTTTCTCTACGCATGTGGTCCAGCCACTTGGTGTAACATCTGCCTTACAAGGGTTTCCCCCAAAATAGCTGGAATGGAAAGATGCAATTAACACTGAGGTTTATATTTTGAAAGCCAGGTTGTATATAAATATATTTTGTCTTCCAGGGGGCTGTTTCTGCCCCATGTTCTTTGCAATTATAGCTGTATTTTTGCAGAGATATATGTTTGTTTATCTCATCCTTTAACATATACCCGAGACTCTGCCTTGAATATAGAACTGATCTCAAGTGACTTTCTCCTCTATAGTGCTGTAATTCCTTTTTATGTGTTGCTGGCTCGATATTTTACCTCCAGCTACTATGAGCATGTTGTTAGAGATAAAAGAGTGCCATTTTTGTCTTGTGCTAAAACCCTCAGATTTAATGCTAATGGTCTTTGTGACCGGTGCAGAATCTCTGAGGTGTCTTCTGCAGGCCGATCACACCGTATTCACGTGGCTGGTAGCTCGCAGTCTCCCACCACAGCTTTACCCAGCCTCATCCAGGTGACGCGTTCTCTGATCTCTCTGCTGCACGTGCTGAGTTATAGAGGTGACATTAAAGCCAGGCAGGTGTCTGACTAAGCTGAAATGCATACACCAGAGTGTCTGAAGGGACAGAATAACATCAGGTCAGGCAGTTGCATCAGTACTGGACATTAATGGGCATAATTTCTCTCTGTGCTTTGGTTCCCCAGTAGCTTAAAGGTGGATGGGCTTATGCTGAACAGTTCGTCGTAGCACTTAGCGTCTCTGTGTAAGCTGTCTTCAGCTTTCAGGGCCGGAGCTGGCTTGCACTTCTAGCTGTAGCAGCAAATCAAATCTGCACTGGGCTGATCTCGCCATCCACCCCCACCCGCTGTAGGTCATTACTCAATTAGGAAGGGCATCACACAGGAAGTGCTTGTCATCGTTCTCTCAGTAATGGGGTAACTAATTCTTTTTGCCTGAACCCGGTCCCGCCCAGCCTATTCACATGGTGGGTGGTAATTCTCCAATCAGGGATCGGATGTGCGTGGTGGGGGGGGCCCACGGCCGGGCGTCCCCCGGGTGTGGGTGGGTGTGGGGGGGGGGGGGGGGGGGGGAACAAGCGAGTGAGCACGGTGGGGGAAAGCAGAAGG
>JAODKM010000106.1:570312-586404 GCA_026780845.1 Petrocephalus sullivani | reverse complement strand
CGGGCGGGGGGTGGGGGGGGGGGGGGGGGGGGGGGGGGGGGGGGGGGGGGGGGGGGGGTGATCAAGTGAGTGATTACGGTGTAGAAAAGCACAAGGCTGCTAGATGTAATGGAGAAGGGGAGAGGGTGTCTGTCTGGCCAGGCAGAGGCACTTGTGACACAATGAGAGACCTAGTGAGAAGCAGCAAGACGGGCTTGATTCAGTCGTGTGTGTCGCTTGGCTGTGGAGATGTTCTGTGGCTTCGCGGTGGGTGGGTGACGGTGCTAGGCTCCCTCCCACAAGGCTGCTTTTCTGCAGCACACTTTAGCTCACATCCTACCCTTACAGGACAGCTATGGCTCCGGTGGCCCTTTGTACGGTTTCCTTTGCTGACTTATTTGAGTGTTTCCTTCTGTTTGCATCCACCGTGGGTGACCGAGAGCCGGCAGGCTACATCAGGAAAAATGTAATGCCCACCTATGGCAGGGAAGGTACACCTAGAGGAAAGTTTAAAGAACGTATAACAGAATAAATCATGATGGAACTTGGTATATATGTGTTGAGTCAGCTAGGGATCGCGTTAGATAGCCGAGCGCGGAAGATGCACCAGTCTTATTTTGGTAGTCATTAGCGACACCTGTATAATATCACAAATGCCGCGTGAGCCTCCTGTACAGGTCTGCAAATGTAACGCTAATCTGAAGCGGAGGTAGTACAAATGTTTCGAATTATGACTTTGGGATGGTAAAATTATATTTTGCGAAAATCATTCTTTTAGAAAGTGATGGGGGGGCTTTTGGTGGAGGGTTTATTAGATAGCATGACATAGCTTTTCGATGTATTTGTTTTTCTGTGTAGGGAGAATATGCTTGTTGGCCAAGTGGTGCGGGCATTTCTGTCATTATCAGGGTTGGCAGCTTTGGTCAGCTGGCTGGAGTGGAATTTTCAATTTGAGACTAATCTGCACACACATTTACATGCATGTAAGAGTTTTATTACCTTGTAAATAGTCTATAGGGTTTGCAAACTGCTTCAATGCTTTTGATGTAGCTAATTTTAGGTTTATAATGGAATAATATTGATTTGCCGCAAGATTTCTTCCATGAGCGTGAGAGTCTGAAAGTGTGAGTGTCACACCGGATGCATCAGAGTTGGCAACCCTGCAGTTACAATATATATTTGTTTGAATTTCTTTAAGCTCATTTTATCCATCGAGCCTGGGTTGTAGGGTGATCGTCAAACACCGGATATAGGCGTAGCTTTGATCCTCCCAGTGAGAAGTGCATTCTGTTGTGTACTAGGGATTTGTAAGGATCGACACAAATATCGATTCTTTCAATCTAAATGTTTTCATTATGAGAACGTTTAAATATCGATTTTTCTGTCGGGTAATTTAAATGTTTATATTATTATATGGAGCATGACGTGACCTACTGCTAGGCGGGTCTCTCTTAAGGTGGGACGATGGGGAAGGGCTCAGACACTAGGGAGACGGATCTCCAGGTGACAGTGGTGCAAAGCCATACACTGTTTGTGCTTTGAATTACTGCGGCCAGACGACAGATCCTTGCTCTGTTTCACGTCAATTTTCCAGGATAAAATAATCCTAATATACAGTCAACTTTGCTTCTATCAACCAGACCTGTATCTGTCTCTGCCCTCAGGAGGGCAGATGATATCAATGGCGTAGTAGAGAGTTTGAGATTTAAATACAAAGTTCTGCCTATTGGGAGGATTAATGAATTCAAATTAACTATTGGGGGGTGTGCGGGGGAGGGGTATGTCGCCCCGGTTTCTACGCCCCTGCATGTAGTTCAAGCCAGGGTGATAACTTTGTCCCAGGTTTTATAACCAACAAAGAGAATGATGAAAACTAACTAATGAAAATATTTGACACTAACAAAAGTTATTAAACGCCATATCGAACTACGATTTATGATTTAATCATATTTAATGATAACCAAGCCTTTATACATCACCAATGCACAATGCGCAAAATACTTCATTTTCAGTGCTTACATATTGAGTTTAATTGTTTGCCGGTTTTCTATTCAGCATTTATGGCTGTTGTGTGAGGAAAAAAAATTGGCCTGATAAGGGCAGTTTGTTGTTAACGAAAACAGCAACGTACAGGTGGTTTTACAGTTTCATTTTATTGATTAGGTCTGTGTGTTTTTGTTAGACATCTGTCTTCACACTTTCTAGAGCCCGTGTCGCCCCCAGGTTTCTTTTATGCAGTCAGAGGAAGGGAAAAAAAATATTTTTTTACAAGAGTCAGAAAGAACAGAAGAGTGCCCAAAGGATTCTCCTCCGATAAAGCCAGACTCGGGTTAGCAAGAGTGCCTAGGGGTACACAGCACCCTCGGATTAATTATGTGCTCCTTCAGGAAGGAGTCAGTCAGTGAGGGGGATTGTGGCCCCTCATTCTTAATGGCTTTCGTTCGGGACCCGGCATTGGATAAGGCAGAGTAAAGCATGGCGAAACTTAATTTGCTAAGAGCCTTCATAGACACCGTGCAAGCTAAAGCACTTGAAGATTTGACAAAACTGTTGGTTTTCTGGTGTGTTAGTGTGTGCCTTATGTTTGGCAGGGTTTAATCCATGAGTCTAGTC
This sequence comes from Petrocephalus sullivani, assembly GCA_026780845.1. NCBI lineage: Eukaryota > Metazoa > Chordata > Actinopteri > Osteoglossiformes > Mormyridae > Petrocephalus > Petrocephalus sullivani. Next base: position 583,812 of record JAODKM010000106.1, on the reverse strand, counting down.
AGAATGATGTAGCCTTGCTGGTGGAGGTGTATGTTTATGGTGCCAGGGCCGCCATGGAGGCTTATTGGCAAAGACATCTGAGCCGACAGCGCACAACGCTGCCCCTTCATTAAAACCATTTTCACGATTGTTTTGCAGTTTGTTTTTTTCTTAAATCCACCATGAATGGGTTGCATGGACGGCATGTATTAAATTAGAAGTAATCCCATTACAGCAAAGCAGAGGCAGTTCATACTGTTGGTTGTCAATGAGGATCTGATGGTGCTGCTGTACCATCAATAGGTAGTCATGGGTGTGCTCCTAGGAGAGGAGAGAGAAGAATTTCTCACTATTATTCAATCTAATTACTTTGTTTATTAGTGTTTGTCTTTAGCCAGTTGGGTGGCTTAAAGGTCAGTCTAGAACCAGTCGCTAACTAGAAACCTCTAACTGCCCACCATACTGTCATGATCAGCAGTCCTTTCCCGGGCCTCATGAAAATGAAAAGGCCCAGTAAAATCAATCTGTTTCTAGCCTGAATGTCCATGCATATATTTCCTCGTTGTAGATTTCAATATATTCTGGACAATGACTGGGAATAGACTCAAACTGATCTGAATAGTCATCATTAATTGGCTTGAACATTCTCCTCGTCACCTCCCCCATTCCCCCTGCCGGGTCAGCGGGATGGCATACTCTTGTTGGAACACTGGATGTTGCTCCATGAAAGCTTCCAAACTATCAAAACAATACGACTTGGCACAGTTGAAGATAACGCTTAACCAATGACGGTATGAATGATTTAAACTGTGCTTCACCGTGTGCACTGCTGCCACCATGTGGGCAAACCCCTAAATATAACAGTACAGAATAAACTACCTTTGCTGTAACAACATACGACAGGAACTGCGAAATCCTGCCATACTTAGCCGATCAACTCTGGTTTATTAATGTGGCTGATGAAACATTATTTTGAGCTTGCACAGTAATCGGATACCTCACTGACTGCCTATGCAGATAATTGTGCCCTGGGTGCTGACCGTGTCTGATCATTATGCGGCTTGTTTCTTTGACTCTCTTCCCTTATCTAAAGCCTTGTACTTGCAGCAGAGGGAAAAGACTATTAAGAAATATAGTGTTTCTTTTGTACAATTAATGCATGTCCAACTTACTCTAATACACATCTATATTTCCCTATATATAGGGAAAGTATATATATATTTCTCTATACATAGGGAAAGCTTTGTAAATGTTAAAGGGTTATTGTAACCGTAACATCGGTCAATGAGTCCCGCTAATTAAAAACTATTTAAGAAAGATTTAGCCATTTGTTCTGACAGTCCTTCCTAAGAGTTTTTGTGTGGGCATGAAGTAGGAGGCGGAGCTAAATAAGAAGATGCCGTCATTGGCTGGAGAAGGAGGCACACCTGGGTATCTGTTACAGACCCAGCAGAAACATTTACCAGATAACCGCCAGAAACTGAGAGCCTTATTTCAGGCCCCCCAAGAGCCTGCTGTACTTAAAGCAAACTCTCGGTGGATCAGGTGTTTATTTCAGTGTGGCTTTGGGCCGCAGAGATATACTGCATATATACAAGCAGTGAAGCGAAAACGTGCAAGCAGAACTGCTGATGCCGATATATATATAGCTTTCGGATTTACATCTCACTGCTTGTGTTATGTTTTCATTTCCATTTTACCTAGAAATTCTCTGCTAGTGACTTTGAAGTTTGCTTTCCCGGCCAGCTTGGTTGGTCTTTATGGGAGCCAGAGCCGCTCTTGTGAATAAATTGACATGTCAGCTGAGTGTCTTTCTGTCCTGACCCTGCTTTACCATTGGCTGGTACACTGTGTATTACCCACCTGCAAGTTCTGACTTTGCTCTATCGGAATAGTTCTCTCTCCACCATCTACTGTTACCATTCATGCTAATGTGCTTCTGCTGTCTGCAAGTGTCTTATTTCTCGAAAACAAAGGGAAAATGAATGAATGAACGAACGAACAAAAATAAAACCATGGCTTAAATTACCCTTCGAGTTCTTGTAATTTCATGAAATCATTACCAGCTGCAGCCCTTGTCCGCTCTGCGAGACATGATTCCTGATTGGCTAGCACCCTGCCTCAGCCTCTCTGCCCCCTCCGCACTGCACCTCTCTGCCCTGTATGGAATCTGGTGGCTGAAAGTAAATGATTAATCCATCATTAGTGGGGCTACTGAACTGAGCTGGTGGCATCAATCACTGTGCAAGGGAGAATTAAGGGAGAATATACTGATCAGCATCATTTGATCTGAGATCCACAAACACAGCCTTTTCGTTTTCAAATATAATTTCCAAAAATGTCAATGTCAACCTGAGGTTTTACCCTGATATTTAAATTCGGACAGATTCTTAATCTCAGAATTCGCCTCGCCGTGAGCTGGTTAGTGATCAGTTAGTGATCTTAACTTGGCGTTATCCAGCTTTTTTAAGAACCTGGCCCTATTTTAAACTGCGTTATCCAACGCTGTTTTTCCAACTTGTGCATTTAGCATTAGTGTTTGGTTGAGAAGTTTATCCCGATTAGACCCTCCTACTTCACACACAGCCATCTGCTAACCCCACACCCACTTTACATACTTCTAAATAAATGTCACCCTTTCATTCTGTCACCAGTCCACACTGCTGCGCAGACCAAACATGGCCGAGACTGCAGTCATGACAGGAATAGTTCATTTAACGACATATTCAAGCTAAACCGAACCTCTAACCTCAGATAAAATGTATCACAAGGACATCACACACCCAAGGGGAAGGAGAAGTGGTCTCACCTTAGCACCAAATTCAGTGACTTATGGACTTAAAAGACTAGTTGCCTGAATTACTTACAGGGGTAGACGTAGGTTGTTGGGGGAGAGGTTTGAGAACCACAGGTCAAAGTCGTCCAAATAGGTAGATTGAGACCCATTATTCCTCTCAGCTGGAGTGGGACCGTCTGGGTATCCCCCAGCAAGAGATCCTCACCAGGATGGGGGCCATGAAGAAAGTGTAGATGTATCATTTTGACAGGAGTGGATAGTGCTTCCTCTCCTGAGAAAATAGAGAGTTTAGGTCTCTAAAGGGCTGGCATAGTTAGCACAGGATAAACCTGATAGGAACCCCCTGCCCCCCGCCTATCCATCGTGGTTCAGTTCACAGTTTCACGAACCCACCTGACAGTGCCTGACATCTGCTGTCCCCTCAGAGGGAGCTGGCCTGTTTGCACATGAGCACATCATTTGTTGAAAGGAGTCACCTGCTCAAAATTCCATCAGCATTCTTGGCATTCCTGACTCGTGTATGGCTCCCATCTCTTGTCAGCAGAGGGCACTGTCACTGCCAAAGGCTGCTGTCACCTATAATTATAGGTCTGTGTAGTGCTTCTGGGAAAGCAGGCTTGTATGTGCGAGAGAGTGTCGGGATACCATTCTCCATTTGTCCGATGACCAGTTACTCTCTGAACCTCATGCTGTACTTTCTCTGCAGACATGAGCAGAGGTCCGGAGGGAGGGGGCCGGCCAACTCGCCTCAGAGCATCCCAGAGAAGCACCATCTCCAGTGTCCTGCAGTACCTGGGTGAGCCACAAGTGGGAGCACTTGCAATCACACACACACACACACACACACACACAGAAACACAACAATGTAAAGTGAAGAAGGCACACACACAGTCATCCATGCACATGTATAGACAAGCACACAGTCAAGATGCATGATCCAGCTTGATCATGCCAGGGGATACGGACACATTTGTATCTACAAACAGAACTAGCATGGAACTTTGTTACTGGGATTCCCAGCTGACTGATCACTTAACCCAACATGCTCTGTAAATGTACTGATGAAATAAGTGAACTAGTCCCTACACCTTACTCATTGACCAATGAGATGAAAGCATGCTAAGGTCTTTGAGTCACATGTTTGCAAAGCTGTAGCATAAACATGACCGTATTTAACCTGGATGCATGCATATAAACCCCAGTCCCCATAAATGCTGTTGAAGCAGCCCAGCCATTCGCACTTCTCATGTACCAGTGCCCTTCCATTTCAGAATCTCGACCCACGCCCCATGCTCCACGCACACCCCGTACCCACGGCCTTCGAGTCCAGCCCCCCAAGAGCCTGCTGTCCTCTCTCCCCAACCACGGGCCGCTCGGCATGCTGGGAAAGAGAAGTTACCATCACCACAGCCGAATAGAGGCAGCAGAGAGGCGGGGGAATGTGGGTTGCCAAGGTAAGCCATGACGCCCCCCCCCCCCTCCCACCCCACTAGATGTCACATGATTCGAGAACGACAGCATGGCGCAGAGTGAAATGCTCAGAAAAGACTCGATTACCGAAACTCCCTTGATTGTAAGTGTCCTCATTATGAGTGGTCTCAGAATAGATGGGAATGAGGAGTCATCTTCAGAGACGCAACATAGTGAATCGAAACACATCTCTGCCGCACACTGATCTGTGCTGGCTCCTGCCTGCCCGTTACTGTCCCGCTGCCATCGCACCCCCCTCTCAAACAGCAATATAATCACAGAGCCATCCTTGGGGGACACAGGTGGGCGGGGGGTGGGGCACAGAGAAGGCCAGTGACATACCTGCATGGTTTCAATAAAGGCAAAGACACAGTGGACTTACCCCCTCTCCGGTGGATATCTTTGAAGCCCAAACCCTCAGAGGCAGGGGGGTAATTGGCATGTTATGTGCTGATAAGTCACCTCAAAGCAGAAGATCGACAAGCTGGCCATCTGATATCCGCCAAGCCAAAAAAACAAATAAAACCTCACATTACGTATTACCTACTTAGTGACAATAGCCAGCAGACCAGAGACACACCTTGACAAGAGCCAGCAGCAATATCAGATGGCATCGCGGATGCCTGTTCATCTTTGAGGGTTGGGGCACAGGGAAATAGGGGCTCTTTGACTGGGCAACACTAACCCCAGGTCCAGGAGGAAGCTGAGCCGGGACACGATCAGGCCTGTTGAGGTCTTCTACTGAAATTCTCCCATAATTCTCTCTGATCTTATCAATCTGTACCAAGTGTCCTCCACGCCTTCTCTCCATCCTGTGCATTTTGGCTTTACTTACAGATAACTCCAGCCACGTTGGAGGGTCCGTACTGGTGAGTTTTCCTCTGCTTATCACTGTCCCTGGGCTTTCCATTGTTCCTTCACTCCCAAATATTTAATGTGTGCTTATTGCAAGAAAATCCAAATATATATTATTTATGTCACATGACCCAAACCATGCAATTGCACATCTTACACATATTACCCTGCCTGGCCAAAAAAGTGATTGCCAGAATTTATATTAGCAAATACTTAATTAATACTTAATGATTAGATCATTATTACAGCTCAGCAATGTTACGTAGCAATAAAGTGAAGTCAGCTGAATACCTGAACCTACCGAATGGCCAGGTTATCCCATCAGTGGATTATTTCTAAACCTAACGGCATGGTGATATTCCAGGATGAGAATGCCAAGATTCATCAGGCTTGAATTGTGAAAGAGTGGTTCAGGGAGCATGAGGAACCCACACCCTGACCTTAACGTGTTGAAGAAGACTTTACGGAACGGTTCAACTGACCTATCATCAATACAAGATCTTGTAAATGAATGCAAATCTGGATAAAAAAATGTCGAGATATTGCATATGGGAACAATGCCATGATGAATGTGCACCATAATTAAAGCTAAAGACTAGGCAACGTGTATGTATTCAAGTATTACAGCAGCAAATTTTATGCAAACACAGAGTAATAGAATTAGAAAAAAAAGTTGAATACTGTGGCTTTATTTTAGTTCCTAGATGTAACACCTTTTACATGCAAGATTTGTAATAGAATTGTTCAGTGTGCTGAGATTATAATGAATTTTGCATTTTGGAAATGTCTCCTGGTGTGCCATAATGAAAAAACATAAATTTGATCAGATACTTCTAACTACCACCACTTGTTTCTGGTCCCTTGTTGGAAGCTCAGCCTAGCTGCACTTATGCCTAGGCGACACCTTGACAGCAGCTTGCTTGTGATGCATTATCCGCCTTGCTTGTGTATGGTTTTGGACAAAAGCTAAATTAATCAACGTAAATGTAAATGTTTCTACAGACGGCGGTCTCGGTGGCACTTGATACCTGCTGAAATCCATCAGTCGGCTGGAAATGCTTTTAAAAGCGATAAGGATTTCCACCTCTGATTTCTCCTCCCCGAGATGTGGGAGGCAATTTGAGTGTCATTAGCATCCTTGGGAAGCCTTGCCGAGGACTGTTAAACTGCACTAGATTGATTTCCAGTCCATCAGCGTGATAATTAGCCAGTCTGGGCTCCACTGAGTCGGTTCTCACGTCCCGTCTGGGTGGGATTGGGTAGGAGATAAGGGAATCCTTTTCCCATGGGCTGCAGAACTGCAGAAGTTCAGGGTGACATGACTCATCAGGGACAGAACAGTAAATTAGATGCCTTCAAACATCCTGCGAGGAGAAAGAGAAGCTGTAGGAGAGTAGCAAGCTTTCTGTCATTAAAAAATTCACCCTTCATGTGTACTGAGGATTATCTTGAAAATGCTCTTCTTTGGGCCTCAGAAGATGAGCCTTCATGACTCAAGACTACTCCTTTCCATTACCCCCCCCCCCCCCAGCACAATGGGAGGAGCGGCAGCAATACCCCCCGGAACGCCGAAACCATGCTTCGCAAGCGACGTCCCAACTGGATTGAGGCACCAGACGACAGCTTCTTCCTCGTATCCCGGGAAACCAGGTACGTACAATCGTTCGGCTGTTCCTCTTCTCTGAAAGATGCCCCCCCTTCCACCTCTCTGTGGCACGGAGGTGCCATGCCACATCACAGCGCGAGCCCCCGACGGCTCTCAACTGCACGCCGGGTATCTGCATGCGCTCAGATGTCCAGCTGACCCATGCCTTGGGGAACCCCCCTGAACCGGCAGGTAGCTTGATTGCAGGAGAGGTTCCAGCATATCGTGAGCTGGGGCAGTGGGGGTTTGTCGTGGAGCAAGTGGCAGTAGATCAGAGCATCAGCGCTGTCAGCAGATGAGACGGCTTCTACCCAAAGTTAGATGGTGTGAGATGCCCCTTAGGTATGTTCTGGAGAACATGCCGGTCACGTGGACACCACAGGTAACCCTGAGGCCAACGTTGCTCACACAGCTGCACGCACGTGTGCAGACACTGTCCCGTTCTCACATGGCTCACCGGGGGGGGGGCTTGGAGCCCCTCTCTATTGGTTATGTCAGGTTTGTGTGGGACCACCATCAGCTCACCTCATTTATATGTCACCGAACACTCAGTGTGGCGCGAGAGGCAGCTGAAAGACACATGGAGTATGGAACAATACAGGCCCCCACTCATACTGATATTCAGCCTCACCCCCCCCCCCCACCCAGCCCTGCCGTCCCCTTGGATACTGAAAAACTGCAGGGGTTCCCAAGGCTCCAGCAGACCACTCTGATGATAGACAAGCCATCTAAATAGCTGGTGTGACAACGGGATTTGTGGCCCGAAGCCCCAAGCTGGTGGACGTCCGGCAGCGAGCAGCACATGGAAATGCCCGAATGTTTGATCCCAGACAGAGCCAATTGGCCACGGCACATGGAAGCCTCCATCTGCTCGTCAGTGATGAAACTTAGAGCATGATTCAGGACAGAACCACTCGCGGTTTGACGGCGCAGAGGGTTCCTCTGCCAGTGCAGTTCTGCCCCCGGCTCGGCTCCCAGTGCATTGTGGGCCAGCACAGGGGTAGGCTCCGATGTGTTTGCCACTTCCTTGTCAATGACCGGCTGCTTGTTTCATTTCAGTGCCGCAGCCGTTAGACCCCTGCTGACGGTAAGTGTAGCCTCCCACCGCACCCCCCAAAAACCTTGCACACATCCAGGCCTGCCCAGCCGGGCCCGACACACATGCACCTGACCTCACCTCGTGGCTTCTGGCTATTCGTTGGGCCCGTGAGCCCGTTAATGTTCGGCAAGTGGTAGCTTTGTGAAAAAGGATGAATCTCATTCTGGCTCAGAGCAAGTTGACCATAGGTGCTTCAAAACATGAAGAGTTAAGCAGCTGTAGTGAGGGTCAGAACCAACAGGTTTCAGACTCCTCCCACTTGACACCTCATTTATTCCCATTGGCTTAAATGAGCCGTGATTGACAGCACATGGCAGCGCTGCAACACCTTGGCTTTTCAGGCCTCTTTAGTCCAATGCCACCAGCCTTCTGTCATGTGATTTGGTACCAACCTCCAAAATGTGGGCTGCAACCTAAATTTAGCCCTGCCATCCTGACGGATGAGCCATTAGCAGTGAGCGGGACCAGAGATGAATGACGTTCGATAGTGGGGGCAAGGGCGGCCCCCCTGGACAGCTTCCTGCCACACGGGTGAACCTGGCGGGGCACACTCGCTCATTAAAGTCAGAAGAGCTATCAGTGGGCGTGCATTATTTCATGCATTAATCCTTGCTTTGCATGACAAAGTGTGCCCCCCCCCACACACAGGAGTGTGACATCATTACCACCAGAATCCCTGCCCTTTCCTCTCCGTCGCCAAGGCATTCAACATAAGAGGCTGAAGGACCTGTCATACTTTTAAGGATCCCTACATGATGTAGTTACCTCCAAGTTCATCTCCGTCATCATGAATCACCCTTAACATCATGCCATGGGCCACGAGGAGGCCATAGAGTGCCCCTGAACCCCCCGGCAATTATATCCGGACAACTGTGACCTGAAATTATAACTGACCTCAGGCACTGATGTCACGAGCTCTGAGCTTGTAGGTCTCTGGTGCCAATAAGGAAGTGAGCCTCGCTGGCCATGGTTTACACAAGGCTTCTGCCAACACACAGCTCTCTTCTTGCACGAGGGGGCCGTCTCGCTGAGCGCTTGCACGGGTCCGTCTTTGTGCGGTGGCTCATGCAAACCGCGTCGGTCTGTTGCCTGGGAAACATGGCATTACGTTCTCATGAAAACGCAGTGCTTCCCTATCAGTCTCACAATCAGTCTCTCCTCTTCTCACAATGCAGTAGGCCGCATGTAAAACTGTTCAAACCAGCTGGGAAATCATCAAGTCCACAAGTCCGTTTACCCAAACATGTTGTGTGTTACATAACTGTGTTCATGGGTATATCTGCAAGGAGTGGAGACCTGCATGTGATTAAGGACAGAAAATCCTTCAGAGTACTTGGCTATTAGAGGTTATTACAAACCTTGCATCATTATTTATGCATTGATCAAAACTTCTACATAAAAAGCTATGAAATTTTCACAATTTAAGAAGGGATTTTAAGCCTATTTTTCGTGCAGTTGCAGCCAAGGGAGCGGAACAGAATATATTATATACAAATGAGATGAATGTTCTCCTCAAAACAGTACTTTAAGATGAGTCAGAGTGGAGCTGCACCATGCAACAGTGGAGAAAAGGCACCGCAAGACACCCTTACAAATATCCTGTCTGATCTAATCAGATCTAACTGATCTAATTACGACACAGAATACAGACACCACACCATGACTAATAATTCTCCGATGTTTTGATGGCAGGTTTCTGAAATATTTCTTCTGCAGAAAAACACACCACAACTCCAGACCCTTGGGTTTAGATGGGCTGTCATAGTCATAGACGGTGATGGGTCCCTTGTGGAGCCCATAATAACTTGATAGATATTTACTAACAGGAGACCCCAAAGAATATGGTTGCTCCCCACTACAGCTTTATCTGATCCAAAATGATTTGTTTTCATGTTGATGAAAGTTCTTCATGACAGTGTGAGAGTGAAAATTTCTTTACTAACCCTTGTGCAGCCACCCATCTCTTCACAGGCTGACATACACACTCCTTAGCCAGATTGTTATTTGTCCGTCGATAAATTCAGATGTGAAGGTCGTCAGGGGCTGTCGGTTTTGGGTGTCCTTTTTTGGAACACCGGATCTTACCTCAGTCTGTCCCTGTCTCCAGGAGGATCCGGAGGCTGCTCTCTTGCTCCCAGCTCAGGAGGGCTTGTAGGCAGCCATGTGAGCAGATCAATGTGAGGAGGACTCCTCACGGCCTGGCCCACGGTCACCTCCAAGACCTGAGGGCCTGAGGCCCCATCATCATCCAGGACTGACCCCCTAATGGAAACCTTTGTGATCAACTTTCTGACATCCGCCCACCCCACAAAAACCAGAAATCCCATTATGCACCAGCGTCACCGGAAAAGCTGATCATTTAAAAAAGACACTTTATCTGCACAGTGCCAAATGTGCCCACGACTGCCCTCTGCTGGTGAAAAGCAAAGAAACGGAAATAACAAATTAAAAAAATATACTTTGCAGGTACATTCTATCCCATGCATACTCTTCCATCCATGATGGTGACTCCATTGTAAATAGCAGACTTTCTGGTTTTTGAAATGGTCTTTTTAAACAGTGACCTTTGGGTTTTATATTTGCTTCAGCCATAACTCCTCCCTCCCCCCACCCCCACTTTGCTGACAATCAGTCCCGGATAGAGTGGTGGATTCACAGAGAGCCCACCTTGAGACAGGCCCGGAACGTCCCAAGTGATTTCCATCTGAAGAGCCTTTCAGTTTAAAGCCAGACGTATCATTGTAAACGGTACAGCAACCCCCCCCCCCCCCCCAGCAGAGTGTGGCAGGTCTTGGGCCTGTCTGTGGATCACTTGCTCCAGCGGGGTGCATTGAAGCTCCCAGACTTGACTTGCACGTGCCTGCGATTCCCTCTGTCCTACCCAGCTTCTCCTATAACTCCAGTGCTAAATGAAACGGGACTGTCACCAGGTGGCTGTCACAGGCAATCGCCCGCCCTACCTGAACAATTAGAGGGACCAGAGTCATGGATTAGGAATGGCGCAGAAAGCCTTTGGAATGACCGAAAAGCAAAACGTACTCCATGTGCCATACAGCATGTTATGCAGAAGGCTTTGTTGAGGATTCTTTCATGATGCCTTCCCTTCCCTTACTTCGTCACTGATTAGTGCACCTGGGTACATAGGTTGCTGCCATCTTTGCACTTTTCCCACAAGTGTGCCACGGATTACACGTAAATTGTTTAAGTTTGTGAAACTGTTATTATGGGATGCAAGATAGATTTATCTGGGGAGGGGTAGACAATAATCATTACAAATTTAGGTGACGGCAAATCAACACTTGAAATAGCTAAGATGATGGGCAGAGACCATAGTGCCGAGAAGAAGCGTGTGGCAGAATAGGATGCAGTTAGTAAGGGGTCAGATGGGGAGCAAATGAAAACTCTCCCTCAATAAGCCAGTGCTAATAGAAAATTGACGGCCACCGATAACAGGAAAGATAAAAACAAGTATATGAGAAATTGCCTAATTAAGCCAAACTCATCCAAGCTGCAGACTTGCAGCTTACAGTTGCAGTTATGACGTGCAACGCAATAAGCGACTGCTTACAGAAGAGCAACGGCAAGGAGATATTTAACAAGGCCTGTGCCAGCAATGTCTCCAGTGCTTGGAAAATGAGATAAGATTTTCAGCCTCCACTGAAGGGCAGCTACAAAGCAAAGCAAGTGGAACAGGCCCGGGAATATTTGCCTTGCTCCGTATCCGTCACTGATGGACTGTATATGGACTGATCAGATGGGGAAAGGGCTGCATCCGAAATGGGAGACCTCATTCTCTCAGACTCAGACAACTGCAGGGAATGTGCTGTGATGTTTTGGACTGGAACAATTGGTGGGGAGCTGATTGGTCATTGGCTTCTGAAGGTGCAAATTTGACTGCAGATGCTTATATTGAATTTCTGAAAGGCTGATTTGTTCCATGGTGCAAAAGTAAGCATTTGGCATTAAGATAAAACATGATGTTCATGCATGACGATGCTCAGTCATACGTTGTAAGGAAGACAGCAGAGTATTTGATGAAATTAGATTTCAGAATTGGCCTTCTGATGTAGCAGCCAGCGTCTTCATCCCATTGAGAACCTATGGAGCATCATCAAGTAAATTCAGAATCTAACTAGGTCAGTGGATGAAAGACACATCTAGGTCATATCTACCCATGAGTAAATTAACACTTTATCAAGGGGGTTTGCTATATATGAATCATGACAACACCTTTGTTATCCATTCTAAATAAACATTGATACAAATTCCTGCTTCAGTAAGGACCACATTAATGAAATTTTTATCATTATTGCTTAGGATTGCATAAAAGCGTGGCACAATGAAAAAGTGCATATTTCTCCAAATATTACATAACATGTGGCATGACTTTGATCACTTATTTGTACATAAACAATGAAAATTTGGTATCATTTTCACTAGTGTCTAGTCATCGATATTTGCGGTATCGGCTAATTTACGTTTTGCATGATAGCAGCAGCACGGCACGGGGTGTACAGTAAGCAAAGGGGGCGTTCTTGTGAAAAGTCGGGCAAGACGCCAGCGGTGGTGAGATGCAGAGTGTTGATATCACAGGAAGAGAAGGCTGGCCTGCGATGGAGGCTGCAGGGGGACGACACCAGGGCCCCTTCTGTGATGCAGAACACCTGAATCACAAGTCACAAGTCTTAACATACACCAATAATCCCTGTTGTTTCACATACAGCCCCTGAAACAGCTTCCTAGGAAGAATGACACCTACACTGAGAAAACCAGTTTTGGTGAGGATTGTGGGAAAACCTCTGCCCAACACAGTCACTCCCTTCCGGCAAGATAGCCGTGCTCGGAAATGCTCATTAGACATTCTCCAGTGGTCAACACATATATATTAACAAGCATATGGTATCTTATATGTTTATGGTTTATATTATGGTTTATGGTTTATTTATATTATTGGTTTATATTAGCAGAACACAGTTCATAAGCAAGTATTGGTTAGTAGATAGCTGTAAGTAATATCATCTAAGTTATCAGGTCTCTAAAAATCAGCATAGTGTAGTAAAGACATTGGAATTATTACATGGACTAAAGCAGACAGTATTTATTTATATTTCATTCATTCTTTTCTTTTTGTATGGGGCTAATAGTAATGGTTAAGTGTTACCAAGAAAATTGGAGCCAGTCTGTCAGTCAACTTGAAAATCTCCAGGTAGGTCAGAAATCCATGCTTCATTTTTCAGGAATAACCACAGACTATATAAAACAGACACTGATGAGCTAGAAAATGGCTGATTGTAGGCTGAATAAAAAAAATTATAATAATAATAAAAAAAAGACTGCACACCGTTCCAAAATAAATGCCCAGACTGTTAATACTAAAATACAGTGGAAACATTAAAAAGTTAAATAAAGGCTAGTAATTGTATATAATCAATCGCCTAATTAAGCCAAACTCATCCAAACTGCAGACTTGCAGCTTACAATTGTACTTATGAAGTACAACACCAATGTGGTTTGTTGCAGTGGCAGGGAAGAGCCAGGCAGTACTAGCGGGTGCACTAGAGCAGTGGTTCCCAACCTATTTTTGCCTGAGACCCCCTTTTCCCCCGGAAAATATTGTAAGGCCCCCCTCTACATTTAATGATATTATCGCTCATA
>JAODKM010000106.1:559861-570212 GCA_026780845.1 Petrocephalus sullivani | reverse complement strand
AGTATTCACACTGGTTTTAAGGGCTGTCATGGTTGAAAACCCAGCTTCACAAAGGTAGGTGGTGTCCATTTGTCCATCTTTTGGTCAGCCAGGGAATAAAATGAACGTTCTCCTGATTGCCCACTGCTAAAAATGTTTTAAAATATGACGCGACCCCCCACAGAGCTGGCTGAGGCCCCCTTGTGGGCCAGGACCCCGCTGTTGGGAACCGCTGCACTAGAGTAACCTCGGAGTAACCTCGGAGTAACCTTGGAGGGCCCTGGGGGTATCTCACCTTCCCAAAGATGGGCAGGTGGGGGTGTCAGTCCTCACTAACGGTGCTTCCCCTGCGGCTGAGCTGGAACTGAAACAGTCCCAGGCTGTTGAAGGACATCTTGAGAGCGTTATGAAAGGAGGGGCTGCTGAAGCAGTAAATGATGGGGTCCAGGGCACTGTTCAGGTAGGTGAACGTCAGGGAGAACCTGAAGAGCATGCCGAGCAGTTTGAAGGCTTCGGACTTGCGGGGAATCGCCAGCGCAACCACACCGGTGATGAAGCTGGGCATGAAGCAGAGGATGAATATGGCCACGATGATCTGTACCGCCCACATGGCCCGACGCACTCTCTTCACCTTGTCCATCTGGCGGTGCCGCAGCACATAGATGATGCGGAAGGAACAAAAAAGTAGCACCAGGAAGGGGAGAAGGAACTCCAGCAGGTGGACACCGTAGTGCAGCTTCATGCTCATGGACAGGCCGGTCGTGTTGCCGAAACTCTGGCACCGGGTGACATTGTTCTCACTCCACAAGAGCGTATTGCTCAACAGGGGGATTCGTAGGGATACCACCACCACCCAGGCCACCAGCGAGATCAGCCGCGCCTGGCCCACCGTTATCTTGTTGATGAGATGGTGTGGGTGAACGATCTTAAAGTAGCGGTTGACTGCCACGGCCATCATGAACGCGATGCTGGCCGAGCGGTTGACGGCCATCGTGAAGAGGGTGACATTGCAGAGGGTTGTGCCGAACACCCAGCTGTCACAGCGCCGGAAGTAGTCGATCTGGAACGGCAGGCCAGCCAGCAGCAGGAAGTCGGCCATCACCATGTTCAGCAAGAACACCGTGTTCGGCACGGAGTTCGGCACCCGGCAGCAGAAGATCCAGAGTGCCAGCAGGTTGCCCGGCAAGCCCAGCAGGAACTCGATGGACAGGAACGTGGGCAGCACACTGACCAGTGGCTTCGTAAACTCTGGGCACGCGTCGGAAAAGTTGGCCAACATGGCGTGTGAAACAGCTGTGCCCCTCGAAGGCCGGAAACGCTGATCTTCACAGAATCTTTTTTCTATCTGGAACCTAAACAGAAACTCTGATTAAACAGTTGAACAATCACTAAGCAATATATCACTGTAGCTGCCTCATACAAGTGGCATCTTACTATGACTGTATCACGTCTAGCTTAGCTAGCTGACCTCATCAACCAAGAAGACCTGACAACCACAGATATACATTTTCCATTGTTAATTTGAACAGTTTTTAATAAAGAGAATCTTGTTTTATTGATTTCTGTCTTGCCTTGTTTTTTTACTGACTTGTGGTCATTTTCTTAATTTATAGTGTTATAAACTGCAAATATTCCAGGAGTCATTTTCTCAAACTAAAATGAACAAAATGACAGTTTACTGGTTTCCATGGACATCCCATGTAATGTATTAATTTGTATATTTTCAGAACATGCCTCTTCCTGGCAGCATCATCCGTAACCTTTACTCAAGTCTTGTCCAATGCAACAATATCAAATTACTTGAGAACTTACCTGCTGTATGGGAGGGGGCAGGATTTGAGAATATAGAATATTCCTGAATTTCCGCTTCAAAAAATGAGGTGGGACAAAATGGAAGACAAAAAAAAAAACACGAACCACGGAAAAAAAACAGCCAGGCAGCACCCCCTGCTCTCAGGAACACTCTCAAGACTGCGCAGCAGAACTTCCTGCCGCTTAAAGACACAGAATGGTGACGTTCATGGCTGCGGAGGGGGGTGAGGGGGAGGTTTCTACTCTGTTTCGCAATTGCTGAACTGACTTTATCTTCTTGCAGGATCTCTTTCTCCTGGCATGGAATTCACCGTGCATGGTGGGCAAACACAGCACATGGCCTCAGTAGTGGGGTGGGCCATGAACCAGACCGAAAACCATCTCCGGCTAACGTTGAAACAGGGAGGCTGATCCATCGGCCCGCCGACCACCCCTCCCGCCCACCCACCCAGCAACCCGCTGCTATGATTCATCCTTGAGACGCCAAAGGGAGACCCGGAGGTTACAGAACTATGGGCATGATTATGGTTTATTAACATTTCTGTGCCTGTGTTTCTGTTAAGTGCAAAACAGCACACAAATGTTTGGAGGACAAGCATTTGAGTGACACTCAAAGGGCCAGCCCAGAGCTGGGCCCGAGCCAGACACTTTACAGAAGTTTACTCCGTGGTGCGACTTCCTTCTTTGCATTTTGACTGTTGGTCAGTTTCGGGCCTCCGACCCCACCACCCCTCCCCTCCTTCTTGGGAGTGAGGCATACAGACAGGCCCAAGACCCTCACCGGGAGTCCAACTGAGCAGTCAGTGAACTGGAGGCGTGACACAGGCATATTCATCCCGGTCATTATCCCAAATATGTCCCAAAAAGTGTGATAGCGTGTGATATGAGGCCTCATTAAAAGGCTGCAGTCTTGTAGAACACTGATCTGATCTATAGCAGTGATAGCTGATCTATAACAATGGGCACTTTTGCATTATTTGGGTATAGTTTAGCATACACTTAAAAGATTTAGTCAGTGAAAACTGGCAATTAATTTTTTCTCTTAAAATTAGTGCTGCACGATAACACATTTACGTTTACTTATGCCCATAATTCGGTAAGCAGATTAGTAGTATTCCTAAAACATCAATGAGAGGTGTATGGCTATGCCCAAGAGTTCATAATTTGTATAAATTTGGCATATCCTTATGTTTAATAAATGTGTCAGACTTGAAATTGCACAAAGTACCGCCACACCACTAATGTTTTCCCTTTACCTTGTTTATCCACCATACAGAATCTCTTCCAAAAGATGTTGTGGCTGCTGAGCTGTCCCTTTCTTCATCGCCACTTCAGTGCATATCGCTTCCATGATTTACCAAAACAGTAATATGTGGCGTGCTCCGCTAACCGAATTTATACAGATCTCAACCAGCTGGTGCCAGCTCTCGCTACTCTTTCTGATCATATACCTGCATTACACAAATACAAAGCACCTACACATGGACAAAATTCTTGGTACCCTTTCGTTAAAGAAGGGAAAACCTACAATGGTCACTTGTAACTGACAAAAGTAATAATAAATTAAAAATGACTGAAAATTAACTAATAAAAATCAGACATTGCTTTTGAATTGTTGCTCAACAGAATCATTTTAAAAAACAAACTAATGAAACTGGCCTGGACAAAAATGATGGTACCCTTAACTGAATATTTTGTTGTACCACCTATTGAGACAATCACTGCAATCAAGCGATTCCTCTAACTCTTGATGAGATTTCTGCACCTGTCGACAGGTATTTTGACCAACTCCTCATGAGCAATTCTGCTCCAGCTGTCTCGGGTCTGAAGGGTGCCTATTCCAGTTTGCATGTTTCAGCTCCTTCCACAGATGTTCAAGAGGATTTAGATCATGGCCCATAGAAGGCCACTTCAGGATAGTCCAATGTTTTGTTCTTAGCCATTCTTAGATGTTTTTAGCTGTGTGTTTTCGGTCATTATCCTGTTGGAGAACCCATGACCTGCGACTGAGACCAAGCTTTCTGACGTCGGGCAGTATATTTTCAGTAAATGTTTATTTATCATTACTTTTGTCAGTTTCAAGTTATTGCAGTGACCATTGTGGGTTTTTTTTCTTTAACAGAAGGGTACCAACAATTTTGTCCACGTGTGTATATCAACAAATATAAGTAAGAGCACCCATTCTGAGGCACCTTCTGTTTTTCAAATAACCTTATTATATATGAAAAACTGTCAATTTGACATACACATTGTAGTAACCCTGCTTAAATGTACACAGTGACTGAGCTGTAAACACCGGGGTGGGGATCTTCGGGGGGTAGGGGTGCTTTTCATTATTTTCCCCACCAACATCCCATCGCAACTTAAATGCCTGAATATAGTACAGCAATATTCAAAAGACTGGACACAAAGAACACAAAGAAAAGGTATAGTGTAGCCTCACATAACCTGGCCACCTGACCTAAACTCAGTATAGAATGAAGGAAAAGAGGCCAGTGAGAGCTCCTTAAGAGCCTTGCTCAAGGGCCCAATGGTGGCCTCATTCTGCCGACCACAGTATTTGAACCGGCAACCTTCTGAGTCCCAACCCATACAGCTACCCACCCACCAAACTATTATTTCTGTTTAATACATTTTGGGTCAGTGAATTATTTTAGTGTTAACATTTTTATAATTATGGTAACATTTAGAATACGTCATAACTGCACCTTTTCGTAAATTAATACGCTGACAGAACTTTAAAAAGACTAGGTGAGCGTCGGATGATGTGTATATTACAAAAAAAAAAACCAAAGTCCCAGATAAAAGGCGCTCCTGCTGCAGAAAAGGGTGGAAGCGGAAATTGCGATCGGGGTGAAATGCGCATTTGGAATTAATACATCAAAGCCTCTAGAAGCTGGTGGGCGGCCTTAAATGGCCAAAACCGCTTCAAACGTTTCACACCTTGGTTTCGTCTGATCAATAAAATGCGTAATGCGGGTCACGTGACGCACCTTACGCACGCACAACTCCTAAGAACCTGGTGCACTTTCAATTAAGTTTTATTAACGTAAGTCATTTCTAAGAAATATCGAGGCGATTTTCGTCACGTTATTTTCATTTTTAGCAGGGTACTTGGCCCATGAAACACATCTAATTTTACTTCCCACAGCAGTTCCTCTGTAGAACAAGCGTGTAAGACGTTTATAATTTTCAATGAGTAATTCAAACGCCTTCCAGTTATACTATGATTTTTACAGTAAAGCCACAAAAACATATTAAAGTTCTGGGGTTAAAATTCAGCATTTTAACTATTTTAAACCCCATGTCCCCGCTGCTGGGTGAGAAGTGTAAACGACCCACTGAAAATTGCCGAGTCAGATATTTTTTGTGACAGTTTTCACCCGAGCCCCTCTACCCTCCGTTTAAATGGTTAGTAGCTCCGCTGCGGCCGGGACGCGATCACTTCCGAGCCGGCGGGCGGAAAGACGCGCTAAGTGAGCGCTGGCTTGTGTCTGTTGTGAACAGAAGAATGAATGTGTGCGAGTCCTTCCTTAAAGTCTTAAATTCTAATTAAATGGGAGATTTTTAAATGGTTTGGCATAACCTCGCTATGCAAATGAAAATCGAAGACTGTTCTAGAAAGCCATTCTTTGGTTTCATTGGCTGTTATAGGCCTATTGTGTCCTAGTTATATTAAATTGTGATCACATTGGGTGCGTTCGACTTCATGCAGCCCCTTAAAGCGATGCATTCTGGTCATTTCTGATTGGCCAAAAGCTAACCATCATGTACTGTGTCAAGACTAGAATGCATCGCTTTAAGACAGCGCTGTAAGCGGCTGCATGAAGTCGAACTCACCCATTGTTTATCTTGTGGAGATTAGCACATCCTGACACCCCTATTAGTAATACTGATTTGCTATTGAAGTGCTGTATACAGTGATGGTGCACATTCCCCATAAAACGTATTTTTTAATCAGCATTATTTACGGAAACAGCTACGGAAATGGCTTTGACTCAACAGAAAAGATGTTGCGTGACATTTGGCAGAAATTACATAGAGCACAGGTGGCTAATTCTGCAGAATTATCAATGGGGAACAACAGGAAATTATGAAGTAAAAGATGCGCATTAGTGGCGGCATTTGGGAGCAAATGTAACACCCAGCACAGGTGACTGCTCAACATGCACCACTTTAAAACATTAGTCTAAATGCATTCCCCTCAGGCATTTTTACACTGTCAGTATAAACATTAATATATTAATTACTGCACATATTTCCATATATAGTACAGTCCAACTGGAATGGATAATTTGACAGTGGAATTAATTTGGAATTAAAAGGAATCGCCAATAAGCAGGTAAAACTGGGAAGTGCCCTGTTTACAGTGGTCTATCTGCAAACTGATCTGAGGTCAGTGACACAGGTCAGGTATAGGTGCTTTTCCTCTCAGGGTCTTGTGTGATGAATAGGGCAACACAGCCCTTGTTACGGCCCCACTGGTACCTGAAAGGAAGACAAAGAGCTCTCAGGTTCCTCTGGCACTGACCGTGTCCTAATCACACCTCCATTCTGCACCTATGCTACAATACACCTGCTGCTTGCCCACTCACTCGCTCTGACCGGGGATGAGCAGGCTGTCTCTGGGGGACAGCGAGTACAGGGTGCTGTCCACAGTCACCTGGGATGTTCCTTCCTGTGAGGGACAGAGATGACTGATGTAGAACAGGTAGGTGGGCACATGGGGAGAACAGGTCCCCGGGGGCCCGTTGTAGGCAGAGACATTACACATCACTCAGTGACTCTGTTGCGTGATTTCCAAGACCTCCTACTGCTTTGGGTCAGCCCAGTGACATACCAGCTGCCAGATCCAAATATCAGTGTTGCGTGTGCATGCCGCTGTCTGCCCTGGTCCATACAGCGCAGCCTGGAGGGTAAGAGATGGAGGTCAGTGGAGGCCTTGCTATTATAGCAGACTATCAGCAAATTCAAGCTCACCTCCCGGCTCTAGTGCCACTCTTTCACCCCTAATGGACCTCAAGGCTCCGCAGAACTAAGTCTGCCCTGCCTGTCACAGTCATTCCGCTGGGCCAACACCCCCCCCCCCCAGCGCTCTGGGTAACTGAGCAGGTGATACCACAACTCCGGGGCACCTCGGTTTCAAACTGTGCCCCGAACATGTCGAGCGGTCGTCCCTGGTCCAGCTCGGCACGCCGGCGAGACACCCAGGCCCCAAAGCTGAATGGCGTCATCAGGTTCATGGTGTTGAGCTGGAAAGGAGGCTTGCAGAAGGATTCCCCTATGTGTGGTATGAGAGGCGGCCATTAAAGCCGGGTATTGCATAAACACCGTGTAACAGGAAGCTCTGATCAACGTGTGAATTTTGGGCTGAGCTGGGTGCAAATTATCACAAGCATTAGAAGTGTTAATTTTACTACAAGTTGCGTGGTGTGGTTGTGGGGGGAGGGGGGTGAAGGGAATGCTCCTCCAGCACGAGAAATGGAGCATTCACCTGGGGTTGGTTTCCCAGTTCTGCATTGTTCGGACTTGAGGAACCTGCCACAGACACCATACTAGTGAATAGAGCTCAGAGCAGACATCTGCCAGGCTTCCACTATCTGAATGGAAATCATATCAAACCGCCGTAACCAGGCCCCTGTGGGCAGGGTTATCACACACCCCTCCGTCACTGCTGTTCCCAGAAAAGCGCTTTATTTTACAGACATCCTCTTCTCTTGGTAAGAGGAGAGTTAATACTTGGGCACGTGGTGCTCAGTTTACTGGCAAGGTTGAGCTCTGAGAGTGCCCATCTTACTCTTGGATGACGGGCACCAGCTGGACTCCCAGATCCTCACAATAGAACCAGCGTTCAAACAGAATATCTGTGGTGTTGTCCACATAAAACCTAAAACACAGACAGAGCACTCAGAGGGATAGTTCAATCCAGATAATGAGAGATGTGGGTTTGGTCCAAATCACGGCTACTCAAGGGGCCCACAGAAGTACCTCAGGCAGTCGGTCTCAGATTGAAGCCTATTCCGCTCTACCACAAGACCCATCGTGTTGGCCTCTCTCTGGGGGGAATGGGGAATCCGTGCGGGGAGCAGAAACATCTGAGGACCACCCCACCCCCCAACCAAAAGGCATGTAGTGACATCACCACCATTGAAATGCACACTGTCATGACAATGCCGAATTACATATCACTGGGATGGCTGGCATGGTCCACATGGCCAGGAGAGAGAACCCACCTCCCCTTCCCGAATGACCACCTCCTTGTGCTTTCCATTCTCAATCACCTTCAGCACCATGTTACCTTGGAGCTGGTAAAACAGCTGGAGTACCAAAAAACAGAGGTCTCAGTAAAAACAGAAATTATGCACAATCAGGTACACTTAACTGTTCAATTATTTAGGCACTGTATTTTACGCTTTGAAATTTCAGCACCAGGCACGTGGCCACATAGTAAAGTTACTATGGAACAAGAACTCTGCCAAAACGTCAACACTGCTGTCAAACCAATACATTGAATTTTGCTAATAAAAATACAGCTAGCAAAAAAAAGAATGTATTCCACAAATATAAAGACAGAATAAAACCAATTAGAAACATTTTATCTTTGGAATTGGTCATTGGTTTTATGGATACAAAATTTTTTTACAAGTACACAGCAACGCGAAACATTTGTGGATCACGTGACTTTTGGCCGCTGATTCGTACACAAATGCACGAAGTTCCACAATTACGAGTGGGCGAGATGTCACTCAATCATCATATAAGGATGACTATTTATACGCTCCAATACTGCAGGTGGCAATAGTTGAAATAATGTGCGTAAGTAGAATGAGAAGAAGCAATACTCTGCACATCACAATGAATAACCTGTCAGAGGTACCCAGAAATGACGCCAAATGTTTTTTTAGCTGGAAAAAACAAGTAAATGTGTGGTACTGGAATAAAGAAATGCATATTAAGGAACTGTAAGAAAAGACAACTTAGTTTTTAACTTAATTAGCAGACGGCAACATAAAGAATAGTTCCGAAGTTACGTCTGCTCTATTGGCTGGTTGTGCGTCGGTGGAAAGTCTCCGCAGTATGTGCACAGAACTTTAACGTTTCATCTGGACACTTTTTAAAATCAAATGTTAATCTATATTTATCTATATTTGTGTGTTATATGTGTTATCATAATATGCAGTATGACAACACTGCCCCATCAACTGAATCCTAATCAAGGTTTTAGGAATAAAGTTGAACTACCAGCGGATGGAGCTGCTTTGCTTCATTTATATAACTTGTATTTATTGCTTTGGCTTCTCATTGTTCAGCTTAATGCCTTATTGCTCCTTTTTCCCCAAGTTTAACACGTTCTGCTGTTTATATTTGTCTGCTCCTGTCACCTGGACCATGGCCAGAATTCATGGCTAATGATTTTGTGGTGACATTATATTCAGTATTTAAGAAGTGCTTTGTTCATGTTAATTATACTGAAAGAATAATTATGCCATATGCCATAATTATTGATAATTTGTTTTGGTCTTGGGAATACTGAAACAAGGACTCTCCAATAACTGTGGGGTTTTTGTTTTGATGGTAATATCACACCCATAGATATGCTCTGCGAATGATTGAGTTTAAGATGTATACAGATATCATTTAAATGTTACTGTTGCTGTCCTAATAAACAGTCACAAGAAAGAATTACAATGGTTGTAATTTTGTAGTATCCTCTCTTACCAGTGAAAGAGAGCTATTTGGTATGCAGGTTACAGGGGTTTAAACAAGGAAGCACAGGAGAAACTGCCTTGAAGTTCCACTACATTTTTGAATGTTTTTTTGGAAATAACTGTTGATAAAGTCTCTGCAATAAATAAACCCTGCTTTCCCCAAATTTATCTGGGTTGGATATCTCTGATGAGATTTTTGTGGTGTTTACAGGCTAGTAAAATAAATTATAGGTAAATATGAAATAAAAATTCGGAGCCAACGATATTTTCAGCATGATTTGGTGAAATCTTAAAATTTTAAGTAAACATCAACGTGAACTATTATTATGCATGAAAATGCATTTTCATGATGCTAGGGTGCTTCTTTCATTTTCTTTGTGGGTTATTTCTATCAGCCAACATCCAAGAAAGTGTTATCATCTTGATCTTAGTTATTCGGAGGTTATCTCAATTGAGGATTTCAAGGGCTGTTGTACACTATCTATCAAACTTTTACAAATAACAGAATGTGAAATATTAAGTAATACATTCGAGATTATGGAAAATTTTCATTGATCATGTACACAAAGGTAGCGGCTTGAGGAAAGTGACTGCATGACAGATGAGGTTCTATTTGGTGGCAGGAAATTGAGGCTGATTTTATCTTCTAGCTCCGCCCACATCTCACCCCATCCCATCCCACAGGCTGCTGGCACACAAACACGTTGATCTCCAAGACAGCAGGTGGCACTGTCATTTGAAATTTCTGAATCGTGATGATGCAGGCCCAGTCCCGAACTACACTCACCTAAAGGATTATTAGGAACACCTGTTCAATTTCTCATTAATGCAATTATCTAATCAACCAATCA
>JAODKM010000106.1:516497-526891 GCA_026780845.1 Petrocephalus sullivani | reverse complement strand
TTCCTAAGCTTCTGCCTTAATGTATGGTGATTTAATGAGATTAGCGGGGGTGCTGCCTGTCCAGACTCGTTCAGAGTTGAACTGAGCCATGCACCAGGAAACCAATCTTTTTGTTTAGCACCATTCCCTCAGTTAGCACTTAAACCACAGACAAAAGGGGGGAGATATGGACAGGTAGCACGGGGTGGGGTGATTAACGCTCTGTCTGTTTGTAGTGCCATGGCATCCTGCATTACCCCCCCCCCATTTATGTGTCCTGATGACTGTTCTGTGTGCTTTCAGGAGCACTTTCTGCGTATATTCACACTGCGTATGGCACAGAGTGAGCACACATACAGATATACACCAGGCCCAAAGCCAGAAATAAGTTATGTGGAGTGGGGGGGGGGTTTGGCATGGTAAATTTTATTGCAAGGCTACGTACCTGACAGACAGCCTCACACACATGATGAGGGCGAAGGCAGGGGGGGGCGGACGTAAATGCTGCACGTAAATGAACCAGACGACGTCAGGAAAATGACCAGAACAATTCTCACTTCAGGTCTGTTTTGTGTAGAGAAAAGTAGTGATGCTGTTTATTGTGGAGTTATTGGTAAAGAGACAGAACAAGAGAGGTTTGCATTAAAGGGGGGGGGGGTCTCCCAGTGAACAATGTGCTGCCGAGTCCAAAGAGGAACCCCCCACGGCAGGCTGGCTCGGGGGTGGGACCCCAGGCTCCCTAATCCTCTGAGCCCTCCCCTACGAGGGGAGGGCATACTACTGGGTCACTGGGTCACAGTACAGTTGTCTTTTGCCCTTTTTGGTCCCAATAAATGTCATGGAACGTTCCCACCATATGGTCTGCATTACCCAGAATCCTCTCCTGAGGAGCTGCAGGGGCAGGAAGTTGGGCTGTGAGTCACGTCTGTCTCCCCGCTTCACAGTCGGAGCAGATCCTCCCGGTATTCGGTCCTGTGGGGGCGGGGGTGTCCAGTCCCGATGAGGTTAGCAGGGTTGACGTTCTACCTGAGAGACAGCCACTCTTCCCAAGCGGAAAAACTAGCCCCCCGGCACACGTGCGTGTGAGCAAGTGCGCACCCCCTCACACCAAGAAGAGGAGGTTAAATAACTGAAGTGACAGTGGATATTTACAGCCGGGATCGCGGTAGGCATCCCTGGGAGTTAGCGTCAGGCTAAAACACATTCCTCTCGCTGTTATCTTTAGCGTGCATTAGAGTGCCAGCTCTGTTTTGGTGAGCGTGAACTTCAGTGGGGAGATGTTTAAACCAGGAGCCCCAGGGTTTTCCTGGGGGGAGGGAACACCTCACAGCAGATGAGGGTGGGGGCCCAAGACATACCGACACGTATCAGAATGATGTATGGGAGAGGATTTTCCCCCAGTTATGCCGCTGATGGCGTAGAACAGAAGAACAGAGGAACACATCCCGGGCCTATGGCATCCTGGCAAGCCTGTCACGGGGACACGGTGACAGGTCACATGACCCGGGCCTAAGCTATTCTCAGGACATGACACCAGCCAGCCTTCATCGACTGCAAGCAGGTATCTGCCTCATTTTCACACCCAGCTCACAGTTCCCTCAGCACCCATCAGCAGATAGTACCCAGACGAGAGCTGACGCTCTCATTTAAGCTAAACAGAGAAGAGCCTCAACAGTCCACCTGGAAAGACGCTCGCGCTCACGAGATGCAGGCCAGCACCGCCACTTGTTGTGAAAGTGCATGACGGCGCGCAGATCTAGAGGACCCTGAGCGGAGAGCGCATGGAACGGCTCCCCAGCAAGTCTGCAGATTTCGAAATTGCAGCATATCGGAGTGGATCGAGGACGAGTGCCAGAAAATCAGGCCCGACCCGGCGGAGCGCTGCTATGTTTATTGTTCCATCCCAGTGAACACATTTAATCATGATCCTCCTCCCTCATCAGGGGTGAGAGTGGGGGGGGACACATCCAACAGCCTTCCTGTACTGACACGCAGCGGCTACAGCGCACTCCAGCCTGCCAGGTCATGCACCCCCCCCCCAGCAACTTCACCTCCTGCTTCCAGGGTTACCATGGTGCTGGGATGTACCAGAACATCCCCGAGTGCCCTAGTCTCAGTGTAAAAGACACCTGTGTTTCTCTCCTCCATAAAACCCAACACCCAGAAAACGTTGTCAGCTTACATACATACAATAAAACATTCCACACGCATATTCTAATACTAATAAACTGAAATACATTCAATAAGACATATCCGGCCTGTTAAAGCCTTCAGATGTGTGTGGCAAACTGTATCCAAACACATAATGCCTCTGCCACAATCCTTCTCTTATATGGCTACATTTGCGCTGACACAGGAAGTGACATCATCTCGGTACATTACTAGTTTTTAAGCCCATAATGCCCATGTCAATTCACTGTCACAGGACGCACCGTAACATAGCCATTCGTAAGCCATTCGTCACCACTGGACTGAGAAGCGTGTCTATCGAGCATTTAATGGTTCACTGCGACCTACCCCTGGCCGTTTTCCCGTGTGCATGTGCAGAGGGCCCCATCCCTTTGTTCCCATCAAACCGGTTCCAAGGAGCTGCACTCCAGCTCAAACTTGTAACGAAATACTTTGAGAGTACGACTTCAGCACAGTGATTGACTGTTAGCGTCTAGTCACATAGGCTGGCACTCGACAGTAACAGGACAGCTAAGCAACCTGGAGGGAGCATAAAAGCACCTTTAAGATTTAGCCGGACAAAATATGAGCTTATTAAACACAGCACAATAACCTCCATGTATCTGTCATGTGGACATTTTTTAAGCGGAAACATGTGTGTTCATTTCCAGGCTAACCAGAGGCATGATATTCAGCTCTAAGCTTTCAAAACATTTACTTGACCAAGGCATACCCCCCCCCACCCACCATGCACATGCACACACATACCCACGCATACAGAGAAAGACAGACAGACGCACACAGACACACACACATACGGACAGCATGCACGGACATACCCACGCATACAGACAAAGACAGATAGACACACACACACACACACATACCCACGCATACAGACAAAGACAGACAGACACACACTGACACACACACACATATGGACAGCATGCACACACATACCCCCGCATACAGACAAAGACAGACAGACACACACAGACAGACAGACAGACAGACACACACACACAGACAGACAGACAGCATGCAAGCACACACCCACGCATACAGACAAAGACAGACAGACGCACACAGACACACACGCACATACGGACAGCATGCACACACATACCCACGCATACAGACAAAGACATACAGATGCACACAGACACACACACGCATACGGACAGCATGCACACACATACCCACACATACAGACAAAGACAGACAGACACACACACACGCACATACGGACAGCATGCACGCACATACCCACGCATACAGACAAAGACAGACAGATGCACACAGACACACACACGCATATGCACAGCATGCAAGCAAATACCCACGCATACAGACACACACACGCATACAGACAGACAGCATGCACACACATACCCATCCATACAGACAAAGACAGACAGACACACACTGACACACACACGCATATGGACAGCATGCACACACATACCCATCCATACAGACAAAGACAGACAGACGCATACAGACAGACACACACTGACACACACACGCATATGGACAGCATGCACACACATACCCACGCATACAGACAAAGACAGACAGACACACACAGACAGACAGACAAAGATACACACACATACCTATCTAAATGGGGACCTTCCATTTATTTCTATGGGAGAAACCCTAATCCCTATCACGACGCCCTTAACCCCTACCCAGTCCTAACCATACCCATAAGTAACCAACCCAAATACAAGACTATACTCATTTTTACTTTTTTGATTGCATTCACAAATTTTTATAAAACTGAGGTTATCCAAATGAGGACCTGAAAAAAATTCCCCAAAAGTAGGGAAATATCAGGTTTTATCTCACGCTGGGGACATTTTGGTCCCCAAATGTGATCTATGCAAACCCACGCACACACACACACACACACACACACACACAGACAGCATGTACACACACATGGCTCTTTTTCATTAGCCTCAGTGAAGTTTTCCATCAGTCATAATCACACGCAAACTCCTCCCACCCCCCACACCCCAGAGGGAGCTGTCTTTGGTTACAGCGCCCCCCCGACCCCTCATCACCAGTCTGTCCCCCTTCCCAAAGTGAGCAGAGCCTAGTGGGACTAGGTGGGAGGAGCCACCATGGGACTGGTTGTGTCTGTCATATGTGCCATGTATGTGCTGCAGGTGGACATGTCTCCGGCCACGGCGGAGCAGCAGTGATCCTGCCCCCCCCACGAGGTACAGAACGTCCATGGATCCAGGCCAGAGAGCCGAGCTGCCTCTGGCTTGCAGTCCAGGGGCTTACACGGGCTTGAGCTCTTGGTACTCCCTGCTGCCCACCCGAGGTTCCATAACAGACCGGGAAATGGCAGACCCGGGACCGCCAGCACCCCCCTGCCCGGAGGAGACGAGCCGAGAGCAGGCTTGGCTGTTAGGGCCCGTTCCCAGGGCTTTCCGCTCGTCCCTGAGCCACGGGGCCTATTTTCCGCATGGCTCAGACGGCCCGCCAGACTCCCGCCGGCCTGCACAGGCTCAGCGCCCGTCTCCCAGATCTTACGTAACACCCCGGGGTCACTATCACCACAGGAAGGGCTAGGGCTGGCAGTGAGGGGCAGCCATCATCGCCATACTGAGGGTGGGGTGGGTGTCTGGGGATGGGGGCCGCCAGAGGTCTAAAATTCCAGCTTGACCCACGAAAATGAGCAGGAGGACTGGGTTTGAGGACACGAAGAACTCTCAGTGATTCCAAGTCTAATCCCGGTCACATGTTAAGGCCCAGGTCACATGGCACGGTGGTCAGCCAATAGGGATCGCTGGCAGCCTCCTAACAGGATGAGAGTGTTCTGCCCAAAGCGGACACATTTTGGACTGTTATACGTGAGACACAGCTGTGATGTGGGGAGGGGGGCTGCCTAAGACACTCCAAACAATCTTGTCTCCCCCTCTATTGATCAAAGGTTTAAAAATCGCATGGTGACAGCAAATTTGCTTTAGTCAGGTTCCTGGACAGAACAGTGGCGTCCACTCCATTTACCCATGAAAACAAAGGTCGGTGAGGTGGCGCTTGTGGGGAATTCGACCACAAGGGGGCGCTCAGACACTGCTGAATATGGCAGGCGGCATTGAGGAAATGCGCAATTACAGTGTGTCACTATAAGACATCCTGTTATAAAAGAGAGAAACAGAGTAGTGCAGTCCCACCCCCACACTCTTACAGCGCAAATAGGCACTTTTGGGACCGTAGCCTGTGGACGGGAATCGATTGAGGGTTATAATAAATTGTCGGTCCCTGCCCAGGCTCCCCGCGAAAGCCGTCTCCTGCATGGCACGGTTCCCCCCCAGCACTCGCACCACGACTCTCCGGCCCGGCGCGGTTACCGCGGTCGGAGATCCCATTTCACGGCACAGGCGATTGCACAAACAGAGGGTCTGTTTGTTTTCCCGTCTATCCAAGCTCTCCCTCGGCGTGGGCGGATGGGGGGTGGCTGTGGGGGGGTGCGTGACGTCTCCCCCCAGAGGCCGGGATGCCGACTCCGAGAGGGGTCCCCGACCTGCCCGCCACGGGCTGTTTGGCAGTGCGGTTTCCAGACCGGCCCCGTTCCCACCTTGAAGTGGTCTTACAGAAACAGATCCCAGACCACAAGATTGTCAGGATGTAGCCGGCTCATGGGGCGAGTGAGCGGGCGGGCAGGCCTGCCTCAGCAGTCCCTGGTGCGCGTGTGCGCCGTGCAGGTTTATACGTGAGCGTGTGTGTTTGCTCGGCCCTATTGTGTGTGAGCACTCCCGTGTTTACCTTCACATTCCTCGCTCATTTTTTCTGGTGCCGCACCTCAGGAAGTAGCGAGGTCTCGCATCCCCTGAAGGCTTGTGTGTCTGTGTGCCATAGTTCGGCATTCCCCCCCGCCGTACCCCAACCCCCCCCCCCCCAGCCCGTATAACCGCCTGCCTTATCTCCTGTCGGACCATGACTTGGCGGCATTTCTGCAAGCCCTGTCGTCTGAGCCCCCAGCAGGGCCCGAGGTTTCCTGTTACCCCCTCTTAAAGTACGTTATATCCGCGAGCTCCAGTTTCTCTCTGTTTTGAAATCCAACCCACCGTTGACTAGTGGTAACTCAAGCCTTTTCCCGGATTGTAAGAATCTTAATTGGAGGTGGACGCGCAGCTGGGAAGGCCCGGGCCGGAGATGCAATTAAGGACGTCGCTTTCCAGTCCGTTTGGAATCGGCCGCTCTGCGGAAACTACCTTTAAGCTCTGGGACTCCAGCTTGACCACGGCTGGCGGTAATAGAAAAACCACCATCCGACCGGCAGGAGTTGGTCAGCAAATGTCCCCGATGCCGTCAGACAGTAGCACAGAGCGTGTGCGTGTGCGTGCGTGCGTGTGCGTATCCTCCCTGCGGCATTAGACTGGGCGGAGGCCTAGCTTCGGGTGACATTCAGACCCATCCTGTCCGTGGCACGAGGCTCAGCAAGACACCATCAGAGGAGGCCCGGAACCCTCCCCGCCATGGACAGGCCGGTGGCTTTCCCCTCTCCGGCGAGCTGGGTACCCTTGGCATGTGGACGCAATGATTGTTTTCCCAGTCTATTGTAGGCCATCTACACACAGTGCTTCCATCCCCCCACCCCCCAGGGCTCGTGTCAAGGTTATCAGCGGCCCCCCATCTCAGGACTTATCAGTGGACCTGCTGCTGCCTTGGCAATGGAGTTTAAGAAATGGGCGAGCAGAGATTTATGGGAAATCAGCAGCTCATGGGGGAATTCCACCGCGAGGCAGACTGCTCAGACCCACGCAGAGAGCCCGCCTACTGATTCTGTGGCAGCGACAGGCTCTGCCATCGCACCATGCGGGCGCCCCCTTCAGCTCAGCAAGACGACAGTGCCTCCTCAGCCCAGATGGGGGGGGCCCTCCAATTCTACAGGAAAGTACGTGCTGGTGGCCCCCACAGAAGAGAAAGACCCTGAAAGCATCACTGAGGTGGAAGCCGGTTGGTTCATATGGTTTTTTCAGTGGCAGAGATGGGGCCCGACGACAGGGGGGTTGTCAAAGATGGGGTGGGTCTTCTGAGCGGCCCTATCCAGGCAGGGAGACAGAGAGCTGTCAGCACGTCAGGCTCAGGAGGTGAAAAAACGTGTGGAAATCCCGAAAGGGCGACAATTAAGGCAGAGGGCTGATAACAGGAGAGTCGGTGAGATACCAAAAGCTGCAATACCCCCCCCCCCCCAGCCTGGTGCCACAATCTTGGCGGTAACCTACAGCAGAAGCTGCCAGGCTCGTACACACACAGGAACAAGCGTGCATCTGGAATAAACCTAAAAAAGAAAATGACACACTCTGTCTGGGCTTGTTACCGTGCCTACCGCATCCGCGGGGGGCTGGGGGTCAGCAAAAGCAATTCCTGTCAGTTCCCTCCTGAGCTTTTGTAAAGTTCAGGTGGACGGAGGACAATATTCTCATGGGGGGAGTGCATGAGAGGGCACGTCGCATTGTGGGACGGAGAGCACAGGACGCCTCGGGTACAGAGGGAGGGCAGGGAGGGAGGGAAACGTGTCTGCCTTGCGTTAATGATTCTCGAGGCGACGTGGCCCCGCCCAGCCCTGCCCGTCCCGGCCCGGCCAGTGCGATGCCAAGTTGCCGGAGAGCCCGCCTGCATTGGAATATTAACGGCACGCCACACAAAGGCCTCAGTGTTCCCCGGCTTATCTGCCTCTCCTGCCGCTCATCCTCGCTCGGCCCCATCCAGCGCTGTTCCGGTAAATAACCAGAGGCCAAGAATCCAACAAGGGGGGCCTTCTCTTCTCTCCTATCACCCCCCCCCCTCCCCTTTTATTAGTCCATCTCTGTCGCCCTGAAATCAGATATACGGCACAGCTACGGTTATATTCACGGCACCCTGGGGACAGTCGGCAGGTATGTGCACCGACAGGGCCTCTGGTGGGGACACCGCACGCCCCAGACCCCCCTCTCTGACTTTGGGCTCTGGGCTGTGAATCCCACCACAGCCGCTGCTGTCAGTCACGGCTGGAAAGGAGGGCAGGAGGTGGGGCCTGTATGCCGTTCCCAGGACTGGCGGCGCACAGGCAGGAGAAGGAGGAGATCAAAGCTCCAGGGCGAGGTCCTCCTGGGAATGCCAGAGCCAGTGCCCCTTCAGCACCCCACGGCTTCAAAGCGGCCATCCGAGCACCAGCTGGACCCACGGCTGCTGATAAAGTCATTAAAACTTCCTAGTGTTTCACTCACCATTTACTGGCCCCCAACCAATACACACACACACACACACACACACACACGTTTGTACTCATATCTTTGTGGGGACTGTCCATTCATTTCTATGGGAAAAACCCGAATCCCAGCAATAAAAACCTTTCTCCTTACCCAGCCCTAACCTTAACCATAAGTAACTGAACAAAACTTTTGGCATTTTTACTTTTTTGATTGCAGTCACAGATTTTTATGAAACTGAGTTTCCCCTTGTCGAGACTGGAAAGAATGTCCCCACAAAGTAAAAAAAAAAAGTTGCAGGTTTTTATTACATACACGCACACACCATTTCTCACAACCAAATTACTTTAGTTCCCAGAATTCTCGGCTCACTGATGGCTGATCTTGTCATCATTTGTATCCTTGATAACCTTGCCCCCCCTCCCCCCCCACACACACACACACACACAACCTGTTGCTATGGCAAAGCTGCACAGGCACCACTCTGCTGGTAACAATGACAGCGCTGTCATCCGGCTGCCGCGTCTCCACCCCTCACTGCGTTACCTTTGGGGTGTCCCGCATAAGGGCGTCCTGCTTCCTCCTCAGCCCTTAGTTGGCCTGCCGCCCACAGTTGCCGGGGAATCGCCATCTCCCGCCAAACACTGGACTTTGGACATGCTGGGGAATTACTGCATGCCTGCAGACTTATGATGAGTCTTATGGGAAGAGAGAGTGAGGGAAACATCACTCAGGTGACAGAAGTGGGAGGGGAGGCCCTCTAGCCCATCGCTGATGCCACGGGCCCATCACCGGCAGCACACTCACCCCCTGTGTGGTCAGAAGCTTTCCCTCAATTATGGTCTTACTTTCATGTCCGCTGTATGATTAGGGCTCACATCCTTACCAATCATGCCCCCGTTTTTCAATAACAAAAAAAAAACAAAACCACCAATCACAGGTCTCCTGTCCCCCAAGCCATGTGTTCCCATCATCAAGGTGGTCATTTTCTGCTCTGGCCTGTAGTTGAAGCCCTGAGAAAAGTGGGGGGGGGATTCTGTCATTATGACATCCGCATCTCAACATCCTGATGCCAACTCTCATTGCCGAGGTGTTATGTTACGCATCTGTAGACAGATCCTACTTCCCCCATTTCCATCATGATTTACCCAAGAATGTCTGATGTTTTATATAGACTATATAGCAAAAAATAAAATGGTGATACAAACTCATGAAGAACACAGGCTCACAAGGAACATGGGCTCAGAAGGGGTCACGAGGAGTTACAAGGAACACAGGCTCACGAGAGGTTACAAGGAACATGGGCTCATAAGAGGTTATAAGGAACATGAGGAGTTACATGGAGGAGTTACATGGGCTTGAAAGGGATCATAAGGAATATGAGCTCATTAGGGATCATGAGGAACATGAACTCATTAGGGATCATAAGGAATATGAGCTCATTAGGGATCATAAGGAACATGAGCTCATTAGGGATCATGAGGAACATGAGCTCGTTAGGGATCATGAGGAACATGAGCTCATTAGGGATCATGAGGAACACGGGCTGGAAAGGAATCGTGAGGATCAATAGGCTCACAAGCGGTCGTGAAGATATCAGGCTCATGAGGGATAGTAAGGAACACGGGTTCCCAAGCGGTGACAAGGAACAAGGACTGATGATGGTGACAAAAGGAACACATGCCCATAAGAGATCACAAGGCTTGAAAAGGATCACGAAGAACACAGGCTCACAACGGGTCATGAAGGATCACGGGCTGATGACGGTCATGAGGAACATGGGCTCACCGGAGGTCAGGAGGAACCCAGACGTGTAGAGAGTTTCCACAAAGGTAGAGTTATAGCATAGCAATTCAATATGCTGCCCCCGAAATTACAGCATTTCCCTTTTAATATCAAAGAAAATTAGCAGATTGCAGCTCATCTGGCAGCCCCCAACCCACAACCCCTCCCCCCTATTGAATACACTGTTAAAAATGTCAGTGCACAGCTATTATATTATATAAAGCTATTATTATAACGAAATCAGAACTG
>JAODKM010000106.1:484513-494864 GCA_026780845.1 Petrocephalus sullivani | reverse complement strand
GAAGCTGCGTTTCCTACCCCCCCCCCCCCCAGATCAGGACCCTGTCTGCCCCAACTTTCAAAGGGGCCGCTGTCGTAAAGGGGGTCTACGGGAGGAAGGGAGCCCCCCGCCGACCTCGGGGACCCCCACCCTCCGCACACGGCAGGAGCCACATCACACCCCACCAGACTCGCCTTAGCTACAGCCCCATTGTTCCCACTACGCTCCAATATCGATTTTTACAGCTCTCCCCTCCTCCCATAATGCACAAAAGCTGACTGGGGGGGGGGTGCTTTCTAAACCAGCAGCAATCCCTCCTTTACTGGCCCCTGGTGCGAGAATGAGGCCGGGGACCTCGGAGCGGGGAGAAGGTACTTCTGCAGCAGCAACCCCACTTCCCAGCTGTGGAGTGGGACTCCCCCACGTTAATCGGGAGCTGCTTTGATGTTCTCCTGGCCCGGGGGGGCAGTGGAACCGCAGCAGGCAGCAGGTCCATGGGCTTGGTGGGCTATCCATTGATCTCCGTGGTTACAGAGTGAACCAATCCCTCGCCTACTTTCCGATTACAGGCAAAATCAGTGAATTTGGAGGTAATTCAGATGTGGGGGGGGGGGGGGGGCATGTAGGAAAGGGCTTGAAAGGCCAGAAATAGTACAACAACAGGATTACCTGATTACCTGGTCAACTGGTCTGTGTGCTTTTTATGGCCACCATAATTCCCAAACCAGCTGCTCCAGTCTGGTTAACCATCCCTGTCACAGAAGCGGGTATGCATAACACTCCTCTCTGTCATGTGACATGTTGTGCAAAGCACCTTTCTTATCGGGCCAATCAGGAGAAAAATTGCTCTGAGGGGGGAGCCTGTCAGAATGTGTCAAACGTGCAACAGCCGATCGGGCCGTTTGAAACGGAATACCTCAGCATACGATGAAAAACCAATTCATGCCATATCAACCAAATTATTATTTTTTTTCTCTTTCTGAGAAAAACCAAACTGTGAAAGTTCTTTTTTATGGTTGAGGCAATTATGTTTGACAGCAGATTATACAGTCAGATACCCCTGAGTCTTTATCGAGGAGATTTGTGAGTCATTTGTATATACAGCCCTCTTAAACATTTGATGGAGAGTAATATGAGTAGTAAGTGTGTGAATATGCGTGTGTGTGGACATATTTATATTACGTTGTGGGGACCCAATGTCCCCACAGTGTGATAAAAACCAGTTATTTTCTAACTTGTGGGGACATTTTTTTGGTTCCCATAAGGATAACCTCAGTTTTATAAAAATCTGTGTCTACAATCAAAAAAGTAAAAATGCTCTCTTATTTTGTTTGGCTACTTATGGTTAAGGTTAGGGCTGGGTAGGGGTTAAGGGTGTCATAGTTGGGATCAGGGTTATGCCCAAAGGAATGAATGGAGTGTCCCCATAAAGACAGGAATACATGGTATGTGTGTGTGTGTGTGTTTATGGCTGATTTATTCCCTTATTTACAGGGAAAGTGAGAGTAAACATGCAGACACAGTGCTGGCTACAGAAGATGGATCTCTCACCCCCCCAATCCAAGGGGCCTGGCCAGACTGGAGCCTGTAAAAGAGAGGATGTGGCAAATGTCATAAACCAATGAGAGAGAGGCAAAGGGAGAGAGGCTAACCACAGATAGTCCCAATGGGGGCCCGCAGGGGGGCGGGGTGGAAGAAAAAGAAGCACACAAAATGCCCCCCCCCATGGCATTGACTGTCATTTACATCAGAAGAGACCGGGCAGTAGGCGCAAACTGGCGGAGAAAGGCACCCGGCGGCCGGGCCGTAAACCTCGAAATTCTATCACCATGGCAGCTCACACACTATTCCGAGGCATCTACCCGCACTCCAAAGCCAAGTGCCCCGACCCCCGCAGGCTGCCCGGCCCACCTGCCCGGCCCGCCAAGCCCGGCCGACCTGCCGGCCGACTGCGGCAGATGTGAGCACAAGGGCAGAAGCCTGGGGATTGGCTCCGCTGCTGAGTGGGGGCTGCTGGGGAAGGGTGGGAGAAACATGAAAAGTTTTCATCATGACTGGACATGAATCCGTCATTCAAATGTCGCCGGTGATTTTCCTGCCAGGGAGCACAGTAATAGCATGGTAATGGGCACAGTGCCATCTGCCGCTGTATCTTATGCCGAGATCTCTTCCATTCGCTAGTGCCTAAACACCGCGGTTCACCCCCGGACTCTCTGTGTCAGAGGTCGCAGAGGCTGCAACCACACAGAGCGTCATTAACAGAGGGGTTGGTGTTAATTTTAGTCCACCAGCCCCCAATGGAATGTGTGGGCCGCTGCTGAGGCACGCTGCCACCCCTCTCCTCATTTTGTCTGGCACTTCGCCCACACCTACAGTCATCTCTGGCCTGGACCCGTGAAAAACTGCCGACACTCTCCTTTGATGTGCACACCTTTCTGAACATGAATATGCCCCCATCTTTTAACCCAAAGCTAATCCTGAGTGTTTTGCCACACCCCCAGGCCCTGCACCCCCTCTGTAACTCCCACACACTCGGATCCCGCTTCATTTTACACAATATGAAGACTTTGCAAAGTTGCGGGGGGGGGGGGGTTAAGAATAATCTTTGATTGTGGCCAGAACGGAACAGAAACCCTTTGACTGGGGATGTAAATGGGCTTTTCGGAATGCAGTTCATTACAGCTTTGGTATTCTCGCCTCCCTTTGAAAGAGGGAGCGGGACGAGCAGAAAGGACACAAGGGGCTGCTGGATGAGGGGGACAAAGGCGAGTGCGCCCAAGAGCCCGAGCCACTGGCACCGGGGGCCCGTAGTCGGTCGGCCCCCAAACGAGGCGGCTTCTCCACGAATGATGAAGTGTGCTGGCTCCGAGCGGAGAGATGCAGATGGCTCTATTAAGGACTGCAAGTGCGGGGAGGGGCCCAGAGAGGGGCCCGGAGAGGGGCCCAGGGAGGGCCTGCACTCACAGACCCCTGTCACCGCCCTATTTCAGCCCGGGGGGGCATCCACCTGTCACATAAGGCGGGAGCTTTTTTCTGGCTGCGCGGGGTAGGGAAGATGGGAGGACTTGGGGTGACGAGGACCCTACAGCCCGGGGGGGGGGGGGTAGCCACCGCAGCTTGGAGAGGCCGGGTTCGACCAGCAGCCATTTGATGCCGCACGTGGGGCTCACGTCAGGCTCCACCGGTTTCCAGGCCCCAAGCACGGAGCCAAGCCTGACATTCTAAGTTAATTCCCAGCAAGGACAATTTTTTTTTTATTCTTTTAAGAGAAAACAACAAGCTGAAGCAGCTTATGGAGCGATTGTGTGAGACCCCGGACAGCACGGGGACACAAAGAGGGACCCATGTGAGACCCCGGACAGCACGGGGACACAAAGAGGGACCCATGTGAGACCCCGGACAGCACGGGGACACAAAGAGGGACCCATCTTCATTTAAGCGTGCCAAGATCCTCCGGGACGTTCCAAGCCTTTCACAGCGACCTGAGATGGGGGGGTTGGACCCTGGCACCTTGGGCGACAGTCAGCTTTGGCTTCCCTTGATGGGTGTCCCATTGGCCTCGGTTTGCCAGAGCACAAGAACAAACACGGCAGCTGTCCGTGACCCAGGTCCCCTCCCCAGCCCACAAAACATTTGGAACAAACCTCAGACTCACTCTTACTGTGTAACAGGCCGACGGGGCCGGGGGTCCCAGCAGCCAGCTTACAAAAACGCTGGACATTTACCCCGCCCCTTACCCCTAGACAGCCAATCACGCAGATGCAATGTCAGACAAAAAAAAATAAGTCCTTATGTCAAATCACTGGTAGGAAACCTTTTGCTTATATCTCTTTTTAGAAATAAAGAACCACGCTGAGCAATTGGAGACCACCAGCACACCACAAGCTTTTCAGAATGAAACCACCACACGAGTAACATAACTGAAAAACAATGTTTATACAACTAACACACTTTCACTTCAGATATTATTAAAGGTTTTTTCCCGTATGCAAATTGAGGATGTCAGTTGAACGCTCTGCTAACAAGAAAACGCAAGTAAATTCAACCATTTCAATCAGAATCAGAAAAACAGGTATAACTGACATTACTTCAAGACAAAATGTGCCTTTTAAGTATTTATCTTACAGCTAGGTTTTCTTTTCTATTAATAATAATTGTTGATAATTCTTGGTAGGTTACTATACATTTTATGAACAATGGTATGCTGAGATGCATATGGTAGCCATCCATGTGGCAGCACAGGACGTACATGACAGCCATCCATGTGGCAGCACAGGACGTACATGACAGCCATCCGTGTAGCGGCACAGGACGTACATGACAGCCATCCGTGTAGCGGCACAGGACGTACATGACAGCCATCCATGTGGCAGCACAGGACGTACATGACAGCCATCCGTGTGGCAGCACAGGACGTACATGGTAGCCATCCATGTGGCAGCACAGGACGTACATGACAGCCATCCGTGTTGCAGCTTCCTCTGTGCACAGTCGCATGCTACATTGGCACTGCAGAGTAACAAAACCCCCCCAGCCCCCACTCCAAGGACGCCGCCACACAGGAATCAGCACTTCCTGCGGGGCCGCTAGGCCAGCGGCCTCCATACTGCCACGCCGCTGCCCCCCCACCCCCGTACCACCCACGCGGACAAAGAGCGGTGCCGCTGGTTTGGTACGAGACTCACAGTGCAGTTCCTCTCATTGTTATGCTGAGTGCCAAACAGGAAACGCAAAAAAAAATAAAGATAAAAGACTGAAGGGGGGAAAATGTGTTACAGACACTCGCCTTGGCGGTGGCACAGGGGAGGGACGGTCGTTACCCAGCAACGCAGCGCTCGTGGTGGGGGGGGGGGGGGGGGAGACACCATAAAACAGGACTGAGGGCAGCGAGAATGAGGCAAGGGGGTGATAAAGGGGCTCTGAGAAGCAGCGGGGGGGGGGCCATGTTTAGTGGTAGGACGGAGTAAGCAGCTTCTGGGCTGGGCAGCTGGCCTCTCGGTGACGTACGCTGCATCGCTAGATAAACCAGAGTGGGGCCAGGGAGCTGAGAGTTAGCGGACTGCACTCAGTTGGCGGGGGGGGCTAGTGATTTTAAGCCATTTATAATCTGGTAATGAAGGTAAGATAATGGGGATGGGGAGTTAAGCTCAAGTCCAAGGTTGCAGCCCCCCTGTGTACATGTCCACAGATGTGCCTGAGCCCAATAGACCCACAGAGAATGGATACTTCCTACCCCACCCCCACCTGAGGAGCACTGCCGTCGCCTTCATCTGACTGCTAACCCGGCTGATGCGAGTGCGGTCACCCCGTGTCATCGTCACCGTGGTTACACCCCGGGTACACCTCTCTCCCGTATCTCCAGACAGACAGCAGAGACAAACACACCCGTCCCTGAGAAACAGAAAGTCGGCCCGGAGGCCGTCTCAGCGCGGCTGTATATGTCATCAGATAACTGTGCATATTTACATATTATTTACGGCGTCACTGATGAATGTCAGCACGGGATGATGGGCCAAGCGGCTTCTAAAAATACCGCTGCGGTCCATCCGTCTTCCGCGTGTCCAGTGCAGGGTCACGGAAAGCCTGGAGACGTGGGACACGGGGGGAGGGCCCAGACGGAGCGGGATGTTAGTGCACTGCAAGGCACACACCCACACACACACACACACATTCATATCATTATAGGAACTCTCCATTCAGTCCTATGGGCATAACCCTAATCCCAACTATGACAGCCCTAATCCCTACCCAATCCAAACCTAAACAATAATGCAAGACTTTTTATGGCCATTTTTAGTGTTTTTTTTATTGCATTCACAGATTTTTGTGGGAACCTGAAAAATTTGGTCCTTACATTGTGCTAAACACACACACACACACACACACACACACACACATATCTGTATCCATTTTTATATAGAATCTCCATTCATTTCTACAGGCATAACCCTTATCCTATCCAACCTTAACTATATCCATAAGTAACCAAACAACATACAAGCCTGATTGTGGCCACAGATTTTTATAAAATTGAGGTTATACTTGCGGGGGTCCCCACAATGTAAAAAGTTACAGGGTTTTTATCACACTGTGGGAAACTGTAGGCCCCATAATGTAATACATACAAAACCACATGCACACACACACACATGCACACACAGGGAAATTTAGAGTCACCAATTCAAATTGCCGCACTGTGAAAAATAGAGAGGCAGAGGGACCTGAGGAGCCAGCTACCCACAGAGCCACCGCGTCATCCACAGAGGGTACACCTCGGTGACTGTCCTGCGGGTGACAAAAAGCGAAAACATAAACAAACAGACAGGCATCGAAAAAAGAAACCACCTCCACAATTCACTGATGGATAAAAACAGTTGACGTACTGCCACGCTAACTGCGGCCCGCACAAATTAGCGTGCCATTCCCACAGGGTCCCTAGGGCTCGCACCATCCACCGGGGTGTGACTCATGCCCAAAGTCGGCCCGCATTTCGACACCAGCGAGTGGAACCCCAGTTCCAGGAAGCTACGCGTTGAAAGGCCCCTAACCTCTGCAGTTTGGTAACTGATTAGTCAGATCTCAGCTGGCTGACCCCACATTCGGCAATATGAATGAAAACTTAGCGTTGGTGAAGTACACTCACACTGTACTAGTGATACTAGTGATGCACATTACTAATCACTACCTGGAACAAGTGGAGGAGTCAATAATGAATCATTTTTAATAATTTGCATGAACTTCTGTTGTCGAATTTACAGTAAGGTAAATCTGTCTATCTATCTGTCTGTCTATCTATCTATCAATTTACCTGTCTATCTATCTATTTATCTGACTGTCTGTCTGTTCAAGTATACATCCATCCATCAATCCATCATCACATATTATGTTGTCAAGGCCACGGAGCCAACATGGCGTGACCATTGGCGGTTAGCGGGCGGGTTGCATTCTGTGGTTTTTATCCATCCACCCCCCCCCCCTCTGCAGAGCAAGGGATATAGAGAGAATGGAAAAAAATGAAAGAAAAACAAAGATTCAACAAAAGAGGAATTTGTGGCTGGACAGTCGCGCTCTGTGGAGAGCCGCTCGGTCACGTGACTCGCTGCTTATGAAAAACAAGTCTCAGCGTTAAGGTACGGTTTCCTCTAACAACACCCACACTCCTCGCGTGCCATCCGGCTGTGATCGTGTATGACACCTTGTGACTTCTCGCGGCTCCTTTGGCATGTGCCAGAAAGCGACACCTTTGTGACCGGACTGAGATTGAGGCAGCAGGTCAGAATCTGGGCCAGACCCGTCACGATATAACCCAGGTAGCGAGCGAGCATTTCTTATCAGACAGTCAGTTGTTTGTGGGGGCTCAGCACATGCCTCTTTATGCCCCAGCCCAGGAGGTGCCTTTCTGACCATAAATTATCTTCCTGGAGTCACACAACAACACTGCAATACATACTGGAGAAAACAACTGCCCTCGTCTTCGCACATGACATGCTGCCGCATAAACACGTGTCTCTGGCGGACACATGCGTGCTCACGTACATGCGTGTCAAACTGAGGGAAACTTGGTGGGAATACATCAGGGTCTGAATGCCCTGAAAACTACCTGTCAGCAATATATGCCATGTGAAATATCAGTTTTACCACTAGGCTACAGTACCTCTCCTATTTTCACACGACTCTCTGTCTCTTTCTCTCTAGTCCCCTGTTCATCTCTTGAGAAAAGTAGACTGATTTGCTTAAAAGATCTACATTTCACGACTGGTAAATATTATTACAAATACTATTAAAAATATCAAAACTCTGATTAGTTAAACGTTAAAATGTAAGTTTGGGTGTGTTTGCTGATGTCAAACAAACGCATAATTAGAATTTATTTTGACGGTGTAGAAGAAAAGGGCACTTAAAAGTGTCTGTGGGAAAGAAGGAAGCTCCTGGGGCCAGACTGGCTGACGTGTGATTCGCGTGACGGTCTGGAAATGCAGAGGAAGCGTGAGTAGAGATGCCTGTCACTTACTGTCAGGGCTCCCAGAGTA
This sequence comes from Petrocephalus sullivani, assembly GCA_026780845.1. NCBI lineage: Eukaryota > Metazoa > Chordata > Actinopteri > Osteoglossiformes > Mormyridae > Petrocephalus > Petrocephalus sullivani. Next base: position 486,855 of record JAODKM010000106.1, on the reverse strand, counting down.
CCACCTAACCCATGTTTCCCAGAATCCTCGCTGCTCCGCAGAGCCAGGAAGCTGCAGGGCTCTCAGTGGGAAAAATGAGTGTGTCGCCATCGAGGATGTGTCACCCAGCGCCTCCGGACACCACCGAAACCTGCGGGGCCCAGTGACACGGTGCTCTCGGGTCCGTCCGGCGAGGGGGTGGCCCTCGACGCAGAAGCTGGAGGCGCTAATCAAAGGAGAGCACTTAGAGGCTGCTGGGTGGCAGTCGGTTAATGATTATTGAAGTAAGTCACTGCTACCGCCACTTACGTCATGGGCAGGGGGGGTGGTGGGTGGGAGGGGGGGGTTGTGTGCCCATGAGGTCCCAGAACACCCTGCTATTCCTGCGGTTATGGAATAGTGCAGAGGAACAATGCATGTCTCTGTGTAACTGTGTGTACATGTGTGTGCGTGATTGTATGTATATGTATGTGTGTCTCGTGTCTGTGTGTGTGCGAGGGTACATGAGTGTGTCAGTGTGCATAGGTGTCTACCTGTGTGTCTGCGTTTGTGTGAATGTGAGTCGGTGCGTGAGTGTCTCTCAGAGTGTATATGTGCATATCAGAGGTGTAAATTTCAGGTCCAGATAGTAAAAATCTAGCCCAGCAATTTGTTTCAACCAACCAACCGAGAATTCTGTGACTGTGACTCTTTAAGTGAACTGGTTGGGTCGGCACAAAATCTTGGTCTGGATTTTTACCTTCTGGTCCTGAAATGTACACCTCTGGTGTATAGTTGCGAGTGCATCTCTGAGAGAGTGTGTGTAACTGTGTGTGTCTCTGGGGCTGTTTGTGTGACAGCTTATGCACACATGTGTGTGTCTGCCCAAGCGTGTTTGTGTGAATCTCACGTACCCACTACAGGCAGTGGCAGTGCTTCAAACCCGGGTCTACACAGCCACCCACTTTCTGGAACCTTCCTCAGGGAGGTCGTCCCGGCACAGGGATAGGTTCACTGTCCGGCGTTAATGCCGTAACTTGTGCAACGCTGAAACGCCCTTGGTCTTTATCTGCATGTGTGTGTGAACAAACAAACCTTAAACCAACTGTGACATGTGTGAAAATAATTAACAAATCAATTACAAAAGGGAAAAAAAGAAAACTAGAGGCCTTATTACCTATTACTAAATTTCCCACAAAACTATTTTGAACCCTCTCTGGTCATGAAGGAACATGTCGCTACGCATGACAGCTAACTGTTACCCAGTGAGAAGAACCCCCCCCCACCCAACAGGTGGTGTGTGGTCATGGTATATGTAACTATTGGTTTATTGACCCGTGTCTGGTCATTTATTCCAAAGCTCCACTGCACTCTGACACATCAGTTTTGCTCTTTGACTGTAAAATAAAAAATGAAACATAAATGATAGATAAAAAGAACATTTGCTCATATCTGTGGGGGGGGGGGGGTTCCCCAGCATGGGTGGAGGGAGCCGCTTGTGGCCTGGGGCTCACACCTTGTCAGGTTACTGTCAGCTGACTGAACCACTCACACCTCGCGGGGTATCTTGTGGCTGCACCGCAATCTGGCCAATCACAGAGGCTGTGGGCAGGGCCTCACCAGCCCTTTACTTCCAGCCCTCCGGCCTTACTCTGCGCTCACTCTGGGCTCACTCTGTACTCACTCTGCGCTCACTCAGCGCTGCAGGCCAGCCACCCCATCAAACATGGTCATGTCCCTTTATAAAGAAGGGGAAAAATTTGACCGCCCCCATGACCGACAGGTTAGTCTGGTCTGTTTGCTGGCCTTATTTCTTATATCAGGAAGATCTCAAATTCTGCAGTGACAGGCCATAATCCAGCTTAACGAAACAGAGAACCTTAAAACAAGCCTAACAGGGGCAAGAATGCAGAGTCTGGGCCCTCGATAACCTGGGAATCTCTTTCTATTCTCAGCATAAAACCAGAATGAAAAAAATCAATAATAATTAATAGTATCCTAGCAAATTATTACCAAAACAGCCACAATAACACTAACTCAATAGCCTTAACACGTATATTTATATAGTTATGGACCAAGTAATCAAATCAGCTTGTGAAGGCCAACATCTTGTCATTTACATGTTAAAATGTATTAAATGTAAAGCGTGAAAGGGATGTGATTTGCTACCGAATGAGGAGTAATAATGGTATGACACGTAGTTTTGTCCCTCCAGGGGGGGGGAATGGTTTGGTTACTGATGTTCTGCCATTTCTCTCATTCCTGACATATTTCCACGGCCATAATACGGGCTTTGCCGAACTCTATGTTTTCACTGCTCAGATGATAATAAGGTAAGATGGAGAAGAGGGGGTGATACAAGCCGTATCTCCCCTCCATTATCA
>JAODKM010000106.1:449165-460860 GCA_026780845.1 Petrocephalus sullivani | reverse complement strand
GGCCACTCGGCGAGGCAGGGAAGGAGGCGTGCGGAGGTGGCCACTCGGCGAGGCAGGGAAGGAGGCGGGCGGAGGGGGCCGCTCGGCGGGGCCGGGAGGGGGGCGGGGGGGGGGGGCCCCCGGGGGGGGGGGGGCGGCACGCCCCTTCCCGGGCTGGCCGACCCTCCTACTTTATTTACATAGAAGTTTGCTCCGGAGGGGAGGAGGAAGGGGGGGGGGTCCAGAAAAAAAGCGCGCACACACACACACAGAGTGGGGAAAAGCAAGGAGAGGGGCGCATAAAGCCCGTGTTCCGGCCCCCAGTTCATTCAGAAGCCCGCAGGAGCGCAACTTGAACAGGCTTGGACCCCCCACCCCCCCATGCACTCATACAGAGCCATCGCGCTGCATTCCCGTCACATAGGAAATGGATATATAAACACGCGTGAATTGCACCGTCCCGTTTCACGGGTTTTTTCCCCCTCTTTTATGTGCCCCCCCCCGCACTTATTAACGATGACGCCACATTTACGGGACGCCAGAATTTAACGTGCCGCGAGCCGCTTCGCAGTTGAGTCACGCGCGCCGCCCTGCACCCTAAAGCGATCATTTGCGTTTTCGATTCTGCAGATTAAAAAGAAAAATAGAGAAGTTTGCAGCATGTGTCCGCAACCGACTAGCAGCGAGGCGCCCGGTGCGAACCACAGCGGGGTTTCGCTATTAGTGCAGGCAGACAATATAGACTAATTCATAAATACTGTCCCCGAAAGAGCACCATCTCACTTTAAGTGAGAGCAGAAGCTGCCACGGGCATCTCACCCTCCTGCCCCGAGAGCTTGGATGGCGAAGGGAAACCGCAGTGTTTACTACGGCAAAGCCGTGTCACCCGCAGCCCACTGGGCCAGACGCTCTCGGTCCCAAAACGCTCAGAAAATATTAATCAGATGCGAGCAATTTGATTATGGGACTCCTTTCCTTTAAAAGGGGATTTAAGCACTATGCATAAAGGCACACGTGTTTTCTTTTACGGTAAACAGCGTAGATGTTTAGTCGGTTAATTCCCATCATTAGTTGACCAGCTACGGGGCGAAACTCTTGACTTTGCATGCTGGCTGATACATCGGTCAGTGTGGCTGAGATGGGGTGGGACGGGATATGGAAACAGGGCGACATGCACACAAATGGGTGTTTATGTCGGAAGGAGGGTAGTGCGACGCGTAGCTGTGCGAGCAGCGCAGAAACACGACCGCAACTTGCATTTGATTTTTTTTTTTTAAAGATTCAAACGTCAGACGTGCGAGTGAATGCGAAATGTGTTCGCCTAGCCTACAGGTCGATGGTAATCCGCTGTCTATGCAAAGTGCAACGAGAATGTACGGCCAATTTGTTTAGTACACAAACACATGCAAACAAATGCAGTCCGCTCACTCTTTGGGGTAAAAGCAGAATGCAAGGCGACGCTGACGACTGATATAAAAAAATACGTATAAAGTAGATCCTTAAAAGTTTTGGGCTAGCGTAAGCGAAGAGGACCGTCACCAGCAATCACTGCACAAGCGGCAGAGATGCAAAGGAATGCAGCGCCGCTTCGGCGACCGAATGGTGCAACACTGACCCCTAGTGTTTAAAGGGCGAATCGAACCATTAACCGGAGACATTAATGCCACTCCAAGAGTGCAGTTTTGTGTCAGAGGTAAATCGCACGGCCTCGGCCTTCCGGCCGAATCCTATAGCCTCAGACACAGTTTGCCTTTGCGCGTACACGAACCACAGAATAAACAATGCTACTGTGCAATTATAACCTTGCCTGACTGCATCGCTGCAGTGTGCTGGGGGGGGGGGTTGCCTTGCTATTTAAAGGTGGTGGACTGAATAGCTTTGCATGCCCTGCGCCTATACCCAAACGGCTCGCAGCTCCAAGTATTGCCGATCTGCGGCGGCCCGACGCTATTTGCAGAAGCCGCAAAGTGACTATTTCTGTTTATGACATGTAACCATTTTGCTAAATTTCTGTTGGCATAAACTACCGGTTTACACAACTGCAGTGGCCACAAGATTTCCATTCTGCAGTCCTGTACGTTGTTCGTCTGCCATGCATATGATTACCTAGATATCCACAGTGCAGCCTTTTGCACGATTTCAGTACAGGGATTATCCTGGTAATGGATTAGCTGTTTAGTAAATTGGGGAAAAGGGTAGCAACTGGCAAAAACAAATGACCTAATGCAGTGGAATTTACTACACGTCCTCCATGTTACATGTGGGCTATGCCACGGAATCTCTTTAAGAACATCTTAATGTCGATGATTGGCTAGATCCACATGCAAGTTGCCTAAATCTGTGGTGCCCCCCCCCTCACAAGAAGCAGTCATGTGTTTTGCCTGCCATGTTTTCACTGGGGACGTTCAAGCAAAACATTACATCACTTTTACAGCACAGGAACAGCTCGTGGGGGGGGGGGGGTGGCGATGTTATGAGAGCAGCCGGGGCACACACACTACACAGTGAGCCTTTGTCAGCCCGCGATCATGTAACCAAGGTGATCGTGGCCCCATGACCACGGAAACTTTTTCTGCCCCCCCCCCAGCTTTCTTTTCGTTCTCCTGGAAGCCCAATGAAATGTTGACTCAATTACCAACTCCCCCCCCCCCCCTCCTTTCCCTTCCCTGGGGGAGGATTAAAACCACATTCGCTTCTGCGGAGGAGTCAGAATTCATGAGCGCTCTCTGAAACGAGTGACGGGAACCCGAGGAAAGGGCCCTGTTTGCACCAGGACCCAGGAAGCTTGTTTCTCTCCAGACAGCCCTGATGGGGGGGGGGGGCAGTGCTGTGATACTCATTCACCACACCAGACCTGAAGCCTAATCTGAAATCTGTTCCCCACCTTTACAAACTCCCAGCAGCATCTTGCACCTAAGTCATTCAGCTCATCCTTAGGTTTCCCCAATACACTCACACAGCCTAAAACCTGGGGGCTCTATCGTAGTTTCAGAACAGCCCACCAATTCCTGTGTTCTTCAAAACTGGACATATATTCTCAGAGCATCTGATTTAAACTCAGTTACAAGCTAATATTCATATAAACATTATCTATACAGGAAGTGCTGAGGCCAATGAGGATGTAAGTGCGTCACATGATCACAGACTGGCCTCTGACCACGTTCACGTTGCATTCGTCTTCAGTTTCAGCAACAGGCACTTAAAGGATGTGTGCTCAGATCAGGCGTTAAGATTGTTAAGCAGACCACCGCAGAAGTGACATCTCAGTGACCCCCTGGCATTTATGTTGAACAGCCCACAGATACGCAATTTCATACTGATGGAATACTGATTTTATTCTTAAAACTTTTGGTACCTGTCTGGTATCTCCAAAAGAAACAATTAAAAACACTACAATTGAATTAAAATAATTGTATAAAATATCTCTTAAAAAATATTCAGTATTTAGGTCCTGAAAGCTCTGAGACAGAATTAAAAGACAAAAAAATAAAATGCTAAGATGTTTCATTCAGGCGGCAGTGACCCAAGCAGCTCCAGAGCAAAACAAGCCCTCTGGTTTGTCACGGTTAGCCGCTCATGCTCAGCGGTACAGGAGAACTGAGGCAGTGCCGGCAAGGCCCCAAGCATCCGTCCTGAAGCCTCCGCCCGGGCCCCTGCCCGAGCACACAGCTCCTCCAGCTCCTCTTGCTCGACCCCAGCAATGGCCGCCACACGCAGTAGGGAGCAGAGGTGTTGGCGCAGCAGCCACGCCCACTTCAGAGGCTCCGCCCATAGGTTCAGTTCCCCCTTCTCAAACAGGAAGTCTTTGTCCTGATAACAGGAAGGGAGGAAAATGGGAGGGCTGTTTAGAATCTTTGCTTTTAACATCAGCATTACAGCTACTTTTTCGTCTGACACCGTAGGCACTAATGATGTTTACAGCATGCGGTTTAGCCATCAGATTTGACGACTGAGGTCCGAGGTCATTACCAGGCTGGGCGTCTCCACGGGGCTGACCTCTGGCTCGCTCTCGCCAAGCAGCCAATCGGCCAGGATGAGGACCCCTGCTGACACCTGCCCCCACTTCTCAAACAGCCTGCAAAGTAGTTTCAGCCCCAGCTCCAGCGCCACGGGCGGGCACACAGCATCAGGGACAACCTCTAGAGGAAGGGTGGGAGAAAGGAAGGGGTGAGGACAGGGCAGGGACAACATGTAGGGTAAAGAGTCACGAGGCAGGCAGGGGAAAGGCTGCTGCTGGCTGGGTCAGGTACAAGAAATTTTATTTGCCATTTGTGCAAGTACAGGTACCTTGGAATGCTTCTTGTCAAAAATCCCATAATGCTCTCCTTTGACACACACAGATTTGGCATCAATATCTTTGTGGGGACTCCCCTTTTCTATGGGCATAACCCTAATCCCAACTATGACCACCCCTACCCAGCCTAACTTTAACTATAAATAACCAAACAAAACAGTTCTGCCATCTTAAGTTTTTTTGATTGCAGTCACAGATTTATGATGAAACTGAGTTTCCCCTTGTAGGCACTGAAAAAATGTCCCCCAAGGTCAAAATAACAGGTTTTTTTTTTTTTTTATCACACCTTGGGGACACTTGGTCCAAGCACAGGGTCATGCATCTATCCAGTGGCCCTGGAGCATTCTTGGGGGTTAAAGGTTTTGCTCAAGGGCCCAATGGAGATGTGATTATCCTGCCGAGGCCAGGGGTCAAAGTGGGGTGGGGGGTTTGGGAAGGCAGAGTAAGACGCGGCTAGGGCCACTCAGGGAGCGCAGCCACGGCACAGGACGGCCCCCAGCACACCAGCACCAGCAGCCCCCCCCCCGCACATTATAGCTCTCCCATGCCACGTGCTCGTCTCATAGCGGCTCTGGAACTCATTCCGCAAAGGAAATCCATAACTCAGGTACACCATGTGGAACAGCGCTGCAGAACCGGGCCGGGATACGGGTAAGACGTAAACGTGAGACGGACGGCAAAAATGCATGAAATCGCATAACAGTGACTGGCACACTTACGCCTCTAGATGACGGGCTGGGCAGGACGGCATCCTGTATCTAAACCTTGGCTGGGTCTTTCCAAACAGGCACCAGTGGGACAGCACAAAGCCCAGCAGTCAGGTGGTGCGAGGAATAGCGTCTGACACCTCGCGGCAGGACAAAGCCGGGCAAGTCACTAGGAGGCCGCGGGTAGGTGGAAAAACCTGCCCGGCTTACCGCGTTATCGGCGCCACCAGGCAGTCGACCGAGTAACGCGTCTTTTCACCAAAAGGGCAGCCCTCCATTGGCCAGACCCCGATGTCACGCCTCTTATTCATCCTGTGTAAGGTGACCCTGCCCCCCCCCCCCAGCTTCTAAACACAAAAACAAGGCAGACATGAAAATCTGAGAAACTGCTGCTTTCATTTCCAGATTCTGAGCTGCCCCCCCCACGCCCCAGTCTGTTAACATGATCTCTCCCCCCCCCCACTTTTGTACATGTGTGCGAGGGTGTGTCATCACAGTTAGTCCTCCTCGTTTGTTCTATACCACAGCACGACAGGATGCTTTCTGCGATTCCTGCCAGCGGTCAGGATTTTTGAATCAGCTCTAGTGACAACATAAGAATCCGCGCAGCAGGTTGGGACCAAAAATCCCAGTGTGGACGTTGCTGTTTGACCCTAGAGTTAGGTCACAGAAGTGGAGTCTGTATAAAACCAGCAGCTGTACGAGAAAAAATCCAAGTGGTGGTGGAAAGGAGCATCAGTCTGCGCAAGAAATGAATTAATAAAGATAAATTTGTGCCCTCTGTTCTCCGACGTACATGCTTACAACTTGGCCAGAGATCTAAGCTAGCGTTTCTACAGCATATCCAGGGCGCTGGTTCTGCTTTGCATTCCAGCACTTAATACGATTTTGACGGGAGGAGGTTGGATCAGGAGAGACCTTCCCTTCTTAGTGGGGATTCCAGCCTCCCCCTTTGCTGACGGTGCAGTTCTTGCATGTTCATGCATCTGATTTTTAAATTTTTTTAATTTTTTTGGATTAGGGTTTAGGGGGTGGAGAATTTGGTGACATGTGGGGATATTTCTGCGAGACGGGAGTCGAATTCCACGGGAGAAGGACAGTTAATTCCCGTAACTGATCTGTGAGAGCTTCGGCCTGGAACTAATTAAAAACTATTAAATAACCAGAGGGAGCTTTGGTGTTCGGCAAACGTGGGGAATCAAGCACACTGCAGCTGGAAGGTGTTTGGTGTCCAGGGTGGGGGTGCGGGGGGGGCTGTCAGGGCCATGAAATTGGAGAGACCTGAGAGAGTCACCCACCAACGCCACACGCACGCCAGGAGGGCGCGCTTGTACCACTACAGAAAAAACTGGGACTTCTGTGAGATTCTGCTCCTATCCGTAGGCACAATCATGATGCCCCCCCCCCCCCCCCCCCACAACATGACACACCTTTCCTCACCCAGCGGTGTCCCTTAACCACGCCTTGTGGGCAGTGAGAATTTCCCCATTCAGCACTTCATTTCCCCCGGGGCTCCTTCCAGGTAAACTTCCATGACTTTTCACTGACACCCCCCAACACCGATGATGTCACAGGCCTTCAATAGAGCTCCGGTATCTGATCAGAGGGGAGAACACTGTTTAAGGTCTCGTCAAGTCGGGCAGGGGGGTGGGGGTGGATGGCTCCAGGTGACAGAGTCAATGGTCTCAATGTCTCTTCCCAAGGACTCCGTATTGATGTGAAAATGAGCTTTCAAAGGGGGGGGCAGGTACTACCCTTGTTCAGCCAAACGACAGCACACAGGAGGATTAAAACCTGGTTTAGACTCCACGTGAAAGCGGGTGCCCTGAATGTTCATACTTCTTCAACAAATCATAAGGCAACCGTGTACTTTGACATCAGACCTCGGGTGGCACTGTAGAGCAAAGATGCTCTTAAAAGTCACGTTCCTGAAGTGTGATATGGATGTTATAAGAATTAACTAGAACTTTAGCAAAACTAACTGTGTAGTATGTAGTAAAAGTATGCAACGGAGGGTGATGATCGTTAACCAAAGATTTCCGTAAAATAAAATAAAACAACTAAAATACTGTAAATATTGCTTCCGAAACCAACGGAAATAAAATAACTTTTCAAACACTAAAGTAATGATTTATTTATCTTTGGGTCTCTTTTGCACTGTACTTGAACCAGAGAACCAGCCAATGGCACTACATCGCTGCACTTCCAGCAAAGTCCTACACCTTTCCATCTATCCCTAGAAAGAAAATCACCCAAAGCAACCTAAAGCAAAACACACTTAAAATAAAAATGCAAGAAATCACACAGACAACTAAAAAGATTTCAAATGAAAAATGATATTAAAGCTAAAATGTTTAAATCAAAATAACACTGCCACAAAACACTGCCGCTTTTAGCCATCCGTAAGTTTTTATAATCCAGTAGCAAGGAGCCATAGAATGCCGGTATTTCTAGACTTCCACAGTCAACCAATCTTCAAATCTACTAGCCGTATTTGTCATCGTTTTCATCACAGAGGAAAGAAAGAGTCTTTATGGACAGTTTCTGGTGTGACTACTTCATGACTTCCTGTTACTTTCCCCCCGGCCAACGAATCAATATTCACTTGCGTCACTGAACATGGCCTCTGTCGTTTCGATATGAGTGTTCACGGCCGGCCCCCAGGACAAACATTATGTCACCGTGTGCACCCTGTCCATGTGAAGTAGGGACCAGCATTAAAGGGTTATTACTTGCCCAGGGAGGGTGGGGGCAGAGGTGCACTCAAACAGGGCACACCACTACATATGACCATATACGGAGAGGGAAATTATTATTTGACCCCCTGTAGAATTCCTAAGTTGACCCATTTATAAAGAAATTAGAAGCCTATAATTTCATTAGCAGAACAAGAAAAAATCATTATGTAACAGGAACAAATCAATTTGTTATTTGTCTAGGGAAATAAAGTATTTGATCCCCTATAAACCAGCGAGAAACTGTGACAAGTAGATATTCACTAACACAACACAAGCAGTACTTAATTAAGAATTAACAGATACCATTCAATGCCATTCACATTTAATGGCATTACTTTGTCAAATAGTATTCTTGAATCGCTAACATGTCTACATCTTCGGCTCTCACCAAGTCCAAAGACCTTTCTAAGGACATCAGAGACAAGATTGTTGATCTTCACAAAGCTGGAATGTCAGTCACCTTCAATCGGGGACCCCAAGGGAGATCTCGTCTAGTGAGGCATTGGCAATCTTAAAAAGAGTGAAGCTAGCCCAAGAGCTACAGGGGAGGAACTCAATAATGATCTCAGAACAGTAGGGACCACAGTTACCAAGAAAACTATTTGTAACACATTACACAGTTACGGTTTGAGATCCTGCAATGCTCGCAGACTACCCCGGCTCAAGAGGGGCGTCTGAAGTATGCAAATGAACACCTGAGTAATTCCAGTGAGGCTGGGGAGAATGTGATGTGGTCAGATGTTTCACATCAGCTACACTCGCCGTGCTTGGAGGGAAAGGAATGGTGACTATAACCCCAGGAACACCATCCCTACCCTCAAACATGGAGGTGGAAGCATTATGCTCTGGGGGCGTTTTACTGCCAAGGGCGCAGGATGGCTGCACTGCATCGAAGGAACGATGGACGAACCATGTACCGTAAAATCTTGGATGAGAACCTCCTTCCTTCAGCCTGGGCACTGAAAATACATTGAGGGTGGGTCTTCCACCAAGACTATGACCCTAAGCAAATGGCCAAGGCAACAAAGGAGGGGCTGAAGAAGAAGCATGTTAAGGTCATGGAGTGGCCTAGCCAGTCTCCAGACCTCAATCCCATAAAAAGCCTATGGAGAGAACTCAAGCTTCATGTTTCCAAGAGACAGCCTAAAAACCTTAAAGTTTTGGAGGAGATGAAGTCCTGCAGAGCTGTGTGCAAACCTGGTGACCAACTACAAGAAGCGTCTGACAGCTGGCTTTGCCAACAGTCGTCACTCCACCAAGTACTAAATCATCGGGGCCGAGGGATCAAATACTTATTTCCCTAGATAAATGACAAATTGGTTTGTAAGCAGTATATAATGACTGCTTATTTTGTTGATAATCTCTCTTTTGCTGTTAATATAAACTTACCAGTGAAACTATAGACTTTGGTCAACTTAAAAATACAGTAGGCGGGGGTCAAATAATTTCCCCTCACTGTTCGCTTCTGCGGCACACTCCTTCCAATGCACCTACGATACACGAGTCCTTATAGTAAACCAGATTATTTACCATCCACTGGGGGGGGGGGATGGGTACAATATTAAGTACAGTGCCCGTCTCATTTCTAAATTTAAACTCTAATGGTTTTGTGAATGAGCTTTGCTTACCCAGAATCCTCATAGCTTACAGGCAGATGTTCTGGACCAGAACACAGCGTACAGTTTGGTGGGGTGCTGACGTGCACTGTGGGGGCTGTAACAGACACCCCCAAGAAAGCCATCACCCCATCATGAGTCAGCACCTTTGTTACCTCAGGCCGTCCACGGGACACATGTACAAAGGAGGTTTGGGCTGTAGTGGTGTATTTTGGGGGGCGGGGGTCTGCCATATACCGACTATCCAGCTGCTTGGGGGTGGCCTAACGGGAACACGGGTGGCTCAGAAACCCATTAATATACATGTTCTCCCTCTAAGCCCAGAATTAAAATCACGCCCCAAGAGGGAGGGGAAAAGACAGTCCAAAGCTTCTGAGAACACATGAAATAACCCTCTTCCATTTTACAAGAGGGCCCGGTTAAGTGCGGCATTATCGCCTGTCCCCGTGCACTGAATGGCAAACAAATCTGTCAGAATGTTCTGGAAAAGTCTGTTAAGCCCTGGTGCAACTTAAAACTTCGCCGGTGCCTGGGGAAGAAAAACAATCTCCCCCCCCACAAAGATTCCCCGCCCCCCCCTGCCCCACCCCACCCCACCCCACATTAAGGCTGTAATTACGATGATGTGCAGTGATTAAAAGGCGGTTGAGATTTACTGAAAAAGCTGCGAAATTCCCATACAGCTGCTCAGTTTCCCGCTTCCAAGGAAACAAGAAGGGAGGTTTAGGAAAAAGAGACGGCCTCACGGCGGGAGGAGACGTAATGCTAATACCATCGATGCTGCTAGCCCCGAGGCTCGTTCTTTAGGACTCCATAAGATTAGCGAGTCAGTCCCTTCGCTTAAAAGGAGGAGACGGCGGGGAAGTGGGGGGGAGCGCGGTGTTAGCGGCCCAGCATGGCTCACAGGCCTCCCACATGGCCCTCCTCAGCGCTCACCGATGGCCACCGTCCAGGTGAGAGAGATGTTTCCGAAGCCCTCGTCAAGTCCGCAGAAACCCTCTCGACTTGGGCTTGCAGCCGAGCTCCAGGTGAATTAGGGATTTGCTGGGGGGGGGGGGGCATCATTCCAGGCTGCATAGCAGAGCCGAGCTCTCTGATGGAGGATGGTGTTGCGATCCAGTAGCATGTCACCATACCCTGCACTACCCAAAATGCAATGGGCATTGAAATAAACACCCTCCTTAACATGTACTGGAAGACAGTGACTGCCAGACACTGGGAAACGTGTGAAAGGAGGACCATTACCGACAGCTCAAGATGAATGGGTACAGGACCGGGCTTCTCTATTAACTCAATGGCCACTAAATGGGGGGGGGAGGGAGTCGCCAATAGACATCCCTTCCCACTTAACTATACATCGTTGAGCCACTTACATTTCAAAGGCAGAATGTTTATGTGGAGCCTTCAGCTTTCTGGGGAACCGTTCACTGCCGCTTCATACTGACCGGTATATTCCACCACCCCCAACCCCCCCAGGGTGGTCATTAACATCTAAAGCACCCGCATGAGGGGAGGGCACTATATCACAAAGTGAATATGAATGAAATGTCACAATGCACATGCATATAGGATGGGTGCTACCTTAAGGCCAGATGGCCAGAATATAAATCCTCTATCGGGTGGAGAAAAGGGGCTAATCACTCTTCTGCGCCCTTACTCTAAATGGGACACCCCCATGTCCTCCTCTCTCTCACAGTGCTAGACAGGAGGCCTAAGGGACCCATTCCACAGTGCATCTGCTCCGCCCGCATCATTGGGGGGGGGCACCTGGTACGTACTGTTGGTGGGGGGGGGGGGCATACTGGGTCCAGAACACGGTAGTTCCCCTGGGATCGGGGCGGAGGGGAGGGCTGCCCCCAGTCCGACCAGAACCTTGGGGTGATCCAAAGCGGGTGGGGCGGCACCGCGCTGGCACAGACCTCAAAGACAGCTGGTTCTGTTACCCCCAGGCAGTCTGCTCTATAAAAGAGCCCTGGCAGTGTGTGTGCATGTGAGGGGGGGTTCAAATCCACAGCACAGAACTTTCCAGTAAAGACTTCCCATGATTCTCCAGGCCAATGCTGGGATGCGGAACACATGCAGATACCACGGCAGAATGCCGAGCACAGCCAACGCGCCAGTGTTCACCACGTGTATCCCACAGAGTAAGACTCCCCCCCCACCCCCCCCCGACACCCCCGCACAGATTAGCCGGGTAGACACAACAAGACGGGCAACATTCAATCCACTGACTCACCGTCTTCCACCATGACAACACGACCAGTCCCAGGAAGCTCCATCAGCCACGCTCAGATAACAACTCCCCCCCCCCCCCCCCCCCCCCCCCCCCCCCCGCCCCCCCCCCCCCCCCCCCCCCGCCCC
>JAODKM010000106.1:390942-410048 GCA_026780845.1 Petrocephalus sullivani | reverse complement strand
TTTTTTTGTAGACTCTCTATATTTTATGTATATGTGTGTGTGTTTTTTATATATATATATATATATATATATATATATATATATACACACACACACACACACACACACACACACATACACGCATGCACTGCAGTCATACAAAAATCCACTTTAGAAAAAAATTACCTAATTTAACCTAAAAATGATTCATTGTATTTACATATTCATGCTATTCAATTCATCAGTATAGAAAGGAATTCCTAATCCATCCATCCATCCATCCGCTACCCGCTTGTTGAATACAGGGTCATGGGGGACCTGGCAGCCTACAAATTCTTAATCATAAGTCGCACCCATATACACCGTTAACTTAGATTCACGAGTGAGTATCTGAGGTGAGGGGTGACCTTTGACACAGACAGGGGCGTCCAGCAGCGCCTGCACCATGTGGCCCAGGCTGGCCGGGCTGCATCGCAGGAGCCGGGGTAGGAAGTAGTCCAGGATGTAGGTAGTCTGATCCAGCCTGGCCTGGCACAAAAGCTCCAGCAGGGGCTGCACCCAGGTGCGGTGCCAGCAGTCGATCCAGGCCGCCCCTGCCCCCTCCCGTGCAGCGAGCTCTGCCCGGTGGCTGACGAACAGCTTCTCCAGGAGGTCGCTGGCGTAGGGCGCCAGGCTCTGGTCCCCCATCAGGGAGAGCAGGAGGGCGGGCAGCTGTGGATCCAGGGACAAGAGGTGGCCGGCCCCCAGGTGCTCCACCAGGCAGCCCAGCGAGACGTACTTCCCCCGGGCGTGCCATTCCAGCCCCAGCAGGCTCCGGGTCAGACACACCACGAAGGGGTCAGAGGTCAGGGCGTTAGTGCCCGTGCACAGCTGGTGCACGCGGAGCAGGTTCCCGAAGAGAGCCCGGGTCTGGTGGCGCACCCCGTCCAGCGGGTGCTCCCAGTGCGAGTAAACGTGTTCCCGTAGGCACCCCGGGAGCTCCGACTCCCCTCGTAAGGCTTCCCGTAGGACGGGGGAACAGGGCTCCCCCTGCAGGCTGTCCAGGGCAGCGCCGCTCCACAGCACCAACACCCGGGCCAAAACCATCGCTGTGCTGGACTCCTTCACACTGCAGAGTGACAAAGAAAAAAGTGCAGAAGTGATAAAAAAGGGAACAATACAAAAAATCAGCACTGGCAGAAGGACGCATCTACAAAGCCTGTGTGAGATGGAGGGGTGAGGCGAGGCACGCAAACCTGGTATCCAGAGCCAGCAGCGTTGGGGGGAGCAGCAGCAGGAGCCTTTCCATCTGGGGCCCCAACATCCCGCCCCTCCAGGTCAGCATGGCCAAGGCTCCGTGACACAGGTAGAGAGACACTGCAGGTGGGCGCTCTATCTGGTATAGCCCTGCACAGCTCTCCTTCAGCCACACGGGGGCAGTGTCACCTTCTTCTGGGCACAGCAACATATCTGCTAACTAAAGACACACTTTTGTCACTTGGTTGGTGTGGCCCTGCTCCCGAGCTGAGCATGCCTAGACTTTCCTAGCCATGTGACACGCCAATGAGGGCAGGGGTCTTAATGGCAGCCATCACTGTGCCACAAGCTCCAGGGTTCCTCCACACCTGACATTTAAATATTCCGTATTTTTCAAAACATCTCTCGCTCTCTCTCTCTCTCTCTCTCACACACACACACACACACACACACACACACACACACACACACACACACACACTCCACATTTTGCTTTCACTTCACATTTGGGAAGCCAACCAGTTACAAAATCTTGGATTTGCAAGCCAAGCAGGTGAGACCTTACATTTCCCTGGTGTAAGCATTGTTAATTACAATGTAATACTGCAATACAAAACCAATCTTCCTCACTGGCGATTAACCAAGAGTGCGGCACACAGACACACCCCCCACTACTTGGTCTGGGATGGTGCACTTCAAATGCACTGAACCAGCTGACATTGGCAATTTCCATCAGATATATTTTTATATAATACATAGTAGGCCATTGTTGCAATCGTCGAAATACCACAATATCACCATAGTTTCCTTTTCCCAAACTTAATCAGACTTGTAAAAAAACAAAATCAAAATTCCACACTTTTCCATAGTGCATGGGTGGAGCTTAGCCCAGCACCTTCCCCGAGCCCCTAGGAATGAGAAGCAGTGTTCAGCAGCTTCCTAATAACCCCAAAGGAGGTGTAGCTCCAAGTGGAGCGGCATAAAATGCACGCATTCATCCAGCACTCACCACTTCAGCCACCTGCTCACTATTTCCCAGCATGCTCCGGGTCACCCAGCACTCACCACTTCAGCCACCTGCTCACTATTTCCCAGCATGCTCCGGGTCAGCAGGACCACCGCCATACCTGCTGTGCTTTGGACCGCCTGCACAAATTCCTCTGACAGAGCAAAAACAAAAAAGGATCAAGTATCGAAAACTCCACACATCCAACTCCGGGAGCAGGCAGGCTCACTTACCGTCAGTGAGGATTCGCGAGTAGCAGCGCAGCAGCCCGCACAGGGCGTCCAGGAGGGGGTGCTGCCAGTGGGCCACCTGCACAGCAATGCCAATGAGGTCCTGTGACCTCTGTACCACCAGCATGGAGGCCTTGACCGCAGCCAGTGCAAACTGCATGAGCTCGGCCTGAGCAACATGCTGACCAGTCAGGCCACTGGGGACAGAGATTGTAGCCAAATATGAATATCCTCTTGTTATGAAGAAAAAAAGAAAACAGACACATAGGACAATACGTGCTCCAAGAGGTGGTAGGTTTGAGGACCACTCAGTACCAGGGAGAGATTAGCAGGAGCTCATGAATACGCCACTCCATTCCGTCTGGGACCGCGGGGATATTAAAATGCTGACGGGCGGGGTTGAGAAGCAGAGGAGCCCAAAAGCAAAAGGCACGGCACCGAGTGCCAGCAGTGGCTCCAGGCTTACCCGTTTGCTTGGAGGTATTCCGCCAGTGCCTTCTGGAGGAACCGCAGCGCTGGAAACGGACAGAAAATGGGGGTGGGATGACTCACAGAAAGAGACCCCCATCCTGTTAGCCAAGAGCAGCCCCAAGGCAAACTCACCCTCTGATAGCAGCCTGTGAATGCAGCGCTCACCTGTGGGACAGGGGGTGGCATGTGAAAAGACACTGAACACGTTTAAATGGCACTGCGCCCCCCCCCCCCCCCCATAGCTTCACATGCCTGAATGACACCTGTCCACCAAAACAGTGGGTCACACCCACAGTGTTTTTAATTAACAAGCAGAGCTGGGTGTAATGTGGCAGAAAGAAAACGATTAATGTGATTCCCCTGTAAAATATTTCAATTTGAACTTTCAGCAGCACTACTTCTGATTATCTTTCATGGTGGTGTTAATAGAGCCGTTCTGATTAGCCAGTGGCCACAATAAACCAGGATGTTGCAAAGACTCTTTTCAATCACAATCGCAGCAAGAGACGCCATGTGCCGCACTCTAAACACTGCAGGGTTTATGCCGGGGCAACGGCAGCGAATCAGCACTAAGGCAAGGTAGGAAACGAACCAATGGGGAAGCCGTCCAAGCAGGAAGTGATACAGTCGGTGAGGTGGGGATAATGATCTGGGCCCAGGGTGGACAGACTGTCTGACAGACACGCGGACAGGCTGTCAGCAGATGCTTGGTGGAGCCACCCTGGCACTGAGCTCAGCGCACTGCGGGCAGGGCACAGATAAAAGGGAAGGGGGGAAAGTGATGGAGAAGGCTCCAGCGAGAGAAAATATAAAGATGCAGAAACCTAGGGTGCCGGGCACCTACCTAGCGACTGCCCTCTTCAGGGGGTTCTTAGCCTGCAGGGAGATGTACATGACGGAGAGGGTCTCCAGACTGGCGTGGAGCAGCGAGCCTGGGGGAGAGGAGTCTTCTCTCAACTGCTCCAGCAGAGACCCAGCCTGAGGGGAGAGAGGGAGGAAATCAGTCCTAAACACAGCATTTGTGGACATGTTGCTACAGTGTTTGTACGTGCCAAATATCATAATAATCCATTACAATCAGCTGGTATTGCTAAAAATGGCTAACAACAAACATGGACAGAACTGTAGTTGGTAAATGCCTTTCTGACTTGTAGCGGAATCAGTTAACTTGGGTATGACATCGTTCCCAGCTCCGACGAGGTAAATGGAGCAGAGCACAAGATGACAGCCACGCAATGCCATAACACAGTGACTCTACAACCAGCCAAGGGTGGGACTGACTTCCCATTAGTGAGGAGAGAGCAGACCAGCAGGTGGAATAATTGTGCCAAATCACAGCCTGGAACCAATACAGTAAACAATAAAAAATGATCAATATACAATAATCCTAACCAACGTATATCCCAAAACCAGTCACTACTGTCTACCCCTACACTGCTATATACAGACCGTCAACACACTGGTCTGTAATGCAAGGTTCACTTCTCTCTCTCCCTGCGGCATGCCCGATTGCATTCTGCAATAGACTACAGCTTGGAAACGGGACAGGGAGGCAGGCTATCAAGTAACCCCCTACCTACCTTCTTAACCAGTTGTATCTGCTGGACCGGGTCAGTCTGGCAGAGGCAGTCCCGCAGGGTCTGAGCAAGCAGACATGCCTCACCTTCTCCATCCAGGGAAAGAAGTCCTGCAACGAGGGATTAGATTAGATCAGAGGAATTTATGGCCACACATACTAAAAAAGAATCTAAAAAATGGAGGTGAACGTTACCATGCACTAAAGCAGACATCAGATTAGCCAAGTTTACAAAGTAGGACGTCTGGACATCTGGTCAACACACCAAAACAACCGTGCCGTTACCGGTACAGCTTACCTTTCAAAACCTCCAGCTTAGTACCATCCAAGGAAACGGCTTCCACCTTCGAAACCTTCTTCTTCTTCACAACCATGGCTTGCCCAAAATAATCGGTGTGCTGCCTGGAGCAGACCCGGGAGAAATCACTGCTGAGTAAGCATCGGTGGTACAGCAGCTGTCGCCTAAACATCAGCTGGGTAATGACATATAAAGCCTGCGGGTCTTATGTCACTGTGTAGTAACTAAGGCTGCTATTCTGCAAAAGTGGCGGTGCATGTTTATGTCTCAGGAGATGCTGACGGTTCTGCATGGAAATAAAACATCTGCACGTTAGCAGACAGGATAAAAACGTGCATCAGCACCAGAGAGAGCAGGGGAAAATGCGGACCACTTGAAATGACTCATTTTGCATTTTTGGAGTAAGAACTGCACCGTTTCACTAACACACATATATATCGCATGTTAGCACACAGACCGGCACAATCTGAGTGGGAAAATATCTTAAAAATGTAGGTATGATATATGGACTCACCTAATTTAGGGCAATTTCGGTCGAAACAAATGTGCACCGAAGTCGACACTTTCTATACACGTTAATACCTGAATTAGGCACAATTAAGTAAGTTAACCGTGAACCATAATTTTGCTGTTCCCCCTTAAAATACACGTGTAGAACGTCAATTCCGGGTAATACTAGAGCCCGCCTTAGAATGTTATTATTGGACAGAAGGGCTGTCCACAGACCGTCAAGGGCTGTCTATAAGTTTAAAGAAATGCCAATCAACCTAGACCTTTGCCGTAGACATATCAGCGTAGCCGTGCTGGTTTTGCCCCGCCCCCATGAGAGGACTGCCCACTGTTTCTGTCACGCCTGTTTAGATAGTTTCCACGCCCCCTTAACCTACTTTGGTATACGGTGGAAATCAGAAAATTTCGGGAAAAGTCCCGAAATTCCTTGATTTCATTCTTGATTCAAATTAATAAAACGGAAACATGGAAGGAATTACTGACACGGAATAGGCTCCGCTCTGCTTTCCAGTAATTTTCCCTGCCGTTTTTTGGGTAAGATTTTTTCTATTTATTCTTTTTTTGATTACCTTATGTTTTCATTTAATTAGCAAGAAATTAATATATATTCTTTTAATTAGCACCGCGATGTGTATTATGACTCGTATGTAATTGTCATCAACCTGTAATCAATCTAAAAACAAGTCTTAGGGACTTACTAAAACTTTTGTAGTTTTTTTCGGGGGGGGCAGACGGTGGGAAAGTATTACCATCCGTTACTGCCGTTCATTTTTGGAAACGATTTACTCTGCTAGGTTGATCTGAAAATTCGTTGCATTATTATAGTTTGTTAGTCCGCATTTAAATCGTACGCAGTGAACGTACTCTTCCCCGTATTTAAACGAATTCTGGTTATTTTAATTTCCTTTACAATAAACTATATTATTTACTCCGTGCGGCGCTATTAATTTAACCAAATTTACATTAATTTTGTTTTGCAGATTTTTTTTGGTTCACATCAGTATACAGCTGAAACCCGTGTAATACATTGTTATGTGACGTTTTGAACAGTAGCCGTACTAGTATGTAAAACTAAACCGACCCATTACTTACTCTTGTGTTACTTAAACTAGTCTAGTTATGATATATAAAGTTGCAGCATTTTCTACTGCAAAACTGGAGTGCAGTTAGATACACATAAGGAATACATCTAGGGGCGTTATGTATTATTATTGTATGTAAAAATGGCAGCGCGATCTTAGGTTCTGTGGTGTGACATGTGGATGTTGAACATCTTCAACTGTTTGGGGGGTGGAGGGGGTGTCGGGAGATCTGGCTATCCTCACAGGAAGCAGACTAAGATACAGAAGCAGCCCCACGCTTCTTTGATGTTCTATGTACTATGGTTCCCTCCACACAAGCAGCGGATTGGGAGGAAAGATGGAGGGATGGTTGGGAGCTGATGGGTGCAGTGGTTCTCCTGCGGGCCAGAGGAGGGGGAACCGGAGATGTGCTATTTTAAGAACGGCAGTGGTTCCCAGCTCAAAGGCCACAGAGAGAGCTGGTTTCTCAGCGCGTGCACAGTTGGCCGAAACTCTGTCATGCTGCCACTTTAGTGGTTCCTGCTGGAAGATCTGCACATGCCTCTGGTCTCCAGGAGAATGATGCTGTCAGGGAACGGTCACAAGGCTCTAGCGTGAAGTGATAGTGGACAGCTGGCACACAGGGGTCCACCAGCATAGGATTTGGAGGCAGAAGATTAATATATGACCAGCTCCCAAAACAAAACGATGACCAGCAGACTTTATGGTTGTAATGCGGAGAAACAGCTCAGCTTCACCACAGCACTAATCCACAGCTGTCTTCAGGCACATTTCACTGCTCTCACACAAGAGATTTATGCAAACTTTCTAGTTATGCTTACATCAATATAAATCCTACACAACATTATAGGAAGTTTTACTCTAGACATTTGGTCTTCTTTTGTACATAAGCCAAGGCTGTAATAAGAGTTTTTTTGTAGTATAAAAGTCCTCTATCTCTGAGTTTCTCAAGGACCCCCAGCCAATCCACATTTTTGCTCCCTCCCAGCTCCCAGTAGAGAGTAAAAATGTGGACTGTCTGGGAGGGAGCAAAAATGTGGACTGTCTGGGAGGGAGCAAAAATGTGGACTGTCTGGCAGGGAGCTGGGAAGGGAGTTGGGAAGGAGCAAAAATGTGGACTGTCTGGCAGGGAGCTGGGAAGGAGCAAAAATGTGGACTGCCTGGCAGGGAGCTGAGAAGGAGCAAAAATGTGGACTGTCTGGCAGGGAGCTTAGAGGGAGCAAAAATGTGGTCCCTGAGGACTCAGTTGAGAAACACTGCTCTATCTCAACCCGGATGATTCCCCTTGCTAACCCTAACCCTACAGGTCACTTCAGCTGTCACAGTGTGCTGTGTTTCAGGAATCCTGCTTTGCTATGATGTCATACCATGGATGATTCCCCCTGCTAACCCTAACCCTACAGCTCACTCCAGCTGTCACAGTGTGCTGTGTTTCGGGAATCCTGCTTTGCTATGATGTCATATGTGTGATACTGCATATCCTGTCTTTTGTTCTCTGGCTCCTCTTCTGATTTGCTCATGCTTCTGACCTTTGTTAACACTGGGTACTCCCTCTGCCCCCAGTAGTGTGTGCCTGTCTCCATCACCTGATTTTGGGTAGATCAATGGTCTTTGGTAGCGAAATCTGAACACCATCATTTAGGATCAATAATGAATAAACCTTAAACTAGATAAACTAAAAAAATATATATTTAGACATTTTTATACTCTTGTAATAGGGTGACATAGTGGTGCTGTGATCCATACTGCTGCCTCACATCTCTGGGACTAGGGTTTGAGTCCCCGCCACAGCTCTATGTGTGTGGAGTTTGTATGTTCTCTCCGTGTCTGGACCCACCCCCCCATGATCCTGAATAGGACAAGCAGGTACATAGGATGGATAGATGGACCTTTTTGCTAACACTTTTACTAACACGGTAATTTTAAATCAGTTAATGTTAAGCATTAGGTATGTTAAGTATGTAGTTACGTATCTATATAAAATAACAAGGTTAATTCAAACCAAGATGTCTATGACAAAGCAACAGAAATGTCTCATAGACAAGGCTCATGCGTAACAAGATCAGAGAATGCAGGCAATAGAAATCACAAAGCCAATAAGAATACTTATTTAGAAGGTTTTAAGATGCTAAGAGGGAATAAATAATTTTTCTTCCGGGCCAGAGGAACTGGGAACTGGGTATGATGTTACCCTACACCTCTAAGCAGGTCCTCTAACTAAAGGGATAATTTGGGGGTTGCTGGCAGGATTGGCACTCCAGCCACTGGAAAAACGTCACATTGCTCAGCTCCATCTGATCAGTGTGGTGCTGAAGTATCACCCACTGCATGGCTGAACCCAGGCTCTCGTCCCTGAGCTGGTTTGTCATGAGGTGGTGTGCGGCAACGCGCCCCCTACCGCTTGCCCCCTTACCTCTCCCCAGCGGAACTCTGTAATGTTGTTCCGATAGTAATTGAAAAAACTGGCAAAGCTCATTTCAAGTTCAAAAATTCAGAAAAGGAATCAGATGACAGTCAGCTCCCACAAACAGGTATATCATCTTGCCCGCTTTGTGAAGCTGAGCTCATAGCACTAATCTGCCCAGAAGCTCTTGCTGGATGTAAGCAGCCCACTGCAATGGCCTCCATCTGACGAGAAAGCAGGCGCTTTGACCGGCCGTGTTTACGATACCGTCACAGGAGGCCATGGCGGAGGGCGAGGGCCACGGGACCGACTGGAAGGAGAGGTGCATGGCTCTGGAGACGCAGCTTCTGAAGTTTCGTGTGCAGGCCAGCAGGATACGGGAGCTCCTGGCAGAGAAGGTCAGTACACTCATGCTGTCATAATGGGACCTTAAACCACACCAGTATAGGAGTATGGATCTATACCCAGTGCTCCCCATTCACCCATTATGAACTGAAGCACTGGGTTCATGTGCGTCTTTTCAAATGCTTCTCTCTGAATGGTTCTCATCACTCCACGTAAAGAAATTTGGGGAAAAAAATTTTATTGGTACATTTTAAAGTAAGTTTTTTTTTTTGAGACGAAAGTGAAAGTGGCTAAGCGTGAGGGAAAGGAAGCTGGGAGAAGCAGGAGAGGGCGAGGGAGGAGAAGAAAGGACAGGGTGGTCGACGAGAGGTTCTGTAATAGCCTGGCCACCCTGGGGACTCGGGGGCCGGGCTTGTAAACAGTAAGCTACGCACTCAGGAAGCGGAGGAACGAGCGAGGGCCGCCGACGCTCTCCTACTGCTCTCCAATTCGGGCAGCCCCGAGGGGATGTGGCTCACAGCTTTTCCCCCTCTCCTCCTCCTCCTCCTCCTTCTTTCCTGGCACAGCAGGAGCCGCACAGAATCGCAAGCACCGGTCAGACACAAAGCCTCGTTTTCTGTCTCTCGCCCCAGACTCGCCCACCCCAGCCAGCTCACCCCCCTGGGGAAGTGTCTGGGTGGTGGGGGGGGGGGGTCACTGGGAATGGGGCAGCCCGTAGAACCATCCCCCATTATCCCCTGCGCTAAATCAGAGCACTTCCTCAGCCCCTCACAGAAAGGGGCAGTGTGTCATTTATTTTCATATCTTTGCTCGCCTCTTTTTTCCACCCCCTTGGCCAGGCGATGGTATCTTCCAGAAGGCACTTGTTCACTGCCAGAGCAACAGCCAGTTAGCTCCTGGGGGCAAACCAATCTCACATGCCCGGGTGTGGGGCCTCTTAAACCCCGACAGGCTATCCTTATACTAATGTCCTTTTGAACCTGTAAAAATTAGGGGGGGGGGGTGGTAGTTTGGGGTCCAAGAGGATTGTGATGTCCTCAAAGACAGGGACAGTGGTCCTATTTGGTATCGACCCCCCACCCCGTTCAAAGGGCTACTGCCACATTCGAGTCAAGAAATCTGCTACGATTTAACGTTCCTAGTCCCTTCCTGCCTCATGCTGTCTGATTAGTTCCACATTTCGATTACATGTAGCTGCAAGGCAGAGAGTGAAGATGAGGAAGAGCCCACATCGGCCCCCTAGAATCTGTAGCCCCCTCAGACCTCCTCATAAGCCTCATCTACAAGGGGGACAGGAGATTCCCACGTCCCCTACGGCATCCAGCCACGTGATCGTTGTGGCTTAGCAGCTACAAGCACAGTGCTAGCTGCGGAGCAGACATCCTGGAAGGGCTGTGGAAATGTTGAAAAATGTAAGCAACTAATGCTGTCCTCCCAGAAATAAGGCAAACCCAACCACAGCTTATTCCTCCTCGTGACAAAGGTTCCACCCCCATATGGAAGGCGAGGGACTGTGTGAATCTGTCAGCTTTATTTCTACACCCCCCCCCCCTTAGACGAGGTTCTCGGGGAACTGCAGATTTGTCTGGGAGCTGTGGTGGAGATTGTTACTCCGACCCCAAAAATGCTGTGTTTTTCTTCCCCCAGAATGGATCTGAACAGATTTCATTCTAAGGCTCGCTAGCTTTACATGGCTTACATGAACACGGAGTCTTTCTGTCTGAGGGTGACGTAGGCAGTCCTTGATGGAACACACTTATTACAGAAGGTCTGTTCTCCACTCCAGCTTCTATGGAGCTAAGTGTTCTTGTCGATACTGATCTCAGCACCCCCATCGGCGCACAAGAAGAGCGACACGGATGTTCCCGGAAACATGCCCCAGGGTATCAAAGAACCGAGAGGAGGTGCTCAGGTTCTCAGTGTGGATGGAGTAAATGATGATCAGATTATGGGCTCTGCAGAATTCCTGTTCTGCGTAGTCAGCAGGGGGTCAGGTTACGCCTCTGCTGTGCATGAGAGGTATCCTGTCGCTTTGCTGTGCATGGGTTAGCACTGTGACTGCAGCCTGTTTGTGTAAAGGATGGGTTTTGGGGGGGGGGGCACCTTTGAAGCTCTGTGCAGGGCAGCAGCCAGCCTTTGATGGGTGGCCAAACCACGGTGACCACAGAGAGGCTTTGTATGCTGGGTGTCTGGGGGGGGGCGGTGGGTGTGGGCAGGATGCTGGGTAGGCTAAGGGTGTGGCAGGAATGCTAGGAATGGGAAATAGGTTGGGAAGGGGTTGCCTTGGAGTTATGGGAGGCGGACACTTTCAGATGAGCTGTCATGAGATCTGATTGAGTGTCGAGCAATGGTCTGCGAAAAGGGCCCTCACACCTGGATGCAAAGCTTCAAGGTGCTATTAGGTTCTGCTACTGCTGTGCACATCTACCCACCTACACATACTATCTGGCACCAGGGCAAACAGAGTCCATAAGTCAATGGAACACTGACAAATAACAAGGTACCGCTTTTCTGTGGCACAGATATAGCAATAGGCACAGAGTAGCTGGGTAATTACAGAGTCTCATTGCCCAGGGAACTACATAAGAAGGTCCCTCTGCAGCAGAGCTGGCACTAAGGCTTGCTGAGGATATGGGTCTGATGTCTAGTCACGTGCCTGACTATGCAAGCTGGTGCTCGGGCTCAGTAGCATAGCGCAGTTCCACCAGATCTGGCTAGAGAGTCGGAATTCCAGCTAGAGTAGTTATACATTCACCTGGACTCCAACCTGCTGAACCCCTGCGCTACACCAAACAACATTCCGGGATCTGTCCATTACAACATTTGGGGAGCGATTTAACGAAAGCAGGAAACATCTTTCACGTGCTCGAGGTAAACTCACAAAGTACTCGTTTGTGCGCCCAGAAGCTCTGGCCCCGTCCTGGAAACAGAGGCACGCTTTGTAGGTTTCTGTGGGCCCAGCTGGCATACCTCACCCCACAGCGAGGCTGGAGGGAGGTGCTTTCCTGCATTTATGGCCAGGTTATCTGCCCCGCTTCTCCAGGCCACAGTGCGGCCCATCCGCGCTTCAGTGCCAGCCCAGCCCACAGCCTGCATGGCTCTCCGCCTGCCGCGCTATTCCGCCCATTAGCCTTCCCAACAAAGACTGCTTCACTGCCACTTTGCTTAAAATTCCAACAAGGGACTGAAAGTCAGTACGGAACTCCAGGACCTTACATTCTGTACGCGTGATTCAGATGTAAATCCCGCGCACAGAGTAACGACGCTATCACTGTCTGCTAATGCGTTTATGTGTCTTGGCCATTACTGGAGTTGCTCACTGGCTCCCTGATGGCCCCACACAAAGGATGATGGCTCTGTAAGCCAAGCTTGGACAGGCAGAGGGCCCTTAGTGACCCACTGCGGCTAGGAGATAAGCATCTGATAAATAAAGTAGATGAGATGAAAGCATGGTCCATGGGTTGTAGTCATATGTAGTTTTCCGCTGGATGCTGATTGGTCACATAGCTTCCTGCTGTCCCCGCCCCCCTCCCATTTCCTCTTCCCAGATCCTACCAGCCTCCCTTCCCCGAACCATCAATCCAAAATCTTACCACCATTTCTCCCAAAAAAGCCAAGAAGCTTTAAATACCTTCTGGACACACCGCTTCTTTCAGACCCAGGAATTTGTGGGCAATGCGGTTCCTAAGTTGGCCTCCTCCCTCATGCATGGAAGCTCTCGTGGGTCTGAGCACCGTGCGCGTGTTTGAAGAACACCAGACCAGCCCATCCTATGAGGCGCCATGTACACGCCATGAATTCTGACCCACAGACAGTCCATGTTTTTGCTCCTTCCAAGCTCCCTGTCAGGAGCAAAAGTGTGGACTTTCTGGCAGGGTGCTTGGAGGGAGGAAAAACGTGGACCGACTGTGGATCCCCAAGGATCAGAGTTTGATAAACACAGCTCTATGTAATGTTCCACCTCAGCAAGGTTAACAGAGCAGGCAGGTGGCATTCTGTGACCACTCTGTGATGTGAGTAAAGCCCATGTTCACATCCTTACCCCTGAACTGCAGTCTAAGCCACTGTAAAAATATGCTGACCAGGTTCTGGCTTTCTGCTTGACAGTGGCCAAACGCAGCTGCTGTTACTCTGCTATTTCCACATCGCCAAAATGTTGTTAATACCTAAAATATTGTTTATCCACAACATCTGGATCTTAGCAGCATCTGTTTCCTTTTGAAATTCTAGTCACTTCCTAAACTAACCTTGATTTTTACATATTTAGATGCACACCTCGGCCATGCTGATATGTGCCCCGTGCGCTAAGCCTCCGTGGCTGTGAGCAAGGCCCTTAACCCCCAGTTCTATGGGTGCTGCTACGGGGGGGCTGCCCTTCACTGCCAAGCTTGCTGTCATCTAAAAGTATGTCTGTTTGTCACGGAAAGCTTGATGAAGTAGGTGAAGGCAGAACTTCCCCACAGGGACCAACAAAGGGTCATTATTATTATAAGTTTGCCCATGGCAGCAAAACATTCAGATTTAACGCTAAATGAATCTGATATGAATTAACCTGTCTATGTGTTAAAGCCCCTCGGGCTTCATGTTCATAGGACTTGTGTAGGTCTTTAAGGCAGCAGGACATTTTGGGGGAGGGTGATTCACGTAAGGAAACCAAGCTGTTGCTTTGACGCTGAGCATCTGAAGCCATAGGAAAGGCACCTCAGTGTCATCCTCCCTGGGGCTGGTGGCCTGGAACCTAACCCTAACCCCTAAACCCTAACCCTAACCCTGTCTTACAGATGCAGCAGCTGGAGAGGCAGGTCTTGGAGGCGGAGCGCCGTGCCCAAAAAGCCAACCAGCAGGTAGGATCCTGTAGCGCTTGTGACGGCGGGACGGTGCACCTGTACCTCGTGGAATTAACACATGTGTTCTGTGCCCACCCTACAACCCCCCAGGTGCAGGTGATGGAGGAGAAGCTGAAGGCTGCCGACGTGCAGACCAGCGAGTGTGAAACGCGCCTCTTTCGCCGCTGCCAGGACCTGCAGTCACTGCTGCAGGAGAAGGATGACATCATCGCGCTGCTGGAGCAGCAGCTGGAGGAGCAGGTGAGACTGTGACCTGAGGTTACCTCCATCCTCTGTGACCTGACTTTACCTCTATCCTCTCTGACCTGACGTTACCTCCATCCTCTGTGACCTGATGTTACCTCTATCCTCTGTAACCTGATGTCACCTGACATTACCTTCATCCTCTGTGACCTGACGTTATCGCCATCCTCTGTGACCTGACGTTACCTTCATCCTCTGTGACCTGACGTTATCGCCATCCTCTGTGACCTGATGTTACCTGAGGTTACCTTCATCCTCTGTGACCTGACGTTACCTCCATCCTCTGTGACCTGATGTTATCGCCATCCTCTGTGACCTGATGTTACCTGAGGTTACCTACATCCTCTGTGACCTGACGTTACCTTCATCCTCTGTGACCTGATCTTACCTCTATCCTCTGTGACCTGACATTACCTCCATTCTCTGTGACCTGATGTTACCGCCATCCTCTGTGACCTGATGTTACCTGAGGTTACCTTCATCCTCTGTGACCTGACATTACCTCCATCCTCTGTGACCTGACGTTACCTCCATCCTCTTAGCTGCCACCTTTACCCCGAAATGGGGACCTATGCTAGAATGATTCAAGACTGACCCATAAATCTGAACCTGCCCTTCGTCCCTAATACATTACCATTCAAAAGTTTGAGGAAACACAGGACTGATGGTTGCTGATATTGGGCCTCTGTACACCAGTGTAAATATTAAAGTTAGTTTCCAGCTACATTTACAACATTAACAATGTCTGCACTATATTTCTGACTCATTTGATGCAATTTTTATGGGAAAAAATGCTTTTCTTTCGGAAATGAGGATATTTGTAAGTGACCTCATACTTAAGCAGCAGTGTACTTGAGGGTGTGGATGATGTCAGGAGGGTGTAGGCCCGATGACAGAGTAAAAGTCCCATCTCACCTTCTGTAGAAGCAGATCAGACTCCAAGAGGCCAAGGTCGTGGAGGAGAAAGCAGCCAAAATCAAGGAGTGGGTGATGCTGAAGCTGCATGAGGTAGAGCCTTTCTGCTGGCATTCCTGGACCCAGAAAGACGTCACTTTCTGGGTCAAAACACCACCGATTAATAGACGCTAACAGCAACATGATCCGTCCTCAGCTGGAGGTCGAGAATGGGACCTTACGGGAGACGAACCAGCTGCAGGACAGCCAGATCGCAGAGCTGCAGAAGCAGGTGCAGGGTGAGGACATGCCCCCTTATAGGGAACGCCCGTGCGGCTGTGTAGGGTGAGGACACACCCCCTTAAAGGGAAAGCCCGTGCGGTT
This sequence comes from Petrocephalus sullivani, assembly GCA_026780845.1. Classification (NCBI taxonomy): domain Eukaryota; kingdom Metazoa; phylum Chordata; class Actinopteri; order Osteoglossiformes; family Mormyridae; genus Petrocephalus; species Petrocephalus sullivani. The sequence continues at coordinate 394,543 of JAODKM010000106.1, read as the reverse complement.
GTGTAGGGTGAGAACACGCCCCCTTAAAGGGAAAGCCCGTGCGGTTGTGTAGGGTGAGGACACGCCCCCTTAAAGGGAACGCTTGTGCGGTTGTGTAGGGTGAGGACACACCCCCTTAAAGGGAAAGCCCGTGCGGTTGTGTAGGGTGAGGACACACCCCCTTAAAGGGAACGCTCGTGCGGTTGTGTAGGGTGAGGACACGCCCCCTTAAAGGGAAAGCTTGTGCGGTTGTGTAGGGTGAGGACACGCCCCCTTAAAGGGAAAGCCCGTGTGGTTGTGTAGGGTGAGGACACACCCCCTTAAAGGGAACGCTCGTGCGGTTGTGTAGGGTGAGGACACGCCCGTTTAAAGGGAACGCTTGCGCGGTTGTGTAGGGTGAGGACACACCCCCGTAAAGGGAAAGCCCGTGTGGTTCTGTAGGGTGAGGACACGCTTCCTTAAAGGGAACGCTTGCGAGGTTGTGTAGGGTGAGGACACACCCCCTTAAAGGGAAAGCCCGTGCGGTTGTGTAGGGTGAGGACACACCCCCTTAAAGGGACAGCCCGTGTGGTTGTGTACTGTGTGACTAAACCCATACAAAACTGGGGGACAGCATGTAGTGGCGCGATAGAAAGCAGGACTGTCACCTTTACTGTGGGCCTCAGGTCTGGTGCTCTGACCTCGGTGCTCTTCACCCCAGCCTTAGAGCAGAAGAAAGCCGGCGCTGTGCAGCCCAAACCCGGGGAGGCCCAGCGCCTCAGCAGCCTCACCTTTGGCTGCTTCCAGGTCCGTGCCAACAGCCCCCAGGTCTTCACGGGCCCGGAACCGAGCCGGCGGACCGTCAGCACCCGGCAGGACGGCAGAGAGGCCGAGGATGCCGCCCATTCAGGTGGATTCTAAAGGCTCGTCTATGCTCCCTTTACTGCCCACATACTTCCATGCAATCTTTACGTGGGCATGGAGCAACACCTCCACTAGAGGGCAGGAGAGGGCACTTACCGCAACCTTTTTCTTCACTAATGTCTAAATGACACTTGATTCCCATCCAATCAGCTCCCACCTGTTCTGAGATTATTAAAAAAAACATCCCATCTACACAAACACAGAGAAAAAATTTAAATTTCTCTCTCCACATGCATATGATTCCCCTCTTCTTCAATGCACCATTGTTTTTTGCCCAGCAGAACTAACAATTAAGCTTCTGATTGGCCAACATGGCTTTACGGTTAGAGTTATATTGCCACCTGTTGGTTTGGCATGCTCTTGACCGTGCAAACGGCACACACTCTGACGTCAAACAAAGTAGCTAATGGCACACACTCTGACGTCAAACAAAGTAGCTAATGGCACACACTCTGAAGTTACAAGCTAAAAACTCTGTTTTCCCTGTCTACACATTGGCACCAAAAACTCTAAAAATCTTCACTACACATCTTTCTCCAAAAGCTCAGTTTTCAGCAACCTAAAATGCCGTTTGGCGTGGCCGAAAGCCCAGAACACATAGAAAAAGCTAGTCAGATCCATAAATATTGGTACATCGACACAATTCTAAACTTTTTGCCTTTATACACCACCCCAATGGATTTGAAATGAAACTAATGAGATGTGTTTTAACTGCAGACTTTCAGCTTTATTTTGAGGGTATTTACATAGAAATCAGGTGAACGGTGTAGGAATTACAACAGTTTGTATAAGTGCCTCCCACCTTTTATGGGACCAAAATAATGGGACAATTGGCTGCTCAGCTGTTCCATGGCCAGGTGTGTGTTACTCCCTCATGACCTTATTTACAATGAGCAGATAAGGTCTAGAGTTCATTACAAGTGTGCTATTTGCATTTGGAATCTGTTGCTGTCAACTCTCAATATGAGATCCAAAGAGCTGTCACTATCAGTGACGCAAGCCATCATTGGGCTAAGGAATAAAAACAAACCCATCAGAGAGATAACAAAAACATTAGCTGTGGCCAAATAAACTGTTTGGAACATTCTTAAAAAGAAAGAACACACCGGTGAGCTCAGCAGCACCAAAAGACCTTGAAGACCACGGAAAGCATCCGTGGTGGATGACCGAAGAATTCTTTCCCTGGTGGAGAAAAACCCATTCAGAACAGTTGGCCACATCAAGAACACTCTCCAGGAGGTAGGTGTATGTGTGTCAAAGTCAACAATCAAGAGAAGACTCCACCAGTGTGAATACAGAGGGTTCACCACAAGATGTAAACCATTGGTGAGCCCCAAAAAAAGGAAGGCCAGATTAGAGTTTGCCAAACAACATCTAAAGAAGCCTTCACAGGCCTGGAACAACATCCTATGGACAGATGAGACAAAGATCAGCTTGTACCAGAGTGATGGGAAGAGAAGAGCATGGAGAAGGAAAGGAACTGCTCATGATCCTAAGCAGACCACCTCATCAGTGAAGCATGGTGGTGGTAGTGTCATGGTGTGGGCATGTATGGCAGCCAATGGAAGTGGTTCCCTTGTACAATCGTCCCTCACCACTTCGCAATTTGACTTTCGCAGCTTCACTCTATCGCGGTTTTTTCAAATATATTCCTTAAAAAGGTGATCGAGACAGTGAGAATGATACAGCGAGCGCTCGGTTGTCTGAGTCAGTTATATCCTCTTCTTATCCTGGCCGCTGACTGGCTCAGCCTCACACAAGTTTCTCTCATACACGCTTCTACATCGCTACGCATCGGAAGCAGCTTTGTTTGCGATTTCTGAGAACTTTTATCTAAGCCCCACGATGGCTCCTAAACGTGCTGCTTCTTCTAAGCCTTCTGACGATGAAACTAGGTGCCGGAGGAAGATGCTTACCATCCAGGATAAGGATACAATAATAGTAATATGATATTTGTAATGTCTAATATGTCTTATTTTCTCTTATTTTGTCTAATATATTGTGTAATATGAGAGTAATGGTGACTAAAGGGAGTTGCTTCATGTCTAGAGGGCTCTAATAATGTTAAAAACTGTATTTAGAAAGTCATAAACAGGTTTTCGATGCTCTAACTACAAAATATTCGATTTATAAATAAATAATCCTACTTCGCGGAAATTCATTTATCGCGGCAGAGTCTAGAACTGATTCAATGCGATAAATGAGGGCCGACTGTATTTATAGATGTGACTGCTGACAAAAGCAGTAGGATCAATTCTGAAGTGTTTCAGGCAAAATTATCTGCTCATATTCAGCCAAATGCTTCAGAACTCATTGGACGGTGCTTCACAGTGCAGATGGACAGTGACCGGAAGCAGGGCCGGCCCCTGCCTTTATGGGGCCCTAAGCAGAATTTGATTTGCCCCCCCCGGCCGCTTAGTTCGCTTATGCCTTGGGCCGGCTCTGACTGGAAGCATACTGCGAAAGCAACCAAAGCATTTTTTAAGGCAAAGAAGTGGAATGTTATGCAATGGCCAAGTCACCTGACCTGAATCCGACTGAGCATGCATTTCACTTGCTGAAGACAAAACTGAAGGGAAAATGCCCCAAGAACAAGCAGGACCTGAAGACGGTTGCAATAGAGGCCTGGCAGAGCATCAGCCGGGATGTAACCCAGCATCTGGTGATGTCTATGCATTCCAGGCGTCAGGCTGTAATTGACTGCAAAGGATTTGCAACC
>JAODKM010000106.1:380407-390842 GCA_026780845.1 Petrocephalus sullivani | reverse complement strand
ATATAATAATTAAGCTGGAAAAATGTCCTTGATTAACCCGCACCTATTACTGTACGCCGTTTTCCCTAACTCGAAAACTCCCTAAGTCGAATTTTTTTTTTGGTCCCGTTGAGTTTGACTTAGCGAGGTCCGACTGTATTAGAAAGTGAAAGTTTGTATTATGATTGTTAATTCGTCCCATTACTTTTGGTCCCATAAAAAGTGGGAGGCACTTATACAAACTGTTGTAATTCCTACACCGTTCACCTGATTTCTATGTAAATACCCTCAAATGAAAGCTGAAAGTCTGCAGTTAACGCACATCTTGTTCCTTTCATTTCAAATCCATGGTGGTGGTGTATAGAGGCAAAAAGATTAGAATTGTGTCCCAATATTTATGGACCGGACTGTATGTTCTAAAAAATCTCTGTGTACCTGTGCACAAGGCCTTTTTCCCTGTGTCCCAGCAAAGTGACATCACATTGGTATTCTAAGTTTTTGTATCAAATCGCACCGTCACTCCTCAAAAAGTTCTGACATTATTTTATTTCTTCTGTCCGTATTCATAAGCTTTCACAAAAAGAATGCAAAGTAGGGACAGAAGGCTCTTTTTGTGTCCGTATTTAACGTGGGGCATAAATGAGCCTTGTGCAGCTCCTCTTAGGAAAAATATGTTGAATATGTTGAAAGAATATGTTGCCTACGTCGTCTAAAATAGTGATATGGCGAGAAAAAAATGAACATTTAAATATATAAAATAAGCTAGAGATGATATAATATATCTAGATATATTATATATACTAGTATTGCCCACCTTGCCTTTGCTAGGGACCCTCACTGCAGTTGTCTATTCTCTGTGTTAGGGCCAGCTGAGTAACACGATTTACCATGTCCTTCTGTTTCTCCTCTTAAAGATAAAGGTACCAAGCAGCCTCTAGCATCCCCAGGGAATGGTTATGATACCAGGGGTCACACGTTAGTCCAAGCAAACGCAGTGGATGGAGGACCAGAGAAGGTGTCAAGCTCCAAGAAAGGGAGTGAAGGGAAGCCTTCGAGGCAGGGGAGGCCTGAGACCGAGGGGGAGGCCGGAGGAGGCGCGACGGCACCGGAGGCCGGGGGCATCCATCTCAGCCGGCCGGGGAGCGAGACGTATCACACGGCGTCCGACGACAGCAGCTCGCTCTTCGACGACGACCTGCGGCGCTCCGACAAGCCCGAGTTCCGCTTCCAGGTCTCCGCCGGGTCTGGGGCGGCGAGAGGCAGACGGGGTGCGGAGCAGGCGGAGTGCAACAGCTCCTCCGAGGAGCTGCGTAAGCGCTTCCAGTCTCAGAGCCTCGACTCCTCCTCCTCGTCCAGCGAGACTACCACCCCAAGCCCCAGCCTGGCGCTCACCGCTTTCCCAAAGCACCCTCAGCCCGGCTCCTCCGCCCCGCCCTCTCCTCCTAAGAAGCCCCCGCTAAAGCTGTGCACCCCCGATGTGTTTAGCATTAGCGCAGCGCTTGTTAAGAAGCACCTGAGCCAGCCTCCGCCGGGCTGCGAGTCGCCACACGGCCGAGCGCGTAACGCCATCAGCATGCTGCGACCGCAGCAGCCCCAGGAGACCGACCTGGACTGCGAGCAGGATGTAGACATGGCCCGGGACGGACCCTCCGCTATTGCCGTGGAGGAGATCGAGCCTCCCACCTCGCCTGGCTGGGTGCCTGGCAGCAAACCTCCAACCCCCCCACTGCACAGATTCCCTTCTTGGGTGAGTTATCTAGCAGAGGACGGTACATCTGGACTCCTGTTGTGCAACACATAGACGTTTATGCAACCAAATGTGCATGTAGGTCGGTCCGTGTGCTGTAACTTCCGGTCCTCTGCCGTCCGTCCCCTGCAGGAAAGCCGGATCTATGCGGTCGCCAAATCTGGGATCCGACTGTCGGAGAGCTCATGCCCAGAACTTATCAATAAAAGTGAGTGTGTTTTTCTCCCTCTGACTTAGGACACATGAATTGGGCCGAGAGCGAGGACCATTACTGTGCTAAGGGTGTGCCCCGGGGCCGCCGAAAGCTGCTTTTGGTTTTCCAAGGATATAACTGGACCCTGCATTTTTATAGACCTATTAAATCTGGCTAGAAGTCTCCAGTTTGTAATTATCCTCAACAGGACATAGTAACAAAGTTTGGCACTGCATCTGACTAACCATGATTTCATGTCTTCCAAGGCTCCACCCCCCAGTCCTCATCCCCGGCCTCGGCCCTGTACACCTCCCTGATCTACCGGAACATGACAACGCCTGTTTATACCACGCTGAAGGGGGTGAGAAGCTCCGCCCTCGCTGTCTGTGTTTCCCGTTGGCCGAGCGGCTCGGTATGCGACTGCCATATGTGTGACCACTGCAGAAGGCCACCCAGCTGAGCAGCAGTCCTTTCTCGGACGAATCCTCGGGCTCCGAAGAGGAGGAGAGCTCCCTCTGCAGCTCACGCACCTCCGGGTCTGATTCGCGCAAAGGGAGCACCCCCGGGAGCCCACGGGCGCCCAAGAGAGGTACACGTGAGCACATGCCACGTTATCGGGCCGTGCTTTGGGGAGGTGTCCATCTAACTGACGAAGTGCTCTGATCACGGCCGTGGCTTCAGCTGTATCCATGTCCTCCATGACGTCTGAGAGTGACTACGCCATCCCCCCTGACGCCTACTCCGCCCCCGACACGGAGTGCTCTGAACCAGAGCAAAAGTTACCCAAGACCTGCTCCTCCGCTAGCGACCACAGCAGGGGTGTGAGTTATTCGTCCAGCCATCTTCTGTATCTGCTCATCCAGTACAGGGTCACAGTCCATCTGGTGCCTATCCCAGGAAGCACAGGATACAAAACATTCATACTCAGTCCTGTTCTGCCCCTGTTACGAAGCAGCACAAGTCCATAAAGGGAGGGAGACGCATACGAAATTGGCTCATGAATAGGGTATTTATTAACAACGCAAAATAATAGAAAGAGCTGATGAACACGGAACCCAGCAATCGCTCTAAACCAGGGGGGCACAGACACAGGCGCTAGGGTGGACTGGTTCCTCAAACTGCGGGGGGGGGGAGAAAGAGAGGGAAAAAACACACACTGCTACCAGCAAGGGGTACCCAAGGCTTACATGGGCCACCTGGGCTAGGGAACATAACAGCCCCCATCCCAACAATTAACGCTACAGAATAGCTAATTCCGCAAACCCGGCACCCTCGCTTTTCCACATACACAGCAGGTGACGGCTTCCCGAGGCGTGCCGTGCTCTGTGACAGACTACCTTACCCCGAGGAGTGACCCTTTAGCTGTGTCTGCTGTTTCTCAGGAGGCTCTGGAGAAGGCTGGCTACCTCCTGAAGATGGGAGGTAAGGTGAAGACCTGGAAGAGACGCTGGTTTGTCCTGAAGGCCGGGGAACTGCTCTACTACAAGTCTCCGGTCAGAGAGACCATTGGTCTTCGACGTGCAGATACTCAGACACACACGCACAAGAATACGTTTGTTTTAGGGCCCTACTCGGCCAAAGTTAGCGAGCAGGAGACGCTTAAGCTGCGAAAGTAGGTCAGCATGCATTCCGAAGAGTAGCACAAACCAGCAGAGCTTGCACGTGGCATGGGGACATGGGAATTGTGATTGTGGACACAGGGAGAGTCTTGTTTCACATTGGACGGCTATACCAGCATTTCCACACACACTTGATGTCTTGACCTATGAGCTGCTTTGGTGTCTTCCCTGAAGAGTGACGTCATTAAGCGACCACAGGGTCAAATTGAACTGTCTGCCTCCAGCAGCATCGTTCGCGGGGACAACAAGCAGACGCTCCAGGTACTGATTTGAATCTTCATCGGGGTGGTTCCTCTGCTGTGCATTTATCATACAGCATCAACCATGTAACGTATGAGGACGGTGTGTCTTTAGCTGGTCACGGAGAAGCGAGTGTACTACCTGACGGCAGATTCCCCAAACCTCCTGGAAGAGTGGATACGGGTCTTACAGAACGTCCTTCGAGTCCAGGCCGCCAGCCCGCTTTTTGCCCAGCCCGAGGTTCGGCCCGGCATGAAGGGACTGCTGACCAAGGTGACGCCCATTCTATGTCTTCTCAGATGGAACGGCACAGTCCACAAGAGAGCACTGACGTCTTTATGACTGCAAGAGTCAGTGCACAGTTTTCTCAACTTATCTATCATACCAAAGTGCCTCTCCTTAACTGTAACTGCTCGACTCTCAGGTGAAACATGGTTACTCCAAGAGGGTGTGGTGTACACTTATTGGGAAAACACTCTACTATTTTCGGAGCCAGGATGACAAGGTGTGTGACTCTTATCGCCTTCGGAATTCGGAAGATTTCAGTACCTCATATTTTTCTCCTATGCTATACTTTCCCTAAATGTACATATCCCTGCCGTCAGTTCCCTCTGGGACAGATTAAGCTCTGGGAGGCACGTGTGGAGGAGGTGGACAGGTCATGTGACTCTGACGAGGACTATGAGTCGAGTGGGAGGAGCCTGTTGTCAACCCATTACACCATCGCCGTTCATCCACGTGACCAGGGCCCCACATACCTTCTCGTCGGATCTCAACATGAGAAGGTCAGAGGCAGCATCAAAGCGAGGGGGGAAGGTGTTTTTCCCACTAGCTGCTGAGGGTCTCTCCTCGTGTTTCCTGATCCCCTGGACGTGCTCCTCTTACAGGAGGCATGGCTGTACCATCTGTCCGTAGCAGCGGGCACCGCAGGGGGCCAGGTGGGCACTGAATTTGAGCAGCTGGTGGGCAAACTGCTTCAGGTGGAGGGAGATCCAGGTGACCAGGTTTTACCGATTTCTTAATTAAGACACAAATCTTTGCAGCTGACAATTTAAAACGCTTGCACACCAGGATATTTACAAAACCATACCAGACTATAGTAAGGAACATCTTGCAAGTAGAGAAGGTCATATTTGGTGGACTACAGAAATATATTAAGCACTTCTAGTGCTGAAACCTGGGTGATGGCTACAGCCCAGCACAGATCAAAGCTTGTCTGTAGATCCTGGCATCTGCAAGGCATCCAAGGATGACCTATGTTCTTCATGCCCTTATGGTGCTGTAGGCTCCCAGATCTGGAGACACCCGATGCTTTGCTTCAGCAAAGAGGCCCTCTGCTCCTCTCTTACCACTCTACCATCTCAGGCCCTGCAAACCGAGGCCATTAAACTCTTCAAGGTAAATGTCCCCGATAGACAGACAAGAAGGCAAGCAGATCTTCATCCGATGTTCATAAGCATCTCCCACTCTTGTTCGTCCACACAGACATGTCAGCTGTTCATCAACGTGGCCATAGACGCTCCAGCCATCGACTACCATGTGTCACTGGCTCAGAGTGCGCTGCAGGTCTGCTTGACCCATCCAGAGTTGCAGAATGAGATCTACTGCCAGCTGGTGAAGCAGACTAGGAAAAGGCAACCCCAGGGCCAACCTGGACCCTTACAGGTGCAAAGAGCCACCAAGAAAGGTGCCCCGAAGTTCATATCTCCAAATACGTGTGTGATAACAGTTTTGTTATGATCTCTAGGGTTGGCAGTTCTTGGCATTGTGTGTGGGACACTTCCTCCCCCAGCATCCCTTTCTCTGGCTGCTGCAGGTACACCTCAAAAAGCACGGAGAGCCCAGGTGAGGAGACGTCTAGCCCAGTGGTACTCAGGCTGACCCAAGATGATTTGATGAATATGCTATATATAAAAAATATAGATTTTTGTATTTTATTTCATTAGGATACCCCTCTCCCCAAAAGAAACTAATTTTTTGTGGGGGACCTGCATATTAATAGGGGTAGTGAGACGTGGGTGGTGTTTTTTGGGAACCACTGATATAGCCTACGTGCAGGTCGCACAACACCTCTAAATATACACACACCATCGCAAACTCTGGCTCCTCTGCACTCCTCAGGACAGAAATCGGGAAGTACGCTATCTATTGTCAGCGGTCAGTAGAGCGCACGCAGCAGAAAGGGGAGAGAGAGGCCCGCCCCTCCCGCATGGAGATCCTGTCCATCCTGCTGAGGAACCCGTATCATCACTCCCTACCCTTTAGTGTCCCAGTGCATTTCCTTAATAACACCTACCAGGTACCCACATCATTCACATCTCATCAATGATGGCAAACAGCTTTACCCATACACAGAATTTTCAATCGTCTATTGCAACAAGGATATCCCCACATCTTTCTCAGTGTTTTTCATATTACCCCACCCTATTCCACAATTCATCCAACCATTTTACCCAACCAGAACCTCAGTGGTTGGGGATATAATTCATTTGAGAGCCCTTTTCATGAATAGACCTGTACAAATACTGAATTATTAAACGTGTCTACAACCAAAAGTGCCACTCGAAATGAAATTCCTTATAGCCCACCTATAACCCGGGTACCCATAAACAAATCAGTTTTTGATCGGTAGCAGGTTGTTGAAACACTACAGGCATGATAACTGGGTGACAAATAGGCCACTGGCATGCAGTAACGGGGGGCATTTGGGGGGGCACTGCAGGTGGTGGGCTTCGACGCTTCCACCACAGTGGAGGAGTTCCTGGGACGGCTAAACCAGGAAACGGGAATGAGGAAGACGGCGCAGTCGGGGTTCGCGTTGTACACGGACGACCCTTCCGGGCAGGACCTGGAGCATAGTCTGCAGGGGAACATTAAGGTCTACCAGGCGTGCCTCCATATGTACACAAAGTCAGGCAGAATGGCCCTTACCCAACAGGGCACATATAACTATTCCACTCTTCTGACATGTGCCCTGGATCCTGCTTTCCACAACCATCTCAGATCTGTGACATCATCTCAAAATGGGAGCAGGCCTCTAAAGAGCAGCATGCGGGTAAATCTGAAGGCACCAGGACAGTCCGACTCACCTATAAGAACAGGTATCGTGCAGATGCTTCATACAGTGCGCCGACAGAAGCTTTGTGTTCCTCGACCCAATGTCCTACAAGAGCTCCCTCTGCTTCTGCTGTCACCCCGCCCCTCGCAGGCTGTACTATTCTCTCTCGATGAGAGGAGAATCGGAACGGGAACGCCTGCTACTTGCATTCCAGACCAATGAGGCGATAGTGGTGGGGTGTTTCCCCATCAACAAGGAGCTTGCACTAGAAATGGCTGCTTTGCTAGCTCAGGTGAGCACTGATCTCTGCCCACCACCCCTTACCTAACCATCAGACAGCCACTCGAGAACCAGCTTAACGCCAGGCAGCTACAGCTTTGTCATGCTTCATAAATGCACCATCAGCGTAGCGCTTGATAAACTCGTCTTTGGAACAGAATGTCTTCAGTATCCGATAAGCGGAACAGTAACGACACCGGGTATTAGGAAGATTTCGTTAAATTTGCGACCCATGTCTTCATAACATTTAGGTGGAATTTGGCGACTTTGAACGTCCCTTCTCCTTGGGTGGGTCAGGATCACCCCAGTCAAAGTCCAACCAGACGCTGAAACAGGCCCTAGAAAAGTTCTATCCCAAGCATTACCGACAGGCCTGCACGGAAGACCATCTCAGGTAAGAGTGGACGATATTCAGGGAAAAATGTTTAGAGGACGTACTGTACAGCGTCAGTTGTAACACACTTTTGACCTTACGCTATCCCTTGAACCATCACTGCTACACCTAGGCAGTTAAGGCAACGTCTCTCTGCACGTTGGGGGTCCTTGAGGGGCCGAAGCTCCTCAGATTGCATCCGCATCTACCTGACGGTCGCCAGGAAGTGGCCCTTCTTTGGGGCGAAATTGTTCAACACCAAGGTGGGTGCATCGTCTCCCTCGGCGGGGATGAGGAGAGCATGGAGCAGTGGCAGGAGGGACCGCTTCCCGCTGCTTCATCTTGGCCCTTTGATTGTCCATAGCTCATCACCCCCTCCCCGTACCAGGGCGCCCCCGTGTGGCTGGCCGTGCACGAGGGCGGCATCAGTGTGCTGGATTACAAATCGATGGTGAGTTATAAGGACAGAGTTTGGATATGGAACGGAGAGACATGTAACTAACAATATTGTGGAAGTAGCCTGTGTGATTATCGGGGGGGTTGGGGGGGGGGATCGGGGTTGATTTGGTCCTTACCAGTGTTGAAACCAAACCTACACCCTTGGTGAGTTAGGAGCACTCTTAACTTGGGGCCGTGAGAAAATCCCTCCTGCAAGGTCAAATACCTCATGTCCAGCTATGTCTCCATAAAAACATCTACATAAAAGGCCACCTTAGGCCGTCTTGCTCGCTAGGAGTTGCTGGTAAGGATAAGACAATCAGCAGATCGGACCAGAAGGGATTCAGTGCTCTGTCCACACAATTGTTTTCAGAGGCTGCTCGTGTCACACCCCTACAAGAACTTGATGACCTTCGGCGGTTGCCGTGATGACTTTATGCTGGTGGTGGGGCAGAAGCTCGGCAGCAGCGCGGGAAAGGACAAACCCACAGAGAAGCACCTATTTGGCATGGCCAAGCCCAAGGTCAGCCCAGCTGAGGCATAGCTGGCATGCTCGCCTGCATCAAGCCACCGACAAACCTCATGGCTTTCTACAGCCTACAGAACTGCCTTTTTTGACCTGTTCAGTTTGTCCCTCGTATTTCCCAGATTCTGGAGATGACGCTCCTCATTGCCAGCTACATCAACAGCGCTCATCAGCAGAAGGCTGCCGCCCACCACCTCTCTGCACCTGCCCTGCTGCTGGCTCAGCCAGCCGACCCCACGAAAGAGCCAGACGGCAAGTCACCACCAGCCCCCGGCAGGGCCAGCAAGGCGCCAACTCTGCTGTGAGGATGTGGGATGGAGGCTAATGCAGCCAGCAGTGCGTTTGCCATGTCATGTGACAAGAGTCATGTGACAGCGGGGCTGTATTCAGCTCCACGTGCCACTGAGAAGGTATTTCTCTTAATGAACAACTCAGGAGATCAAATATTTTTCACTTATTGTCAAAAGGTACAGCCTTGCCTGCTGCATTCGTGATCGATTGGGAAACTCAGTCAGTTGCCATCGCTCCTGGTAATTGGCAAAAGCCAGCACGACGGGAGGCAGGCAGCAAGAGTGGATGTCTAACTTATAGCCTCATGTTTCTTCAGCTGTTAGCTGGTGAACGATAAAGAACTCCAGAAGTCTGCTGAAAAACTTGTGAAGTATGAAGAGGAACAATGCTAGGCATGAAACAACATAAATTCAGTGTTGTGCAATCTCTGCTGCCTTTCTCCAAATTAACCTCAAAGGAATTTGGGAAAGCTGTCCAAATTTCAAGTTAGGTTTCAATGTTTTAACAGGGAGAAGTGTACTTGTGTTTTGTGCTATATAATATTTTTATTAAGAGTCATATACAGATATGTTTATTATTGGTGCAGTTATTAATGTCACCGCTGTACCATCCACAAGAACCAGGTGATCTAGGATTGTACAAACATGTACTGTCAGATACAGAAGCTTGCATGGTGCCCATCTGTGGAATTTGTTTCTGGTCTGAGTTCACATTTGTGTCAAGGTCGGAATGGACAAATCAAGATTTAATTATCTGCTTTAATATTTATTTTGATATGCCAAGCATATATGTACACATTATCACCCTCACAGAAGTATACTATTTAAATAAACACTTTTAAAGTTGATGGATTCACACAGATTTTTCTTAAAAGTAATGGTGAAATCAAAATGCCTAAAATAATAATTATAAGATTATATAAAATAGTTTATCCTGTTTTTTGGGGGGGTGAGGCCTGTGCCGTTCAGTAGCGGGCACAAGGCAGCTCACATGTGCTGTGGTTGAGGCCAGTTTCCTCACACTGAAATGGTTCAGTACATAGGTAAGGGGAGTTCATTGATCGATTGTGAATCACGCCATCTATTGTAAGCGGCTGGTAGAGTGCACCTAGCCAAATTCAATAAAAAGATTCCCCCCCCCACCCCTCAGCCAGCAAATTTTACTGAGTGCCCCTTTTGATAACAGGTAATCAAGCTAAATTTGTGACAATAAACAGAACAAACTAAACTGATTACAGGCCTCATGAGCGGGCAGCTGTGTGCAATTGTTTAAAATTTGAACCATTTCTGAGTTTCTGAATACCGTAACAAAGTAGAAACGGATAAACAGGGCTTTGAAACCCACAGTGACAGGGATTATCACATGCTTGGTAAACACACCTCCACGAGGCACAAAGGCTGCCCTTATGAAATAAAAATATTTGGCAATATATAGAAAAAAATACAGTGCAATATACAGGCAGTTCCGAATTAGGATAGAGATGTGTTCCGATGAACCCATTGTAACCTGAAGATATCCTAAGTCTAGACATGGCCTAGCCCAGCGGTTCCCAACAGGGGGGTCCTGGCCCACAAGGGGGCCTCAGCGAGCTCTGTGGGGGGTCACGTCATATTTAAAAAAATTTTTAGCAGTGGGCAATCAGGAGAACGATTATGTTGCCTTAGTTAATTTTATTCCCTGGCTGACCAAAAA
>JAODKM010000106.1:367258-379193 GCA_026780845.1 Petrocephalus sullivani | reverse complement strand
GAGGTTCCACTCTCCTGGGAGGCACCGGGGGCCGAGGCTGAGTGGTCAGAGGTTCCACTCTCCTGGGAGGCACCGGGAGCCGAAACTGAGTGGTCAGAGGTTTCACTCTCCTGGGAGGCACTGGGGACCGAAGCTGAGGGGTCAGAGGTTCAACTCTCCTGGGAGGCACTGGGTGCCCAAGCTGAGTGGTCAGAAGTTCGACTCTCCTGGGAGGCACCGGGGGCCGAAACTGAGGGGTCAGAGGCTTCACTCTCCTGGGAGGCATTGGGGGCCAAGGCTGAGGGGTCAGAAGCTCCACTCTCCTGGGAGGCACTAGGTTTCACCCACCTGGGAGGCACCGGGGGCCGAGGCTGAGGGGTCAGAAGCTCCACTCTAGGTTCCACTCTCCTGGGAGGCACTTGGGGCCTAAGCTGAGTGGGATCAGAGGTTCCACTGTCCTGGGAGGCACTGGGGGCCGAGGCTGAGTGGTCAGAGGTTCCACTCTCTTGGGAGGCACTGGGGGCCGAAACTGAGGGGTCAGAGGTTCCACTCTCCTGGGAGGCACCGGGGACCAAGGCTGAGGGGTCAGAAGCTCCAATCTAATTTCCACTCTCCTGGGAGGCACTGGGGGCCGAGGCTGAGTGGTCAAAGCTTCCATTCCCTTAGGAGACACTGGGGGCCGAAGCTGAGGGGTCAGAGGTTCCAGGAGGCACTGGGGGCCGAAGCTGAGTGGTCAGAGGTTCGACTCTCCTGGGAGGCACTGGGTGCCGAAGCTGAGTGGTCAGAGGTTCGACTCTCCTGGGAGTTGAGGAGGTCTAAAATACATTGGTAGATTTAGGGTGGACGGAGGGGATGTGTCCCCACCAATATCCTCCGACCATTGAAATGTCCCCACCATTAATTTAATCCATTTAGTCATAGGTCCCCACCAATGTCCAGAGCAAATCTACGCCCTTGAGGACCACTATCACTCAGGGGTAGGATAGGGTGACCAGATAATCCATGCCATCACGGACACTTTGAACTAGGACGGGATTTGCAAACTACCATTCCAATTAAAAGGACCTGGATTTCACTTAAGCGCTGCATTCTTGCTGTGCGCTGATTGGTCAGTCTCATATAATCATGCATGTGTCACTAATGTTAATGCGAAACAGCTGGATGAGTCTTTCAATCAAGGAAACGAACCGGAAAAACTTAACCAAGCTAGCCAACAGTCCACTATTTACGGTTTAAAGTAGTTTGTAAAAGCTGAAGTAGCTCAAAGCATCCGGGATGACACGAATTATCTGGTCACCATAACTATGGATACCCCTATCCCCGGCACAGATGTCCTGAGAAGAGAAATAGCAGAATCGGATCGGATCAGGCTGTCGTGTTAAAAATGGTCCCCACCACACGCGAATCAAATGCGTCATTAATCTACGACAGAGGAAGGCAGAGCATACGTCACTCATATGCGCCGTTGCCAATCGCAACGCTTACTAATATGGCGTCCTGAGATGTTTACGCTTCTAACATTAAGACTACACGTAGCTTCAAAAAACTTGAAATAAGAAGAGTTTTACGAGATTTACATGAAAGAAAAGGATGCCAAAAATAAGGTACAACCCGATACTGTGCTCTCATAAATGCATTTGTTGCACGGGAGTGTACGTCTTTGTTCATTTATTAAATAATAATAATAATTTCCTGTAGTGACACGCTGTGGGAGTTGGCTGCTGCCGAAGTGCATAGCCGAGAGAGCGGAGCAGGCGAGGACGAGGGGCAGGGTAGCGGTGATACTCCGGGTCCGTGTGAAAGGACGGTGTTTTTCGTGGGAAGCAAGACCGGGGTAAGCTTGACGACTCCACGAAAATACCTAGCTACACAACGAGGGTAATGTCATTTTGCACATGTCTACTTGGGATTATGCTTCGGCTAAGCAGTACAGAGGCTTGCCGGTGCGAGAATGAATCGGAAAAAGATGGCATGTGAACATATTTGGGGAACCAAAAAAATCCACATTATTCTGAACAGGTCCCGGTGGCCTGCTCGCTGTTATATTAGTTTAAATTAAGTCGCCCACTGTCAATGTGTGACGTGGAAAAATGTTCCCTTTGAGTTAGAGAATGTAACAGACTGTTTCCTTTCCTCAAGGGGAAGACAACAGTTATGCTTAGATGCCTTGACAGGTGAGTATGGACACATTAAGTATAAAAGATGTAGGGGAGGCAGTTAAAAAATATGCAGACCGTATGTTTGAATAACTTCTTGTTCGCAGGGATGAGGCTCCTAAGCCGACACTAGCATTGGAGTACACATTTGGAAGAAGGGCACGTGGACACAATACGGTATGAGAAAGCAGGGTGACATGGAGCGCCGCCTGGGGCTTCTGGAGCTGGGGTCTAGATGTGGTGATTTAAGTCCGCTTTGCTCACAGCCCAAAGACATTGCCCACTTCTGGGAGCTGGGTGGTGGGACCTCGCTGTCAGATCTCGTTCAGATTCCGATCACAGCACAGAATGTGAGGTGAGTGTGGTGTCACCCTCCTCCCACACAACCACCCCCATCACCTTGCGCTAACGTTGTTAGCATCCGTGTGGCCATTTGTCACTTACCAGGTGCTAAGACGATTAAACACACAGATGCAGTCTGAGCCATAAGTAAGCTTTTGTTCCACAGTACTCTCTCGGTGGTGCTGGTTCTGGACCTGTCCAAACCCAATGCACTGTGGGGGACCCTGGAGAGGCTGCTGCAGGCCGCACAAGCCAAGGTGGACCGAGTGCTCTCCGAGTTACAGAAGACAGGGGAGCGTAGGTCAGAGAGAAAACCCACCCTGAACAGAACCCCTCAGCACCTTCACAAGGACCACCCAGTGAGCAGAAAAACACAACGGATACAGAGGACTAACAGTGACTGCAGAACTAAAGTTCTTAAATGGTGTATTTTGTTTTTGCTGATGTCCTATAACTTGACCTTAAGCACATTGTATTTCAACAGGACCGTGAACTCATAAGTCCCTTTCCAGTCCCTCTGCTGATAGTCGGCAGCAAATATGATATTTTTCAGGTAAAGGGTTAGAAGCATTCAGAGATTTTTGGAAGGTATTGTGTTGTTCATGTTAATAAACAATGAATTATTGGTTAAGATTGTTCTCTTTACTTTGAAAAGGACTCAGAGTCTGAGAAGAGGAAAATGGTCTCCAAGACCCTACGGTTCCTTTCCCATTACCATGGAGCATCCCTGATCGTAAGAGACCTCGCACTTCTTTGTGGGCAGCACAAGATTCTGGGAAGTAACTTCCGTCAGACAAACCAGTTAAATTTCTAATGATAATATGAAAACAAGAAGATGACTGCAAAGAAGATTGTGTCTTTAGAGATATACAATAATAAGTATTTCTCATAGATTACACATTAATTCAGCACATATTTAGACGTTTTTATATCCTCTCTAAAGAAGAAATCCTGATTTTGTAGGGCATAATAAGTAAATGAAACTCAAGATTCGTTTTGTTTTAGTATCTCCAGGTCCTAACACGCAATTCAATTTCAGACTGGTGTTTTGATATACATCAAAGAACATTTTTTGTGATATTGTTGTTCAGTGAGGTATTATGGGTGCATGTATATTTACAATAATGTCCTTTAAATGCCATTTCACTTTGTCTGCAGTTCACCAGCAGTAAATCGGAGAGTCTGATGTCAAAGACCAAAGGATTCGTTACTCACCTTGCGTTCGGCACAGACAGAGGGTGAGCACATGCTGGCCACTTGTGTCCAGCCCCCTAAGGTGGCTCCGGGTCGTGCTCCCTAAAACTGATGCATCCCTGTAGCCCACGTTTCTCTCACAAACCCCTTGAAAAATCACTGCTGACCCTGCCTTTAATTTACCAGGTAGAGAGCAGGTTTGGAATTAAACCCCAAGTGGATGCTGACAGCTCTCTTACTGTGTTTGACAGGAAGACTGTGTCCACTGACCACAGTAAGCCCCTAATAATTCCGGCCGGATCGGACTCTCTCAGTCAGATCGGTGAGTCCTTGTGCCTGGCGCACCCTGCTGGTAACTTTCAGAACCACAACACTAATATCTTACTAATTTTTAACATTCATAGAATATTCATTAACACGTATGTTTTTAGTCAAGACGCAATGCCCATATAATAGCCCTGTTTCTTCTCATTTAGGTTCTCCTCCAACCGCAGACATTGACATCGGTTCTCTTCATGCCAGGAACCCTTTGGACCTGTGGAAGAAGGTGTTTGAAAGGGTGTTCCCCCCCGAGGTATCTAACCTGCTTGCTGGCTTGGCGACACCAATGCCAGATTTGTATTAGGACACCTAAATATTTACGAGGGGATCGTTGCTCCAGACCACTTCTGTGACGAGCACGTTGGCAGCATTGTGGGGTTGAAACTCCCTGAGGTTTTACCCCGTTCACCCCACCAGAGTAGCAGAGACCTGAAGGAGCTCAAGAACCCAGCAAGGGATCCGCAGTTCAGAGAAGCTCAGATCGACTCAATGAGAGCCCAGAAGGACCAGGTATGTACAGATCCCGAAGCTGAGGGTGCTGGCAAGAAGTAGGAAGCAGTCACCCCAGATCCTCTGAGATGAGTCTGACCAGGATGGGAATTTCATGTTCACTGGAGGATCCTCCCATGGATCAGTGTTTGCTTAGCTGGCTGTTCAGCCCGGCGTGTGTCAGGGAGTCGAAGTTTATGCAAACACAGAAATGTTTGACGCTGACAGAGGTGTCATTTTATTTACAGGTACTGAATAAAAGGAATTTGGTTGAATTTGCCTCTGTAGTCATGAATCACAGACATGATTACATTTCACTTGGGTGAAAATATTTTCCTCTGTAAAATATTCTATAATATATTGTATAATATTTTGTTAAAGGTTAAGGTTTAAAGTCTGCATGGAATGAGGTGTATTTAATGGCCAAAACAAACAGTGACAGTCCCTAGAGAGGTGAGGGGTAACTTGTCCTACTGGGCTATTTGCACGGCTGCAAGCAGCACTCTCTCTCACATTTGAGCGTTGGTGGCCTATAGTAATCTCATCTGTGTCCTTGAATAACACACACTTTTATTGCTAGCAGTAAACTTTTTTTTTTTTCAACAAGCATCTACAACTTGACTGTGACTGCTGTTAACCCCACAGGTCTTACTGGTCCATAATTGGACCACAGCCAGTTTTGGTGCCAAAAAGCCATTGACCCCTATTTGCACATCAGTCTTCAAAACACAAACCAAGATGCAGTACCACTGTGAATTTACAGGGGGCGTCATCCTCTGAGCAATACAGCCTCTAGGGATCGTATTTCCTGAGCTTAGTTCAGTTGTCTTTGGGGGTCTGGATGTTCAGCCAGCATTCTCATAACACGGACATTAGAGTTCTGTTTGCACTGAATGTCCAGATTGGACAAAGCTCTGACAAATGTGCTTTAATTGTAGAGCGGGGTAAATTAGAGATGCATGAGACAATGGAGAATGAGAGGCTAGGGAAACATGCATGGAACCTGTATCTTATTAACTAGCCCTGACTCAGCTGTTCTTCTGGGGGCTTGTCACACGCAGAGCCAAGGCTGCCTGCTTTCATGCTAATGCTTATCAAAGTTCGTGACTCATGCTTTTATGGTTTTGTATTTTTTTCCACGTCACCCTTGAACTTATTTGAACTCTTTCCCCTGTTTTTTCTTGAGTACCTTACGTGAACTTATCTTCTCTCATTTATTTTTTAAGGAGCTGGATCAGTACAAGAGGAATTCCTCAAAGTCCTGGAAAGGAATGGACCTGGAAGCTCATACAAGCTGAATTTTGAGGTCATGAGGTTTGAGGGATGATGGGAATTTGTGTGTGACAAGGCAATGTTCACAAATGTTGACTGTAGGAACATATTAATTTTTTTAATCATTTTGATTCTGTTGAAAATATTTACCGTAATACATCTAATACATGCAAAGCACACAGTCCTTATGTGGTGCATCAAATATTACAGCAAAAAAATACTGCTGCAGAAATAAATTATTTTCTCAAAGCTTTTTTTAGTGAAAGATATTTGTGTGAAATTTTGCACAATGCATTTAATACAAGCAGGTACCATCAAAACAAGCCTCTATGCCTCATATCATAAAATTGCCTGTTAAAGACACTTAGAGACTTTGGCTAAACATTCTCTCTTTACCTATATTCATCATGGTGTTTTATTGAAATATTCTGCTGTATTACCCGTGCTGCTGTATTAAAATAAACATTCAGATGCCCGAAGTCCCTCCAATGGACATAAATAAAGGAGTAACTTAAGACTAAACCTTGTGGGGACCGCCCACACACACAAACGCATTCACATTCATACACACACACACACACACACACACACACACCCTGTCAGCGGCGGATGAGGTGGTCCCGAGTCTTGAAGCTAATGATCCCGAGCAGCACGAGGGCGGGCAGGAAGGCGTAGAGTAACAGGAAGTCCATGGTGTAGCGGGAGAGGGCACCTGGGTAGCCTTGGTCAATGATGATGCCCCCATTGAACAGTGTGCATGGGTCGGGGATGTTCCCCGGGATCTCGTCAGGGAGTCCTGCAGGGGGTGGGACACAGGCACACCCATGGGCATCAGAAATGGGGAACGGGGCGGCGACGTGCCCCTCCAAAATCAGCAGACCCCCTCCCCCCCATTTAAAATTTAAAAAAATAATTCAAAGATAAACAGCACTTTCCTTATGAATTCACGCATTATTGAGATCAGTTCACTAGGCATGCAGAGTAAGATTGCAGTCTTGTATCAGACAAAATAATGTTATCGTATTTTTCTTGTTTTTTGAAACTCTACTATTAACATTAAAATGTTAGTCTAAATATTTATTATTCTAAAATTATTGTAGAATCTTTCTTACATTGCATCTCTGTAACTACTGTATGTGTGCCCATTGAGATGTTGCAATATATATCACACCTCCCATGTAAAACTCCCTCAGAGAACCCTGAATAACACCCAGGATGATCAGAATGCTGGCTTTATCCCCCGGTTCTTACTTGACCATACAGCAGTCTGGGAAAGCATCAGTAGAAGCTCGCTGACCCAATATTATTTCCAGGTAAGTCTAACGTATAATTTCTTCTAGAGGTCTTGCTTTAACATTTTAGGGTGAGGTCGGTCTCATTTGGTCCCTCATCTAAAGACATCTGTACAGTGAGGACACCACAGGAGAGGATTGTCGTGGTTTGGGACCAAAGGAGGGTCTGACAGCCTACCGCAGGTGAAGTTCAGATTGTGGAACTCTGTGACAATGAGGAGCTCGCAGCCGTACTTCTGGAAGGTGAGGTAACTGAGCCAGTGGAGCACAGTGGGCATCTCCTGGCTGCTCCTGGAGATGGAACCAGAAGGACCGTTGTCATGGAGACCCAAGTAATAACTTGGGATGGGAACAAAACCACGTACATCGTGTTTGATGTAAGACCAAGACCTTAAAGGGCAGAGTCAAGACAAAGACTTTGGGATTTTGGAGTGGCTGAGAGCAAGACCTAAAAAAAAGTCTGTTTTCAAGACCATGAATTTAATTAGACTAGTTTAATTAAATTTAATTAGACCCTTTATGCACATCTGAAACAGAAACAAACAGACGAAGTGCACTTTTACCCCCCACCCCAAAAACAAGACTACAATCGAATTCAATTCAGAATCACAACACAAACCAAATGGATTACTGCAGAGAACCATGCAGCACTATATGTCTGTTGTATGATTTAAAGTAATGTTATTTTATTTCTAGACTCGAGTTGCATAATCATTAGTATTAGTTAACGTTGCATGGACCACTAATAATTATGGAGTGATTATTAGGACAGAACTCCACGGTTGTGTAAAATAGATGTGCGTACTTGTAATTTAGTCTTGTATACTCGTGCAGAGATTTGTGTACTTCTATTCTAGTTATATATACCCATGCAGAAAAGTTTGTGTTTACAAAAAAAGTTTTACACACTTGTGTTTTAAAAGATTTGCAACTTCACATTTGCATTTATTTTCAGAAGCCACGTTACAACTACGAATAGGGATAATAAGTGCACAAACTCAATACACATGCGCTCGGTCTCAAGGTCTCCCTCTAAAATCACGGGTCCAGTCCATGCCACTCTAGTCCTAGACCTAGTCAAGACAGAGACGAATTGCTTTCGATTCCGAGACGAAACCGTGTAAATGAAAATGAGACCGATCTGGAGACCAAAACTGGACTCACACAACACTACTAATAATAGATCATAAATGTCATCCTCCAATGGGAAGTGGCTGATTTTCATTGTTATACAACTGAATGCGAGGTGCGAGCTCACCTTAGGAACCCAGAGCCCAGAAGAATACCAGCTATGTTGAGTAGGGCCACCCCACTGTTCACCATGTTGGGGTCCTGGACCACCCCCAGGAGTACCAAGGTGAGGAGTTCACCTACTATATGGGGAACCAGGATCACAGCACTGAAGCAGAGGAATCTCATGGCATCCGGGTGCATCCCCACTGTCCTGCAACACACACACATGCCAGTCAGTGTCCCACGTCCAGCCTACATACTCAATGAACTGAGATTCAGAAAGCTACTTGGACAAGCATAAGGAAGGCTGAATAAGGAAACCATTTCTAAGGATCATATTGCAGAAATTCCTACAAATATTGATACATATTTTGGGTGTAATTCCCCCTTAATTCAGTTCTATCCACTTCCCCCCCAGACTGCAGGAAAAATGCCTCAGCAATTTGAACATGCGATATTGCTAAGAATACACAGGGCTCAGTGCATCATAAATGCACACGATGGGACCTGTTCATGCAATATAAGTGCTCCTGCAACAGCAGCCTGGGGTCAGACTGCAGTGAGAGGCCCACCAGTAGAGGAAGGAGGAGAAGATGATCACACTGATGATGCTGAACGGCAGGATGTGAAGGATGTAGGCCAGAAACATCTGCCACTTTTGATAGAGCCCGTCTCTGCTCTCCTGGTCGCTGATGGCTCTCAGAGCTGGAACTGGAGGTGGCATGGAGCAATCTGTCACACTGTGGTTCCGTAACAGCAAGCAAGTTTACCAAATGACCTGTAAACACGCCTAGACATTAACTCTAAGGTCATTAACTTGACTTTCAATATGAAACATCCTTGTTATCAAACTCTTCCTGTTACAAATAGACTGTACCATTGTACAAAATATAGCACAGATGAAATTGTTCTGAATAAACCTGATTTTACAGATTTCTGAATTATATTTATACGTTGCACGCAAAGACCATCCAATTCGGTACTCTAATTAAGGAAAGCGTTTTACCTGGAACTCCAGCCCTCTGCTGGGTAGGGGTATAAAGGGTGTTACACACCCACATGTTCAAGATAATCATCCAACAACCTTGACATTTTCAATAAATACCCCTTTACTGCCCCAGTTCTGTGAACTGGGTTTCATTTCAATTATCTCTCTGCTCAGGGAGCAGAAGTTTAACTGATAAAAATGATAATGGGTCTGGTAGAATCCTGCGGTCCTTTTTTTATAGGAACACAGCAATAAATTATGGCAAGCCAACAATAACAGGCAGTACTATCTCGTTTGTAACTCTTACATCAGACAGGGTGGCTTTAAATCTATGAAATTCAGTGAGGTAAACTGCATATATATTTAAGATGGTCATTTAAAGTATAGTTTATAACCATTGCCACATCTTAAATACATCTTAAATAATGTGCAGAAGTTTGTAAAGTACATATATTAGTATGTATGAAGATAACGTATAAATTTAGTGTTACTGAAGCTATGCAGCCCCACCATTGTGCTGTCATGAGGGGTGAAAGCCACATCTCTCAGGCTTGGTGACTTCTGTCTGGCTGGACGTGGTTATGGAGGGTGGCTGCCATTGGTTCCCTGAGGGTTTGCCACCCAATGCTCTGTCACAGGACTTACACAAAGCCACGGCATTGAGCATGCCCGTGTAGGGTGACGCGCCCATGGACTGGTAGATGACGCCAATTCGGTCC
This sequence comes from Petrocephalus sullivani, assembly GCA_026780845.1. Taxonomy (NCBI): domain Eukaryota; kingdom Metazoa; phylum Chordata; class Actinopteri; order Osteoglossiformes; family Mormyridae; genus Petrocephalus; species Petrocephalus sullivani. The sequence continues at coordinate 369,208 of JAODKM010000106.1, read as the reverse complement.
TGCACCGCACCCTTCTTGATGTTGGTGTCCAGCTTCATAACGAAGAAGGCCACGAAGAGCCCGTAAATGAGGTTCTGGGACAGGCGCATCAGAACCCCCATCCGGTCTCTTGCCAGATTCCTCACTGTCCTCCTACAGGGACAGGGCAGGGATATTAGGCAGAGACAAGAGGAGCCAGATGTAGGCCAGAGGACAGCAGCTCATCGTTCAGAATTGACTGAAGTTTATTGGCTGCCCTCATCATGTGACCTCTCCCCCCACTGAGAACCTTATGTCACACATGCATTTTCACAAACATGCTGGGATAAAGCTAATTGATACTAAATAGATAATAAACGAATAGGCTGCTGGTCTCCAGCTCCTTCCCTCTGAAGTATCACTGCTGCATCTGTACTTGATTTTTCACATTGGTATCACATTTTATGCTATGAATAGCTACTCTATTGATCTCAATGTACTTAAGTAGTATACTAACTATACAGTCCCTCCAGTTTTTCACGATTTTGCGATTGCGTCAAATCTCGCGAAATCAGTAATTTACCGCATATTTTCGCGATGCCGCGTATTTTCTATCCTATCGCATTACTTTCGCAAAAAAATATCCGAAAATTCTTCGTGTAAATTTACAACTGTTCTACTTACCACTTATTACCATAATCTAGTCCCATTTATCATCTTTTATCACCGCTAATAGGACCAAGCAAAACAATATCCCTCGGTTCTTCACGAGAGTGGGGGCAAATTGTTTTGCATTCGCTGCAAAATCCACTGTAAATGACCATCTTCGAGGACACAAACATCAGAAGGCAGCGGAGAGTTAGAATACGGGGAGGCAGAAACAGATAACGAACAAAGCTGAAACGAGAATGACCATGGCAGCAGCCGAACGGAATGTAAGAAGCGATCATATTATTTGCTATAAGATAGCAAGATTGTTCAGGTCGCAGAGCTAACGCTAGCTCACCAAATAGAATGAGAGAACATTTGCATTTGACAGTTAATTTACGTTTTTAGGTTAATTTAAGAATTTTAGTTTTTTTCAGAATGACTCCTTTTGAACATTTGTGGAAAGATGTGGGCAACGTCAGTGTGGGCTTGTGTTCACAAATCTTGGGCTTTATTGAGGTAATTATATCAAGACTGAAGAAGAGAAAATAAAAATGTTCATGCAATTAATGTCTGCCTGTTAATGTTATTCCTCTCACTCATTTTGTGTCTTACTAGGCCTATGTAGACCTTGAATGGGGTTTACCAAGGAAAAGAAAAGTTGCAAAATTTCTTGCAAATTTTGATAAAACACCACCAAAAAATCAGTCATTTTGATCGCAAAAATCACAAAAAAAAATCGTGAAATCCTGGGGGGACTGACTATTACTAACTATATATTTTGATTGCATAAAATAATATTCTTCGGTCTGGAATATAGAAAATGTTCTGGATGATCTACAGTTGCTGTTTTAGGGACAGAGATCGAGCATCTGGAAATGCAAAGGTCACCTGAAAAGAACCCCGAGCTTGGCCAGGCCACTGGGCGACTGCTTGCTCTTGAAGGGGATGCTGGGTTTGTCGGCCACCTGGCAGCTCTGCCACATGCTGCCCACCATGCACTGGTAGATGCTGGAGCGCTGGTAGGTTGCGGCGATATCGTGCATCCGACTGTAGGTGCTAGCCTCTCTCTCACTGCATCGTGTGTCCACTGATGTCAGATCCACTGCAGGTGAAAACCTGCATGCTCACATCACCCTCCACATCACTGGTACATACTTCTGAGCATGCTCACGTCACCCTCCACATCACTGGTACATACTTCTGAGCATGCTCACATCACTGGCACATTCTACTGAGCATGCTCACATTACACTCCATTTAATCGGTATATTCTCCTGAGCATGCTCACATTACACTCCATGCCATTGGCACATTCTACTGAGCATGCTCACATTACACTCC
>JAODKM010000106.1:324116-339191 GCA_026780845.1 Petrocephalus sullivani | reverse complement strand
CACAGCCACGGCACGCGGCGGACGGGGGGGGGGGGGGGGGGGGTGTGGGGGGGGGGGGGGGGGGGGGGGGGGGGGGGGGGGGGGGGGGGGGGGGCAGGACATGGGAGACTGTACCTGGAGAGCCGCACGGGCAGCGTCCACACTGGGGAAGGCGGGCAGGACGTAGCCAGAATAGGTGGCCAGGTCGGGTTCCACTCCTAAGCTGCACATGCTCTTCAGAACTTCCTGGATCCCTGCAGGACAAGAGGAGCACATTGGGGGGGGAGGGGGTCAGGGCAGCGAACAGGGACTGAAACATCATCGCCGACACCACCCAGGAGCACAGCGTTCCCCACTGGAGTTGAAAGCGGGGTCCAGAGCCTAATGAGCACACACCAAACAGCCATTACGGAGGTCCCGGGGGGACAGAGTGTCTCCAAAGCACGCGCTGATGCTCTTCATTAGCATATTAGCAACGGCATAACCCGGCACCCCACCCCGAAGCGACAGCCTGCCCGGGACCCCCACCCCCCCCACTCCGGCCTCAAGGGCCACAAGTTCATGAATATGCAACAAGAGCGGCTGGTCTATGCCAAAGCCGGCCGGCGTTCGCACCCAAATCTCACTCGTGGCCCCACAGCACAGAACTCCGCTTCCTTCCGGGCGCTCTGACATGGCTAAATAAAAAATAAGGTGGCTTTTATCTTCTGTCCGGGGGGGGGGCCCACAGGAGAGCATTAGTCAGGAGCATCATGCTCAGGTGCATCCAGAATAACAGCCCCCCCCCCCCCATCAGAATGCCAGCTCCAGCTCACACACCCTGACAGCTCCCTTTCAATGGACGCCTCCCTGCCAATCCCCCCCCCAGCACACTTCCTGTCGTCAGCAGGAAAGGCCCTCATTTCTCCTCAATGAAAGTCCAAGTGGTTCTCCAAAAATTTTCTGTCAAAGAAGCCCACTGCCTTGGCCTGATAAATTATCCATGATGCAGCTCTCTCCCATGCGTACCTGGGCCATCAATGGGCGCCATTAAATGGAGGTATGGAAACAGGCTGGCGCATGGGAGCCTGCCACGGCACGGAGGGCACCAGGGGATCCAGGCCCTTCTGAGAAATTTCTTGTTGAGTACTCATGCCCAGTTAGCCTCACACTCATGAACAGCCTGATTCACCATCTCTCATTAGACATCCCTGATTTCAGACTGGACCCAACATCCTACTGGATAATCTTACCCAACAGTTGCAGGGATAATGGCTCAGTCCTTTCATAAGCAGACAGGACTGACCGTACCTCCATCATTAATAAGGCAGATGGACCTTGGGTGCTCTTTGCACGACACTTCTGAATGACCAGCCGAGCAGAACCTGAAGTTGAGCTGGGGTCTGAAAGCGGCCCTCGTCCTCCAGCTTCAGCTTGCACTTTGTGTGTCAGCTTGACCTCTCGTCCACACCTTCCTGGCCTAGCGAGCACCACGCCAAGGGCTGATATACAATACCCCAAAAAAAGGAATGTGCAATTCCGGAATTGGCAAGGAAAGAGAAGAAACGAATAAAAAAAAAAATCACAACGGCCTCAGACCAGCGGGCGTGATTGCCGGACCGCCCTCCTTCCCAGTGGAGACAGGCCGCGTTATTTATTTAGGCACGCAGCACAGAGAGCGGAGAGGCGGACGGGGGGCTTCCAGCCTAGCGGGAGCCTCACTTTAAATTGTCCGTGGCCGACTGTCGAACCCCTACCCCGTGTCACATGCAATAAGCGGCCCCTGGTGGCCCCGGGGTGACAGTGCGCCACGCCAGCCTGCCCACAACACCATATGCTCCCACGCACCCGTCTGTGCGCATCGGCACCTCTCCGACACGCAAAGTTTCCCCAGACCCCCCCAGAGCCGGCCTGCCAGGCCCACCTGTGGGGAAAAGGGGGGGGGGGGGCAGAGAGCTTAATATTTTATGCAAGGCAGAGGGGTGCGAGTAATCTGAAGTGAACCCCCCCGAAGCGCTCGCATTTATACGAGGCCCAGTCACTCCACATACATCATGTTACCGCCGCTGCCCTGCAACCCCCCCACCCCCCCATCACCATCCCCAACCCCCGGAAAGAAAGAACGCATGCATTTTTCATGAGAGGTTACATCTCAAGACGGGGGGGGGTGGGAAAAAGTTCTACTTGCTCCATGCTAAGTGGCTGAACAAGTATGGCCAGGCTGTGGGGCATACAGACCCCCCCCCCCCCCCACTGCCCCCTAGGCTCCACTGTGTACTGCGGTACAGCCTGGTGAGACAATTTTGGATAAAGGAGCTAATTAGTGCTGACAAACATTTAGGAAAGCTCACCCCCCCCCCCTACCCTCCCTGAGCACACACACAAACAGTCACCAAACACAAACCGGCCAGCACCAGTTCTCTACAGCCATTTGGGCCCAAGCCAAGAGACCCTTATTCCATGACTGTCCTCTATAGCCATTAACTATTTAAGCCTTAATAATATCCCATCGTTAACTAGCTGGGGTAGGAAAAAACCAGCCAGGGCTGAGGGAAAACCTCTCAGGAGCCCAGGCAAATCACAGCAGGTTCATGGCTTCAGGGTGTGATGGGTTCACTGGTGTGACATCACACAGGTTTCTGACCGCTGCTGCAAACCAAAGTCGCACCTCATTGGTCAGTCTGTGTCAGCTAGCCACCGACTTCCGGCACAGCCCTACCTTGTGTATTCTGGTCCCGTTGCAGCTGCCGCAGGAGTGGCCAGAAGAAGTGCTCCCTTATGGGGAGGCCCTCCTCCCGCATCATCCCCATCAGCTGCACTGCCAGACCTGCAGGGGGCAGCGACGTCACGGTGAAACAGAGCAAAGGGCCACATTTGGGGGGTGGGGGGGGGGGGGGGGGAGACAGATTTACCCATCTTTTTGGCCTTCAGGGCACACTGCAAGGTGAACTGCAGGGGGGCAGCGTGTCTATTAGACTCCTGTAGCTCCCTGCAGTACTGGCGCAACTTCTCTGCTGGCTGCACAGCACCATGCAAAAGAAACAAGAACAATGCATTAACGAATGCGACGAGACAACATCTGAGGAGAGCATTTCACGGCTACGCAGAGCGCCCGCTTCGGAGCCTTACCGTATCCATGGTGACACAATGGGACAGGAAGAAGTTGCCCTGGTTGGGAGGGTCCTCGTTCTGGGACTCTGCCTGGCGTTGGGGGAAGATCTTGAGCAGGGAGAAAGCCACATCCCCCATACCCTGGGTGACGAGTCTCAGGCACACGTTCATGGCTTCTGCAGGGCAAGGCGGAGATGCGTTAAGCTTGGGGGTATACAGCAGCACGAGTCATGGGACACCGCCCAGAAAGATGGTGTCTAACTTAAGAAGGGCTAGCTGGTGGCCTTATGACCCACCACTAAAGGGGGCTGTGTATTTCCGGTGAAAAATCAACACCATATTTTGGCAATATGTTGTCGTTTGAGCCATAATCACTACGGTGATTCCCCTACCAGGAACAAAGCCCTGTTCCTGCCGCAGAAACTCCATAATCTGGGGCAGGTGCTGGTGGTGTCCTGCTTTAGCCAGGGTCAGTAACACCTGCAGGAAATCTCTGTCCATCAGCTGGATGTCACCGGATGCCAGCTCACCCAGGATCTAGAAAGGAGGACACGAAATTGAAGGGTCCCTCAGCCATTTCCAAATGGCAGGGCAGAGGTCAAAATTGGGAATCACCTTCTTGATGTTCTCCATGTCCCCCTTTTCCGCGTGGGCGCACACTAGAGCCACATAGGTGTCTGGTCCCGGCTCGATCCCGGCACAGCGCATCATCGGCAGGATGCCCTCGGCGCTCGCCAGATCCCTGCCGGACACGGTGGACACCCGTGATGAGATATAGTGCTTAAGATTCCAGCAGGCATCCAGAGATCAGTGTACACAAAGCAACCACAGAGCCCCCCCCCCAGAGCGCCCACGTGGAAACGCTGAAAGGTGGCCACCCTGCTTGCTCACCCAGCACGGGCATGTCCAGTCAAGAGAGAGTTGAAGACGGCTTCTGTGATGGGCATGTCTCTGTCTTTCATGAAGCCCAGGATCTTACTGCGGACACAAACACACATTACATCACTTCACAGTACTGAAAAGGAACACCTCGGTTTTAGAGGGGGCGTACCAACTGCAAAAGCAGTCTTGATAGCAGGGCACCATGGAATATGCGAGAACATGCAACCCAGGTAGCATCAGAGGACATGTGGTCAAAAAATACTCAAGGAGGGTGGGACTAACCGTATCCTGTCAATCACTTCCTGCTTTAAGCCAATGAGAATCAGACATACAGGAAGTGACAACACAGGGAAATCCCCACCCAGAGCAGCCTTTAAAGCAAATGACCCACGGAGCTCTGGGCACTTCCTACAGGGTCACGGTCCTCACCCGGCTCCCTCGATGTCTCCGTCCTCACAGTACGCCGCAATGAGCCTCTGATAGGTGACCTAATTGCGAAGGAGATACAGTCACCTTCCCACCTCTGCAAACATCGCAGCTGGAAATACCGCAGCTCAGGCAAGTCACCCAGACGGCCCGCTCCGGAGTCAGGTACTCACCCTGTTGGGCTGCACGTTGGCCGCTTCCATTTTGGCGAGGAAATCTGTGGGGGAGAACTTAAACTCGTTCTGCAGGTAGACCTTGAGCAGGGCGTTGTAGTGACTGGCATCGTAGGTCACTCCTGGACAGAGAAACCGGCATGGGAAAGATAAGTCAAGCCATGCCGTCTACCAAACCAAAAAACACATGAGGGCTATTCATGTTCTTCGGACTCAAAATATAATGATGATATTTCCATAAAACCCTTGAAGACAACAAACAGGAAGACACTTGACATTATTCTTACGGTTTGATTGATTGAGTTTTCCCAGGTGCAGCATTCGACTGCCCCTCTATAGTTACATTTACAGAGGATTTCTGGCAAATCGAGCCCATCAGTCTGACCCTTCGCAGTCTCAAGTTTCTTACCCCTCTCCTGCAGCTTGTCCCAGATCTGATGAGCCAGTGCGGTGCGCTCTGACAGCGCCACCTCTGGCAGCAGTGCGCCACAGCTCCGCAAGAGGAGGAGCGACTGGTTTGCACTTGGGTAGCCTGCACGGTGAGGACGGCATTGTGGTTTGCGGTTACCGCCGCTGATGCCAGAGAATCACGTCAAATTAATCATAGTAAACCGACTTAACGAAGAGCCTTCGTTGCCTCCGAGTGGAAAGCCAGTATTAAACAAAAAGAGTAACACAGCTGAATTAACATTTTTTGCATGAAGGCGCAGGGGGTGAATAGAGCTACAATTTATGGAATGGAGTGTGTGTGTGTGTGTAGGTTTTGCTATACTTGTGAGGACCAAAGCACCTCACAGGTACAGCAAATCTCCAAAAAAGGTGACCAGTGGGGGTCATTTTACCGGTCCTCACTACTCGCAACTTCATTTTATAAAAAACTGTGAAAACTGTGCCAAAAGTCTCAGATCTTGTTTGGTTACTTTTTTATTTTAGGGCTGGAAAAGGGTTTGAGGATGTCATAATTGGGATTAGGGTTTTTCCCCATAGAAATGAATGCACGGTCCTCATAAAGATAGGAATACAAATGTGTGTGCGTGTGCGTGTGTGTGTGTGTGTGCACGCGTGTGCGTGATGTGGACACCCTACACACCTCCGGAGATGTCCTTAAATATACGAATCAGCAGGTTCCTGTTGATGCTCCCCGTGCGCCGGACAGCACTGTCCAGCATGTCCAGCGCCCAGTCGGACCTCGCGGGCTGCCTGGGTCGGCCTGGGCCACTGTTTTCCTCCCTCGATGGGCCTTCATGCTCGGGGGCAAGGCTGAAATGACGCACCCCCATCAGGGGCAAGGCAGTCCTGACCCACAAAAAGAAAACAATGATTACAGCTGAGACACCAACATCATTATCCCTGGCACATCTTCTCTCACACATGGAACGACACACAATTAATCACACCTACTGTCCAACAGTATCGTCATAAATTGTAGGAAAACTTATATAAGAGTTTATATAATATATTAACATAAGAGCAGAAATGAAGTTTAGTTTCATATATGGAGCTGATTGCTTTATAATATAGGGCTCTCTCAATTATGAAATAGTGGAATGCATACTACAATCAAACAGCATATACAAATAAAAATCAATAGATCAATGCACACGACGATTCGTGCAAGTCTATTAACGAGCATCATTAGTTTAATCAGCCAGACCACAGCAGGTAGAAGCTTCGACCTTGCTCAGAGTGTTACCTGCTGCATGCATGCATGCATGCATGCATGCATATCCGCAGAGTTCAGCTCTTCCCTTTTCATACACTGAGTTTTGCGCAAGAGGTTGCCACCTTATGAATATTACTTGCTGCGCCATAGATGTCATCGACTTACACATACATGCTATTTTGCTATAATGCCATATTAATCTATATATTGCATAAAACCCAAGTGAGCTCTCGCTATCGTTACACACACCACAATCAGACAACCTTTCTGAATTATAAGATCAAAACAGGCAAATACAGAGCTGTCATTGAGGCCCAATGACCCATATTCCCCATTCGGCATGAGTTTCGTCTCATGCCGGGCAGATACCTGTGCACACTGTGAGAAAGCGAGAACTGTACGGGACCGACCGTCACTCTTCTAGCAGCGCCCGTCCCGCTACATAACCGAGAGAGCGGAGACCGATTTAAGTTGCGCCGGCTGACGGGGAACAAGGAAGCCGGCGCGATTTTCAAGCGTTGGGCCGATCGTAAGAGCGCAGCCATGTTTAACCTAAGCAGCGTGGATGGAAGGGCATCCGCACCACGTGACCAGTCAGACGCCGCCGGGGACGAGCACGTGGGCGTTTTAAGGCCGTACCATCATCGCGAATTGAAAATATATGCATACTTATTACATTTTCTCGATTTATTTCACCTGTAATTATATTATCATAGAGTGTATTTTATTTTCAAAAACGCATTTTAATTTTATGCTGTTATGTTGATAAATATATATATATTTTTTCTGTCCGGGCACCCCTATGCCCTTCAGAATATTCGAAGTCCCGTTTCCTTCCGCCAAAACACGTCAAGTCAAATTTGCGCTACAACTGCAGGGGAGCGATGGATTTTGGTTCTAGACGGACTATGCGAGGTGAATCTGTCTCATCGGTAGACAGCGCACCGCCGCAGTTTCCTCGCAAGCATTACGTGACGAACAGCAGCTGACCTTGGTTATGCCTTATTATTTGATTTCCACATTTATTACAGAATATAAATACTAATAGCTCAGCAATGTAGTGTCAGGAAGAAGGCGGGTTGCATACTTAGAAAGTGTTTGTAAAGTGATTATGATTGTATATTTTAGCATAATGAATATAAAATATATTACAACAAATACGTAGGAAATGAAGTGTGAGTGAAGGAGTGAAGTGTTAATTTTGCTGGCAGAAAATGGATGGACAGATACCCGTTACAAGTCAGAAAAACAATATTTACCTGAGGAGAATGTTGTTACCACGGGCAACCGGGTGGTGGCGCTCGTGCCCAGGGAATACTCGCAGCCACTTCAAACTGTACTCAGGACGTCCGAATACATCGAATACAATTTAGCATCTTACAATTAAAAAAGGTATTACATTTGCTATGTTGACATTATCTCCTGACTTTGATTTTCAGTAACAGTTATGAGAAAGTTTCATCTTGGAAAACCCTTGCGCTACGCTCTTAAATCAATGTGTCGTTAAACGCCGCAAGAAATCCCATAGTTGACACTTTTACTATGCACCATCAACAATAACGAATACAAAAATATAACGTTCGCCTGTTTTTTGACGTTACTTTACGGTAATATGAGATGTGCCTCCATAGCATCTGATTTTCACCTAATGTAAAATATAAACTGTGTTTTGTAGTGTATTTTTTTACAGATAAAATCATTTAAAAGCCGTTAAACCGCCTTGCACCCGTTGTTTCTGGGACAGGTTCCTGACCCCTGTAACCCTGTACAGGACAAGTGGGTACAGAAAATGAATGGATGAACGTACAAACTACCACTTTTAGAACTACACCTTCAAACCTATGCAAAACCAATGGATCTTACAGGTCCTTATTAAAATTGAAAAGTTTCCTACTGCATTTCAGTGCCATTTCTGTACCCCAGACCAGGTTGTCCTTGGGCAAGAGGCCTGTCTCATTCCATAACTGTTCTTGGGGACAGCATGTTTGTTGTCAAAATGCAGAACGTGCCCCGACTGGGCACCCATTTCAGTAAAGGTCTACCAGGAGGGGTGTCGTCAGCACTGGCTGGGGCCCAGTGGGGTTTTACTGCTTCCTTGTGGTGTGTTGGGGATGGGGGTGGTTGGAGAGAGGTGACAGCTGCCCTGTGAGGTGCACCCAACCCCCTGTTGCTACATTCATCATGGCTCCCAGTTTGTGTGCCCAGCCAAAATTTAACAGCACCCTGACTACCTGCCCACTGGCCACATCCCAACCTGCCACTGACCCCTGCCCCCCCGGCCCCAGCTGCCCGATCCTCTCCCCCCCATACTCAACGATGTCTTTCTACGGATCTACTAGTGGGCCAACAAATATGAGGGGTGACATGTCAGGACGTGTCTGGACAATCCAACCAGCTCGTCATAGCAGCACAAAAGCCAACAGCCCAGGGCAAATGCCTCTCAGTTAGAGAAACACCCCCTCATGAATTCACACCGGCCCTGCATGCCAGCGGGATACTCTGTGGCTAACTGAGAAATTTAAAGTCTGTTTTTTTTTTATCAACACAACAAACATGTCCCCAGCCTTAACAGACAGAGAGCATGCACTAGAAATGTGCTGTCTGGTTACCATGGCTTCCTCTGCAATGACATCCCAGTTTCCTGGTTATGTCTCCTGCCCTGCCAGGGCCTTCTTATCATTCCTGAGTTGGTATTCCACCAAGGGTCTATCCCAAATCTCACTCAGGCAGTGTTTTCAAACTCACCTTTTATGTTGAAAAGCAGCTCACTCCCTATTGGGCCTAACAGCACATACTCATCCCGGTCAAGTTGTGTTTCATACCCTCATTTCAATTATGTGTATAATTAAATAAATGATCTATCAGTTTCTTTTCAGGTGCTTGCATTGGGAATATAGAGAGTCTGACAAGGGATGAATATTCAGGCCAACAGGGGGCGCTACATACCCTTCCCCATTGCACCGTGCCCTCCCCTGTGGGTGCATTGCTTCTGTGTACTTGCATTATGCTGTGCGCTGACCAGCCTGCTGAAAAATTCACGCCCTACTACCTTGAAAAGTATGTCAAACAGCAAGGCCGGGTAAGAGGTGGTGGGGGTGACTAATACCGCGTACTGGTTTGTGGCCACGACGCAGGGTGGGGGGGGGGGGGGGGGGGGGGTTTTGAAGGGCAGGGGTGCCGCCCCCCTGCGCATAATTCCACCCCGCTCCCCCCCTAGGGAACGGTGCGGGAAGCCGGGGTGCCCCCCCCCCCCCGCCTAGATCCTGAGGTGGCACACGAGGAAGGGACAGAAGTGAAGTACTGAACAAGCACCGCAACAGAGCAGCGGTTCCTCAGGGGCACAAGTGCAGGAAACGAGCCCCCAGAAAAACAGCCAAAAGAAAGCCTGCAGATATAAGAGAGGTGCAACTGAACGTAAGCAGGGTGCATACCCTGGGGTGCGCATTCTCAGGCTCTCTCTTCTGTCATTTCCCACCCAAGTGACCCCGCCTATTCCCAGCAAAACAGAAATGCTGCAGGAGCTCACATGTGTTACACCGTCCTGTTACCCTGCAGCTATCAATCAAAATAACTTTACTGCATTTAAACTACACCTGTTTATATGCCTGCATTTAAGACAGAGGGCTAAAGACTGCTAGGCTACAGTTAGGTATGTTTTCAGCTGGGTGGCCAGCCTGTGGCATGATAATTTCGCCACGTCCTCATCCGCCAATCCATTCTTAAACTCAGTGTTCCCACTGAGTCATTCCCAGAATTCCCATCTGATAAGGGTGGGGCAGCTGGTGCTGTAAATTCCCTGGAAAGGCCCTCCTTTGGAATGTGGAAGATAACGGAAGCATGTAGGATATATAGGGCCAATATGGGAAGTAACCAGAGCCAGATGTCAGGCATAAATGGCAGCAATGCAGCCTGTCTGACCTTCATGTGTGCTGTGAATGGACCATCAGTCAGTCATACTGACCCTGTATTTATGGGTCAAAAAGTGGATCTACATATCTATGTCTTACACGCACTAAGAAAAAGTTATGACACAATTCCTTTTTAAAATACTTTGTTGTGACACAACTTGTTTGCATTTCCAGGAAGTCATTGTTTTTAATGTATTTAAGATTGATCATGGTTTGGTTCTTTGTGGTTGACTAATTAGGTATGATGTTAAGCTTGTAGTGTATTTGAGTGTGCGTGTGTACTCTGTGATGGTCTGGCACCACATCCAGGGTGTATCAGAACAGGCCACAGGCCAACCCTCCCAAACAGAAAAGTGGATGGATGGATGGATGGATGGGTAAATTTAGTACTACATTATTTTAAAAATACTCCTACAGAAAAATACTGCAGCTTACACACCTATGGCTGTGGGTTAGACTCCAATCCTATTTTGTCTGTGGAGCAAGTTCTCAGCAGGTTCAGGTTACCTCCAGGTGATCCAGTTCTGTCTCACAGCCCAACAGTATGCGGATACAGGAAATAGTGTGTTTAATTGTCCATAGTGTGTGTGTATTTGTGTGTGTATGTGCATGCACGATTGCACATTCTATCATTGCGTTTGATCATTAGCATTAAGGTCTATTGCTCTATGTGAGTCTGCCTTGTGTTAATTGCTAGAGCCACAGTCAGATTCCCCTATTCGGCTTAACAGAAGCATCGTCACACAAGAACCATGAAACGATTATTTCATCATCACCATAATTTCAGTGAGGCTGCAACATAGTTACCCTCCATATAGAGTCACATGGCCCAAGCAGAGCAGAAAATGAAGCAACAGTGTTTCGCGTTAGTGTGGGTAGCCATGTATATGAGGGAGCTACTGTTAGTTAAATATGCAAAATTCTGGCTGTTGTTATAACTGTGACCTGTGAGGCTACTGTGCATAAACAGATCCACGCTTAGGTGTAAAAGGTGAGCGAGAAAGCGTTTTTACTAGTGCGGCATTGTCACACAGACACTAATGATAATAATAATAATAATAATAATAATAACAAAACACGTCCCCAAACATACATTTCTACTGTTAATTAGTGGCAAGTGTTCCGCAAGAAATGCCCAACGTGTCATGTCTTTGATGCTAACATACTGAAGATGTGTCCCTTCAACACACCGATAACTTTATTTTCAGAATGCTTAGGTGACTGACAGTGAAATGAAAGGCACGTGTGAAGTTGGAAGCTAGATGAGATTGGACAGAAAATAATAAACCGAAAATAAATCCTTTACAGGACAGCGACACCAGCCCACGCTCGGCACTCTGCCCTCTGTGCCACGTCCATTACCTGTGACAGCAGGCAGATGACAAATGCGTCCTTACAAATATGCACACCAAGGGTGCCACTTAGCAATGCTTTTTAAAATTTACGACGTGGAAGCAAACACACAGTTAACGCGCTGGCATGTCAATGTCCTGACACGTCTCACCTTCCTCATTCCTGGCCACCTTACTCCTTCTTTATGCATTCCGCTTTACTTACTTGCCTATCACACCTTAGGATAATTCAACCAATCGTTAAAGCTTTTTATTATGCGGAGCCTGGGTGCACAGAAATGAAGCTCACTGTCGGTCGGGACCACAGGCTGTTGGGTCTGGAAGCGGCACCTACCTTTTGGTTCTGCCCCCGTTCGCAAGTGACTCGCAGAAGTAGATTCCGCAGTCGGAGCTGGATCCAGGGCGCTATATTTGAAAAAGCTTTTCCCGGACCTAAGTTAGCCGGATTTTTTGTCAGCAGAAATGCTGGTCTTGAGACACATGTTTCCACGGGGGTGTGAGTGCGCGGCTCCGGCGCGGATCCTTCCCCGGCCGCTGAATCACGCTTTACTCACTCTCCCTCTCCCTACGCCTGCTTTCCATTCCTTCACTCCGTCCCTCATGAGCATTCAAACTTTTTTTTTTTTCCCCTGCGCTGAGGTTGGTGCGGTCTGCGCATGCGCCTCAACTTGGCTTCGCGTCACTGTACGTGCCCAGCAAACGGATAATTGTACAGTTTCCCGAATTTGACAATGTTCGTGTAAAGTCCACACTTTACACATTTTTAAGTGTGCACATGTTGCATATAATACGCAATAGGTTTCGATCGTTGGGGCGATGACTTTCACGGGGTGATCTGTCATGCGCTGACACTTTGTAAAACTCACCAGTGGTTAAAGACGTAGTGTGCTGGGAAAAAAAACGGACTTACTAAATACTTTGCCTGACCAATTGGCACGAACTTTCCGCGTTAGACAAGTGACATGTGAGCCGAAACTCGCCGAACTTAAAATGCTGATATAAAATTATAGCTGCAGTCCAGGTACATGCTTAAATGTGGGGGGAGGGGACCAAAATGTCCCAAAGTGCGGTAAATCCTGAAACTTGCTTACCTTTGGGACATCTTTTCAGATCCCCATTTGGAGAGCCTGAACTTTATAAAAATGTGTGACTGCAATAAAAAAAAACGAAAAATGCCAAAAGTCTTGTATTTGGGTTGGTGACTTATGGTCAAGGTTAGGGCTGGGTTGGGGTTCAGGGTGTCCTGATTGGGATTATGGTTTTTCCCGTAGAAATGAATGGACGGTCTCCATTTAGATAGGGGTGTTGACGGATAAGGAATCTTTTATTATGCAATTTTGCATTAAAACGTCAGCTAAACAGCTCGATAACACTGAAGTGGTTTTATTAATAAAACAACTCCCACGTTTTCAGGAAATATTCAGTTCAATTATTCTGTGGTTACTTAAGCAGTAAAATATATTTTGTATAGTACTAATAATAATAATATTACAGTAGTCTTTTTATTTTATTAGTAAATGTTATCATATTGAGCCATTACGTACATAACGGGTTGCTGTAACTGGTATATGTGGGCTTTATGGAGTATTTCCATTTGAGAACGTTTTGTATACAAGACCAATATATTTCAAGTATGAACTGACAATCATGTACCTAAACTATTGTCGGATAACCATTTTAGAAAGCGTTTAGGATTTAGGAATACGGAGAAGTCCACAGTTTCTTCAGAAATGCCTGGCAGTATTTGGAGTGGTTATGTTGCCTATTTATTATTACATAACTAATTCCTTGGTCGAATGTTCCCAGATGGCGCAGATTTAGTGAAATGGGGGGGGGGGGGATTACTGAAATTTCAGCAATAATGGTCAATTTTGCTGACACTCGGTCACAAATCAAACGGCGAGCTGGAATCACAGAGCTGCGCGGAAAACAGAAGTGACTTCGCTCCCATTAAATTTATTTCAGGCACGGTGGATGATTCATCAGTCGACGTTTCAAAAATAGTCAAAAGGGGTTGTTACATTTTAAAATAAGAATGGCAGAGAAATCGTGATCACTCTGAGGATTCATTGCGCAAACGTAATACTGTACCAGTTAACCAAACAGACGATACATGTACCTGTAGGCTTCGTGCTACAGCCTACTTACTATGTTCTAATTCAAAGCATAACATCTACAATAGTTGTTAAAGAGTCATGCAGACCGACTAATTTAACCAAAATCCATTACTTAATGTGGGGCAGAAATTCAGTATACATGCATGTCGTGCAAGTTTTATTTATGGGTTACGCGTTAAAAGTAGGAGCTAATCAGAAATGTGACTTTCGGAAAACGTTCATGAAAAGTGATACGAATAAGAGAGGTTCTGTTTCTGGGTCATTTTCCGTTTGTGGTGGGTTTCTGGATAAAGCTTTAAAAATCAGTAGAATTAATCCCAAAAGTAAGCCACTGTAGTATGTCTGTTAACACGTTCGTCATATTATCCATCCATACCTGCTTGTACTATGCAGGATCGCCAGTAGTCTGGAGCCTAACCTGCAAGCTACGGGTGCAAGGCGAGGAATAACCCAACGCAGGGTACACTCACACACAACCATGGGCGTAAATTATGGGCGTATAATACAACCCCCTGAATAATCATGTCTCATTAATTTGATATTAACATTATTCACTGGTATCACAGATGTAGTGTAACCCCAGTAACGTTAACACCCAGGGGCACCACAGGGTGGGCCAGGAAGATTTTTCTTTTTTTTGGGGAGGGGGGGGGCAATTATATGTATAAAAAACAAGTATGGTTGTGTCAAGCTGTTTTACAGGTGTAGGGCAAACAGTTTGCGAATGAAGGAGAGTGTTATTTAATCAAACGTAACCCGTGTGAATGCCTGCATGCTGACTTTTGGAGCTGTGCCTAATTTTATGCATGTTTTTAAGCCCTGCAACCTCTGTGACATGGCTGCCCACTCCAAATGGAGAATGACGCTCCTTCTGAGCACTGAATTCTGTCGAATTGTTTTGCATCTAATGTTAACATGGATATACAGTCTAATCGTGCTGCATATTGAATCGAGGCTTTATCTCAATTTGGCGTCACGCCTGCAATAGATAAAAATTATGCAAAAAATGTACACATGTAGTTCAATAAAAAGAAACAATGCTGTAAGATGCAAGAATATTGTGGTATATTTCAAATACTAATTTTCGTATTGAAATCGCTTCCGTACTGAACGCGCAATGTTGCATCAATTCTACCCTTTAATGTTTTTCAGTATCACGTTTTAAACGCTTGGTGTCATTACAGACCAGATTTAATGTTCGCTTCACAAGTCGGGAAGTCCGATTGCGGCGTGCCGGCTGCTTTTACTTGCCTTGAAGGCGGTAACCTAACGGAGCCAAAAAATGAGCAGATGAGAGGGCCCCTAAACGGGACGGATTGCCTGTATTTGTCACAAGACAGATGGTTTCAGAAGCGAAAGCATTTACGTTTGTTTAACAGACTTCCTTCCCTTATAAAAATACCATACGTAAATACACTCACCTAAAGGATTATTAGGAACACCTGTTCAATTTCTCATTAATGCAATTATCTAATCAACCAATCA
>JAODKM010000106.1:291167-311876 GCA_026780845.1 Petrocephalus sullivani | reverse complement strand
CCCAAACACTCAACCATCTGCGCTCACCATAAAATTGACACACTCAACCATCTGCGCTCACCATAAAATTGACACACATTTCGTTGTTGCATGCTGTGGTACGTCAACAATGACGATTAATCACCTTCACTTCAATTCGAAATTTGAGGATGGGATGAAGCAAACTTCATGCCACATACTAGCACATTATTCAGAGTGGGAGCATGGGTGGGTGTAACCAGGTGGAGTGCATGTCAACATCAGTCATATTGGACTCTTCAGATCTAGAAGGCAGTGGGGGTAGCTACACATAGACAACAGTTTGGTACAAATGCTAACAAAAGGCCACAACAACATATGGCATCTTGCCTCTGATAATTAATTTTCTCTCTGCCACAGTAAGGGGTCTAAGTTACCACCTAAAGGGCCACTCGCATAAAACTCCCAGAGTTCAGCTGACCAACCATAACCCTGGAATGCTTCTACCTCCAAGCCCATAATTATAATTACTATTAATTTATGGACACAGGTGACCGTGAGGTCCAGGCCCTGGGAAAACCGTGATGGTTCTGGCACAGGAAATGATTTGGTTTATCCCTGCTTTTGAGGGTGAATGAGGTCATTTTATATAGCATACTGGGTAGATAGGTTAATTACCAAGCTACTGCAATGTTGGGGCTACAGAGCAACACGTGTTAAATATCCCCATTACCTTAAACCAATTAAACACAATAATGTACACATATTTTACTACATTTCACATACTAATAGGGTGCCATCAGTCTTGCATCTCTCTCTAAATACATGTTCAGCTTCTTACAGAATTACTAACAGACAGTCAGCATACGATTTTTGTATGAATTGTAAGTAGTTGTTGCTAAATAAGTGTAGATGTCTTGAAATAGACGGGAATGCGCCGATGTTTTCGTCCCCCCTCCCCTCCCCTCCCCTCCCCTTCCCAATGATCTTCTAGAATAGATGGAGAATGCTTCAAAAACGTGTTTTGTTTCAGGCAATGACGTAATGCCTCGCGTTCATTGGCTGACGGTGATTTCACAGAAATCAACATCCGGGGAAGTGGTGCAGCTGGCTCAGATTACAGCAAGGAATCGCGGGGCCGATGTGCACGCTATCATTTCCCATCTTACAAAAATAAAACGTATTAAAATCAATTTCACTAAAAACAGTTCTTGTGCCCATCCGTTACATTTCGGAACTCAACGCTGCATGACAACAAGCTGCCCGACCGGAGATTTTTAAGAATCACTGGATATCTGCTGCGCAGTCAGAAAAAGGCCGGTGCAACATTTTAACTAATGCGGTCGCTACGATATATATATACAGGAATACCGGTTGGAGGCACGATACCCTTCAAACAACTATCAGAATGTCCAAATAACAAAATTTGGCTAAAGGCTACCTCTTTAACTGGCGCACCACTTACCCCGCTGAACAACAAAACATAACTTTGTTATTTGCCAAGATACTCGCAAAACCAATCATATATAAAAGAATATGGGCGTGTTCCAAACGTCACATGTGACAAAAAAAAACTACAGCGT
The DNA here is from genome assembly GCA_026780845.1 of Petrocephalus sullivani. NCBI lineage: Eukaryota > Metazoa > Chordata > Actinopteri > Osteoglossiformes > Mormyridae > Petrocephalus > Petrocephalus sullivani. The sequence goes on along the minus strand of JAODKM010000106.1, from coordinate 310,335 downwards.
TTTCTCACAGACCCCTTGCGGCTGATTGACATTGCGGAAAACCAGTCCGCAATGGTTTGTTTTGTCATCTCGCCAATACTATTGGCATGGAGGATGGGCTAGCGCTGGGGTTGACCGACAGGTGCACTATCCAATGACCTCTTGTCTATTTAGCAGCTGCTGGCCAATGACCGGCGGAAATAGAAAAGGCGGTCCCTCCTCTTGATTTGGCCGTTAAGCTGAGCGAGAACCGTAGACCTTCAATGGAGGAGCGAACGTCATCTGCCTGTAACATTTAGCTAGGTAGCAAATTCAAATTTATTTTATGTTGTCTTTTTTTTCTCCGCATTTCGAGGCTCCCCACCACCCCCCCGATAAATTGACCATTCGTGTTCGCCGATAGTGCCGACCGAGCGTCAAACATGTACGAAAATTGTCACAACCAAAGTAGAGACCTGTTAAGAGTGGACTCGCTCGCGTGAAACCCAATCTCGATAGCTAGCATCTTAGCTAGCTAGCAGGCTAGCTGGCTAGCTGTAGAGGGAAAACCGCACATTCGTTACATTAAAAACAAATCCATCCCCACACCCTGGAGTGGCGTTTGGAGGTGCGTTAGTTTCAACCCCGAAAACGTAAGTACTGCTTAATTCGGACATAAAGGGGGATATTCGAAGCGATTTTCGATTGGGGAATATGCTAGCAGGCTAGCTCAGTGTGTGTGTGTGTGTATGTGTGTGTGTGCTTGTGCCCCGGCTAACGCGGCTAGCTGGGCAGCGCGACGCCTCGCTAACGTACCGCGGCCTCCCCGACGTCCCCTCGAGCTGGGCGAACGCCTTTCGCTTAGTTTGGTGCCTTTTAATGGAGCCGTCGTGGGAGGACAGTTCGCCAGCTGCTGCTGTTTTTTTGGGGGGGGTGGTGGCCGATCACCGAGCTCACCATATTGATTTCGGTGATCCGAGCTGGTATGGCAGTCCAGAAGCCTCGTTTACGGTTACGTGGGGGGGGGGGGATGAAGCCCGTTCGGGGGCTGGAGCGGCGCTCAGCACGTTATGTAATGTGCTATTGTTTGTAGCGGGGGGGTGAAAGGCATGGTGTCACTTCTAGGCAGGGTGACGGCGTTTGTCACGGCGCGCTTCGCGGGGACATGGACGCGCGTCCTCGTTTAGACGCGATCGTCGGCTTCGACGTGGCGTTGTGTGTGTGTCTGTCTTTTTTGGGGGGAGCGGGGGCGGCTTTCTCCGCTGGTAATAACAGGACACATTGGAAAAGCTCTGGCTGATGCAGGTAGTTTTCAGTGCGCCCCCCACTACCTCCCCTCGCCCTCTATATTTAGCTAAATCTCCAAGGTTTAAGCCTTTCATACGAGTCGCGGCGGTGCACAGTAGGTCCCCGTGTATGTTTCATAATTTATTAGCGTTAAAACTGCATTGGAAGGGGGTGTCATTATTCAGAAACAATAGTAGCAGGCCTCCCTGTAACCTGGCGGTAATAGCTCGGCGGAATCACGTGACCCTCGTTACTCAACGAGCTGGTTGGTAAGAGTGCGCGATGCCTTTGAGTCATGTCGGTTCAGTGGTTGTGCAGCCAGCACGTTCGGTGACTGTATTACGACAGTTGCAAATTGCAACACTTAGCTTCGAATATGATATTTAAAATGGGGGAGCACGACGGGTTTTCTTAGATAAACATTCCAGGGAAATAACGTGCTTTCTCAACACGAGGGCTGGCTAATTGTTGACGTTGTCGTAAGTCACGTGTTATTTTGATTGCGTTTTACGGTTTTGGCTTAATTTTATGCTGGTAGAAAACCATAAGCTTATATTTGTTAGACTTTGGGGAGACTGCCATTCTTTGTGTCAGAGTGTAGTCTTCAACTAGTCACACTGGAAACTATAAGGTAGATTTAGAAGGAAACGCAACAGAAGGAAATTTTGGTATGTGTGTTGACAACCACTGTATGCAAGGTTGAATCTGCCTCAATCTCTTTGGTATAACTGACTCTCACGCTTATATGCTTTTGCACACCTGTCCGCCCACCATCGTAGAGATAGTGGTAACAGCGAAATTGAGTTTTGTCATCCTGTCTTGTCTCTGGACTGCACTTGTGCTACTTGGCACCTGTTATTTTGAGGTGCTCGCTCCAGCTTATAGGCAGAACCAAGGTCATTAGGCCCAACTATTAATGTATTTCGTTGGATCGGTGAAGTTTCATGGGCTGAGGGATGACAGGAGGAGTATGTAGGTCAATTTGCCTTGAGCTGTAGGTTGACAGCTAATGTTATGAAACAGATTGCATTTCAGATATAGGTCCATATCGAGAGAAAAGCATTGTTAGTTATGCTACCTGTTATATTATTATAAATTGTAGTGCTGGTATGAGATTTTGATCGACTCTCATCCTCTAAAATGTGTTGTGTACTTAAAGTATGTTTTGTATATAGCTGAAAACCCACTTGTTTATGTGCGCAAATAAAGTATTTGGAGCGGCGTGTGCTTCAGTGGGTTAGGACTCTGCCCGTGAACAGAAGGTCACCAGGTCAAATCCTGTGGTTGGAAAAATTTCACGGTTGGGCCCTTGAGCAAGGTCCTTGACCCCAATTTCCCCAGAGGCTTGCTGACCCTGTCTTCTGAACTGTGCATCACTTAAATAAATAAATGTAAATGTATTTAACAAATTTGAAATGGCAACTTTTTTTTTCTTTGTAGTTAAAACTCTGTGGTCAAGCCAGCAGTCAGTGCAGGATGACCATCTGGACTTCGTTTTTCCAAACTAGTGACTGTGGAATGACCTTAGAGGTGTAGTTTATTAGAAATGCCCCAGCATTTGGAGGTTTGTTTGGCTAGAGCTGCTTACACCATGCCATCTGAGGTCAGGGAAAATGGGCCCAAGCACTGAAGTCAGTTTGACCAGCCTTCCTGTGGCCACTGCATTATTACTAGGATGTTTCTGTAACTACAGGTGTCAGGCTATTGCATGGGGTACACGGCTGTCTATGACATAGATTCTATGTAGAAGTATAAATCAGCCTTTACAAGGATATTAACCAAATGTAACTAAGATGTTGGGGAGATCACTACACCACAGCCTAGCCGAGGCTGCTGTATCTCTTCCATGAAGCTGGTTGTGTGGGGAAATGGATTCTTTAACATTATCTGAGTAGCATCTATGTCAATGGTACCTGCATCACTTTCACCTGTATTATTAAATGATTTGAGTGACTGGTTGTCAAATGCCCATCTGGGTATGTGTGTTGTCATTTTGAGAATGGCTGAAATGTAATTGATATTAGCTGGTCATAAGAAAGGAAGGGATTCTGAGACTTGCTCCAAGTGGAGTGGACTGTTGGATTTTACCTCCCTTTTTGTGGAGCTCTTCTCCCACAGCTTTTCTGAGGGAAGAAATGGTGCTCGTGAATTTTTCTCTTTCCCGTCTTGTCTCTGCAAAATGTTTTTATACTCTGCAGAATGTCAGGATGCAGAGAGAGTATGAGCATGGGGGGGGGCAAAAATGAGGGGAAGGCTGATCTGCTGTCAGCACAGTGGAATGGTTTTACCACAGTTGAACCCAGTGGCTGTCTTCAGTATGACTGGGAGATGCTGACATTGCAGACATGGTCTGATGCCTCATGCGTGGGAAGTGGTGGCGGGTGGCATAGTTGTTCTGATTGTCAACAGTAATGGCTGAAATTCAAGGTGCATGTGTGTCTATATATGAGTGAGGTTGCAATGCATGGCCAGATGAGTATTTCAGTGGTAGAAAATATACTATGAAATCTGGCATTTGTGTTTACATGTAAGAAGTCAATATATACCTCCCCTGAGGAGCTTAGTTTTGACTGACATGTCAGATCCCAATTCTAAGGCCATGACCATTTGGCCTTCTTTCACTGTGACAAGCACTACGTATTTCCTTCCCAGCGTGTCTGCTGCTTCTACGTCTAAGGCTCGGTCTTAATGGCTGCCATAATTGAGTGCGAGAGTAATTAAAAAGCTGCCCTCTCTCAACTTTATCTGACAGAAACGGAGGATGCTCTTGGACAGCACATCATCTGTCGGTTTACTGTCTAGCATTTGAGAATTTTCTATTTGATTCGTTCAAAAATCTGAAGTAATTGAGGTCTACCTTCCCTTTGTTCATTAATCTGCTGTTATTCCTTCTACATTTTGATTTTCAACCGTGTGACCCAGAAATTGAGGTCCTACGTTTTACCTGGAAGTCTTGATTCATATGTGGAGTGTGTGTGAGAATATATATGTATATATAATCTCATAGCTGTCTAATGAACACCACAAATGTTCCCTTTTAACAATTTTGCCTTTTTACTATAGTTGAACCACACCCATTGTTCTATATACTGATGGCATTTGACATACAGTTTACAAATGAAATTATATTGTTGTATGATGTTTATTTAACTGTCCCCCTTCACTTTACAACCTTAGCATCTATCTCCAGCATGCATTCTTGTTTAGCGTTTCGGCTACCTGTGGGTCCCCTGTCCCTCGCCTGTTCCTTGATGCATACAAGCTTGGCAAGTTTCATTGCCCCCCCGCACACATTAGACAAAAACATACCAGTTATCAGTAGTGATGCACCAATAAGGATATTTCTGGCTGATGCTAATAATTCATTATTTCAAAAGCTGGCACCTATCCTGATTCTGATTGTTTGGCAGGTTCTGATAAGTTTAAAAGGGACACTCTATCCAAATAGTTTTTTTTTTTTTTTTTTTTTGGTACGGAAACGCCAACTCTGGCATACAACAGTCCCAGAGCACTATATTTTATGACTGTGTACACCTTATATGCTTAAAACCTTTATAACACAGAAGTGCTGATCTTCAGGTGTGATTATACTCAGAAAATTAAGTTTGTCTTTTGATTTTGCTCTCTGCACTGCATTTTTCCTTTTTTGCCACAAAATACTTGCATTACTGACTAGCATTATTCAGCAGTACTGCAGCCTTTATTGGAACAGATTTGCTTATCAGAAACTCATAATTTTCACTCTCGCCTTAAGGTGGCAATCAAACTTGTGTTAAAATTTTTATTAGTAGATCCTCCTTGTGAAATATTAGCAGAACAATGTTTGCCAGATCCATTTCTAATGTTTTTGCTAATGTTAAAATAATTCCACACCACAGGCCTTTTTCTAACTGTTTATTATGCAGGTGTGCAAAGCAATATGGGTCGGAATTTTAAATGGAATTATCTATGGTAAGGTATCGGCTTATTTTTAACCATCAGTCGTTACAATTTATGCATGTGTAGTTATCGGTATTGGTCAAAATTTCTGCATCAGTGGATCACTAACAATATGAGTTACTGAAATGAGGTTGTCAAGTGTCTTGTGTAGCCCCAGTGTCAACTAATTTACCTCAGCTGAGAGCTGACTCCTGAAACCAGAAAAAATGCAGTTTGTTTGAGTCAGATATTGCTATCAAGGTAAAGTAATGCCCTCAGCTTCTTGTTTGAAAACAGTGTTTGTACTGGTTAACATTTGCATTCATGATGGTCGGTCATATGGATTACATTGTGTTGCATGTTTTAACGATTTTGATAACAAGATAAAATAGTAAGACAAAGCTCTGGTTTTGTCCAAATATTTAGACTAGCTGCCAATAACCTATTGAGTTCTTGAAATATAGTGAACAGAGTGAGACTTTGACTAACTGTGTGCCATTGGAACGCATGGTAAGAACCACGTAGGTTCATTTAAAACATTAAACCGTTCACTGCTGTGGAAAGAGGGTTCTATTTGTGGTGCCAAGGGTGTCTCATTGCGTTGTTGGTTTATTTTCATTTTATTTTATTTTTTTATGTGCTTTTTGAAGCTTGTGTCATATGGCTAAGTAGCCTACAGGTATCAGATTATGCAGTGGGCCAGGCTAACGATAGTCAAGAGGTTGCATTAATTTGCGGTAATGTCAAATGAATTATTCTTTGCCTCAGTACATATTGCTATTTTCCAGTCTTTCTGCCATTAGTGATCTTTAATGTTAGGTTGTTCTGTGTCATAGTTGGACAGAATGCTTTCCTTGCTTTTTAGTCGAGGGTCTCGTTGCCATTTTCTATGGTGCCAGGCCGGTCACTGGAGGGATTGGGGACAGAGCCAATGGTATGTGTGTCCTGTGTGTCAAACACCGCCTGCATTTTAGTTGGGGGTCGCTGTCAAAAAATGTGGCCCCAGTTGAAGAGACCTGCTGTATGTAGGTCATTCAGTTTTTTTGCAAACCTTAACCTAGACGCTTAGCATTTACATGATGACAATATGATTCACTCAAAGAACAGCCCAGGCCACCGTATTCTGCCCACGGGGCCTAAGCTTCTATTTTCCTGTGGGTGATGTCATTTTTTTGTGTGTGTGTGTGTGTGTTTCTTCTCAAATTGAGAAATCGCTGGTTGCATATGCTCTCTATAGCCTGTCAGGAACATATGACATGGCCCATCCTTTACCTCCTACTTCTTTTTAAAAGTAATAGGTGTGTGTTACACAGGGCCTGTTTAGGTGATGTCCGTGAAGCGAGGAGGTGTTTGCAGTGAGCGTTAAGTCGTGAGGTATTTAGAGATCATTGCTGTTTCGAATATAATCCGATTGTTGGGTCAGATGACCTCTTTGGTGACACTCCCTGTTTGCCAAATTGAGTTTCTGAGTGCTCCTCCTCCAGCTTTCCCCCATACTGCGTGTCGGCACTGCGAGCATTGACGTGAGGGCTCGGAATAACTCCTGCGAGGGTGTCGAGTGCCGGGTCACTGATAACTAAGGGGGGGAGACTGCATCAGTTTAGAGAAGGGAAGTGCAGGTCACAAGTTGTTTTGGGACACTTGCGCCCCTCTACAGGTATGTCTGACCAGGTGAGAAATGCTTGTGATTTTTTAGGCTCTCGTGGCTTGACACTTTTGCAGGTTACTGCTGTCCTGTATCAGTTGTATTAAAAAGGCAGCAATCCATGTCAGGACCATCCATGGGCAATACAATCTCTGCCTATGTAGTACAGATAGATGTGTGTGTTTTAATTTTTCTTTTTTTTCTTTCTACTGGTATCTAACCTGCTGGATGCTTACACAGCAGACTGAGGTCTTATGGTGTGGACTTCTGTTTCTCATGGATTTTGCACTATAGGGAACAGATCCTCCATGCAGTGGGTGATGGGCACGTGTACAGACAGGGTACACCGTAGTAACAGTACAGTTTTTCCACAGTTTGGTATGTGTCATGGTTTTCGGACCAAGGTAGAGGTATGGTTTGGTATCTTTAAGAAGAAAATAAAGACGCATCACCCTTTAATTAAACAATGAATTCTGTTTTTCCATATAACTCTCCATTCAGAAAAAAGACAGCCCGTCTAAGTAGGCCTAGGTCATGTCTCTACTGTATAGGGGAGAGAAACTTAAAAATGCTTTTTAACTTTGATAAGCTTTAGGTGCTTTGTCAATTCTATTTTAAATTGACTGTGTACATAATATGTGCAGTACCTGTACAGGCAACATAAAAAATAGTGAAACATATATCTTATATAAACAGGTTACATACTTTTATAGGAATTATTAAATGCAAAAATAAACCAAACTGCAAAATTAAGCTGGTATCTTAATGAATTTCTTTATGGTGAGGTTCTTTGTAAAAAAAAAAAAAAAAAAAGCTAAGCTTGTCAACCATTTTTGAAACGAGGTAACTGTTACCAGATCTTATCTTTATAAAGAAAAATCATTTGACAAGAACGTATCACTGTTAAAAAGTAACCACATGCAGTCGCAGAACAGTAAGTATAGATGGTTAAGCAAAATTACGAACTCCGCAACCCAGGACACTGCAGAATGTTTTTGATACAGCAGACCCACATAAAGGGGGCAAAAACCATATTGTGAGCACTTGAGTCAGAAGATGACAACTTTTAGAATGAAATACTCTACTAACAGCCACTATTGGTTTAGTAATAGCAGCGGCTCAGACAAGTAAACAGTTTACATGACACTCGCAGTTACACGCTAACAAAACGCACACATTCCACAGCATTTACAATTTAACATAAATGCACGAATACACATTAATTTACACCATTTAAAGATAAACTCGGTATTAAGCATGCCAGCTGCTGGCCAACCCCACGGCATCGCATTATGTCAGCCAGTTGTCCTCAGTGGGTTGGATCATTGCTCGTACAACGGTGTATTACTGCAGTGACGTCGATTTATGTTTGAAGTTTGCAGCTACCTTTAACCAGGGGGCGGATAATTTACACCATCTGCTGTCATTTAAATTTTGGCCCTGGAAATTTGACAACCATGGTTTTATTAAACATATTCTATTGTGGAAAAGAACAGCATCTTATATTCGCACCAGTACATATAGGAAAATGACAGGCATATCATAATACCACAGTTCACACATGCTTATTGAGTCGTCCATAGCGTACCAAACAGTTTGATAATATGCCTTGTACCATTACACCCCTAGTAAACGGGGACACATGGCCTGCAGCCAACTGTCCTGGCAGCTTTGCCCCTCTGTCTGTCCCTGTGTGTGGCTTTGTGGCCTGAGAGTCATTGATTTTACTCCTGCTGCTGCCATAAGTGAAACCTTAGCTAATTGGCCATTTTACTTTGTGGCTCTGTTTATTAGTCTATAATAGTATTAATATTCACCAGTTAGCTCATTATTTGCTTGGATTTTTCCTGTTAATATATTTATTAAGGGTTTCAGCTTATTTATATACATCTTGGTGTTGATTATTTAAATGAGAGTACAAACCCAGCAAGGCCATGAAGTTTTTTTTCCTGTGTTATGCAACTTTGTGTACCCAAGATTGAAACTGCTGATATATGGTGTTGAAAGCCAGTGAAGTCACACGTGTTACTCGATGTAATCCATTTTTCCCCATTGTCTACCCACTTGATTATGAGCTGTAAATCAGAATGAGTTTGATTACCCTCTTCTTTTGTGCTGCAAATAGGCGGTCGTTGATGTTTGCATTTCTTGTTTGACATTCTGGGGGATATCAGTCTGTCCCCCCCACCACCAGTTGGGTGAGCATTGGCTGTCTGCTTAAATCAATACTGTCAGAGAAGGACCATCTTACTGGCCCCGTGAAGCTGACCCTCGAGGATTGAATAGCTCCGAGTTCCGTTCTACTTGCGAGGCTACCACACAGACCCAGGCCATCTAAAAGGGAGTATTGTTTTTTCTGTTGGAACTGTTGATTTTCCTTTTTTGTGCTGGAATAACATTCCAGCAGAAGGCTGCCCAAGCCGCCAGCTGAAGCCCTTCCAGGTTTCTGTACGGGAGAGGGATCATAGCGGCCTCCAGCTTCGGAAAAGCCTGGGAAAGCCGCAGCCCCTGTCCATGACCATGTGTATGCAGGCTTGCCTTTCCATGTGCTTGTGCATTTTTAGTTCAGAGGATGGAACGACGAACACCGACTCTTTCGTCATCAGAATAATGTGTGGCTCACTTAACCTCTTTGTGTCACTACCACCCACCTGAGCACATCATGGGGAGCAGTGCAGGATAACCCTGATGTGTTTCAACAGCATGGTGGTCTGAAGGAGCACAGGGTCACACATGCAGGAGTAATTGCATGGTACCTAGGGCATGAAGAAAGCTCACACTTCTGTTCATCTTCTTTGGAACCACAGGTATGATATTAATATGGAATAACGTTGATGGAAACGGTGGAAAATCAATAAATTGTGTTTTTTAAATGTTATTAATGACAAAGGATATGACTGGTTTTAGCATCTCCTGTCACAGTGAGGGACCTCTTTGAAAGCAGATCTGCTATGCCATATATGTAATAAGAAAGTTAGCTAATTGAGGTGCCATATATGCTGTTGTTTGTGTGATGCCTTGAATGGATATTCTAGAAATTAGATGGGAAAACTGGGTTGCTTTCGGTCTTATTCATGCAGTCTCCACAGTGGAACGTCACCTGCCTTTCAAGGTCAGTGTTGGGTCAAAGTGGTCATGGTAACCCTGGTGTAGACATGTTTTGCTACGCATCACTACCTGTGCCCCATCCTCTGTCTTGCTTACGAAGTTAACCAGCCAAGCAGATGTGCATTTAAGTGTTGCCTTAGTTAATCATAATAAATAATGCTCTATCCACTTCAGAGAATCATGTTGAAGTCCAGAATATGGAGACCGAAGCAAGTATCTTGGTGTTCAAGTTACTGAAAAGGCTAATGGAAAAATGTGTAATACAGGTTCTGCCCTGAAAGTGCAATAGATGGATGAACAGCCATTCGTGATAAAAATGGAATGGCAGAAAGGCTTCAGTCACCTGTTGTAAGAGCATCTGAACGATGGAGCGGCATCGGGATTAATTTATCACCCAAGGGGTTGAGGTAGTCATACCTGGTGTTGTTGTACACCAGAAGAACTGGAGCTTTCATTGCGTCGGCCTTTGTCTAAAGTGTGCTGATGTGTGAAGTGGGTCAAGAAGAGAGAGTAGTCCAGCAGTAACATTAGGGTTCGCCCCTCTTCTCATGCTGCTGGGATGTAGAATTTGTTTCCGGTAATATCGTTTCTTGACTGATATGGGCTTGTGCAGCAGCTGTACAACCAGGTCCTGGTTGGTCATTTCCCTGTGCAGCGCTGAAGCTGAGGACTAGTGATTTTGTAGTGGCAGTGTTTAATGTTTGTATGTGAAAGTCTTTGCTTGTTTGGTGGTTTTCATCCAGCAAGTCTTCTGTGTCCATGTTTGTTAGTGTCTATGTGGTGTCTGTGCTGTCATTGGTTTTGAGTCTTCAAAATCCCTGAACCATAGGGTTTTTTGAAACATACTTGCTTTGTACATTTTTAAGTTTATAGTTTCTATTTAAAAATTGCATGTGTTTCCAGTCTTTGGAAATGGTTGAAGAGTTGTCAGGTTGTCAGTGGTCTCGCAAATGTTGGTGAGTGGGAGCTGTGCAGTTGCCTCCTTGGACTGTTGGTGGAGGTTTTACATACGGTCTAGCTCTTGCCTGGGGTGTGATCTTAAACCTCATCACTGTCTTGCACTACTTAGCACAGAACAGTGGTTTGTGCAGAGACCAACGGAAATGTTTGGGAATGCCAAGGGATTTTATTTGGGGAGATGGGACATTTTTTGGAGCGCTAAGCTCTCCCACATGCCTTGAATCTGTTACGGCAGCTGAACGCTCTTCAGAACTTCAGCCAGAATACACCCAGAAAGGAGTGCAGAGAAATCTGAGTTTCACAGGGTGAGAATACCCTGAGCCGCAGAGGAGAGAGAGAGGGAGGTCCCACCCATTTCTGGAAGCTGCCAACTGCTGCCACCAGGCCATGATCCCAGAGATGGCAGACAGGAAAAAGTTTCATGTTGGTGCTCTGGAGAGTGGAAAAGCCCCCCTCTTTCCCCTTTGCCTATCCCTTGCGGGTGCCCTGTGTAAAATTTCCCTTGTATGGGCCGGGTATCTTGTTGTGGGGCTAAGGGCAGTCCATTCCCTGTCCTGGACAGTAATGGTGCTACAATCGACCTGGTTGCACTGAATGAAATAAATGCGTGTTTGGAGAGGAGCACTTGGAGTAGCTTGGCAACGATGTGCTGTTTATTTTATTTTTAGAATGGAGTGTCGTTTCTCTGGCACGCCAGTTAAAACCATGGGTCTAAGTCATAAATGAATGCCTTTGGATGAGCTAATTCCACAGGGGAAGGGTCCTTCTTGTTCCCTTGTGGGACGGGTCTCCTAACCTTCCCACTTTGAGCCGCATCTGATGTGGCTCTTGAGCTGATACTGTTTGCTGAAACATGGTTTGTGTGGTGGTGCTTGTGGAGATCGGCTATAAACTCCAGCCCATCCACAAGAGTATCCCTGCTAACCCACATGTCCAGTGTAACCCCCCCCCCCCAAGCTACCCTTTCCAAGATTAACAAAATGGATGTCAGCCTTTTGTTTTTTTACGATGCCTTGGGCACATCGTAAAAGGGGGACACGGGGGGGGTATCAGCAGCTGACCACCCTCTGGCTGTTTCATCGCTGTGCAGCTGGTGCTCTGACACAGACCCCCTGCTGTTGCTTTTTACAAACCTTTTTTTGGTCTTTGAGGCGGAGTTGCTAGATTGTTGTTGTTTTGCTTGACCCAGACATCTTCTTGGGCCTCAAATAGGGGCGTGTGGTATAAACTGTATACGGTATAAACTTGGCCAATGGGAGAGATTTTGATTATACCGGCCTACTGCAGTAGTGGCTGTTGATGACCAGAGCATGTGAACGGAGGATTTCTGCTCCTCGCCTGCGAGGCTGCTGGCTCATCCTGCTCCTCCCCTCAATACCACTCTGTGTTCCACTAAAATTCATCCTGTTCCAGTGAAATCACTCCAAGTTCATTCCGATTTGCATGTCTCAGACTTGCGGTGTGAGCTCTAATGTGATGATGCAGCTTCAAGGTAACCGGGAAGTTTCAACTTTATCCTTAATTATGGGCGCAGCAAGAGTCCACGCCAATAAAATATGTTTACAGATCTTTTTTTAAAGTGTGTTTTTATTAATTATCATTAAGAAATTGTTCACATTTAGCTTGATAGCAGTGTTTCTTTAGTGTATATTTAGCTCAACAACACTATTTAGGAAATTATTGATGTATATTTAGCTCGGTAGCGACATGCCTTGTTGATTGTAACCGTATATTTAGCTTGAAAGCGACATGTTTTATTGGTTATAACATATATAAAATACATATACGAATTATGTTTTTAGCTCCATAGCAAAATGTTTGCTGAGCCGGCATGAACTGAATAATTATTACCTTAAGAAATCTACAATGTTAGGAATTTTACTTTACTGATATGCATTTAATTGCAGGGCTAGTTGGATAACACGTAATTTACATTTTCAGGCGCAGACTGAAGCGGTAGCTATTAAGTTGAAGTTTGCATGTTCATGTGAGTGTGTAATGTCGATGTGATAATCAATAGAGCCCTGACAGGTAGGAAAACATATCGATAAACCTGAATATACATCAATAATGTAATGAATCAAATCTAAAATGCATTATTAATCTAACAAAATGTCAGTTATAATCAGTAAAACTAAATGTCAGCTGCATTATTAAGCTAATTGTAAACGATTTCTGATTAATTGGAAGACTGTCCATAATATGGACATGGTATGGATACTGAACAGAAAAACATAATCAGCAAAAAAGAGATTGCAAAGAGAGGTAACAGGAGCAATCTGTTTTAAATAAGTATGCACATCAGATGGTCATGCAATTAGTCTAATTTTCTTAGTTTTATAGCTTTTGGTTCTGTCTTAATTGTTTTCTGCTTACCTACAGTTTACAAAACCAACCCGTATTTTTAATATATTTTGGTGATAAAACCAGGGAAAAGTTACATGAAAGGTTTTCCATATTTTTTTCTATAATTGCGGTTTTGCACAATGAATATTCTTAAAGTAACATTGACAACTACTTTGAAATGTGTTAACAGTTTAGAACACAAATTCCTGCTGCAGTTCATTTGCTATAGGTGTATGTTACCCATTCAGCAACGGTTATATTAAAATTTACATACCGAATTATATACCGCAATATATACCGTCTGCAGTCTATGGTTCAAATTATACTGCAATATGAATTTTAGGCCATATCGCACAGCCCTAGCCTCAAGGTGTGGCCTTTGTTGTCTAACAAGTTTAAGCATCTGTTTAATTTCTTATGTAAAAGAACAAATGGAAGAAGTTCCAGGTTGAATCAGCTTTGACCTATCGCTGTTTGTGGTTCTGAAATAGTATTTGATTGAAGTCATTCCTGATTTAAGCATAAAGCCTCTTGCTTTTTGATGGTTCAGTACTTCAGTATTATGATGGTGCGATAATATAAATTCAGTAATCATCAAGCATTGAATTTTGATCTGTTCCCAGGCTCGCGATATTATGTATGAGACTTTCTACTAATACCTGGCAATGGCTTAATCCATCCAGCCACACTTCCTGTCTCTGTGGCAATCATCAGTATAAACATTACATGCAGTATTTAACAAAGTATCCTAGTGTTTCTTTGTGTGTGTGTTTAAGCAATTTACTTATTCAGTGACATTAATTTGTCATATTCATGTTCGACTTCCATTTTCAACTTGCAGCGGATTCACCGGAACGTAACCCCATTGTAGGGTTGAGCCAATATCTAAATTTGCATTATTGACATGCACTGTCTAGATTATCGATATCTAAGTGCATGATCATAAATTTAATCAGTTGCATTTTCATTTACAAGCAATAATTTAATGTTATGGAAATGTTTAAAAAAATGCTGTACAGCCTACAATTTACAACATTTCACATGTGTTTTATTAGTTTCATTAACTGTTTATAATCATACTTTGTTTTCCCTTCTGGGTGTGAGCTACATACTAAACTGTCAGGGGTATGATGTGCTGGTCTGCTTCTCAATTTGTCTCCATTGTAATTAGGGATGGGCATTCAAATAAATGTTATTAATCGATAAATGGGAATATTAATGATCAATTATTGATTAATCATAATTTTTTTTTATATTGTAACATGCGGGATAGCTGGCGCTAAGCCGGAGTCTTATCTGTGCATTGTTATGCAGAGAATCTTTGAACTCATTTTCACTTCTGGAACAAAAAACTATGATATACTGTAAAAAGAAACGCGAGTAACGAGCGCGCATGGAAGTAAGGTGCAAGTTAAATTGCTGTTCTGTTTTTTAAATAAAAAATTATGGCAACAAAATTCTCATCCTCCCTTGGAACTTCTGCGCAACTTTGAGCAACTTTGTTACAACAATAATTTTCGATGGAAAATACAGAATATGCAATGCTTTTCCATTATGAAATCTTTAATAATTAACAAAAAAATATTCCAGAAATCTTAACTGCCTTGTGTAAACAAAAAAAAATAACACTGGTATTGGCAGCAGGGCCTGTGGCTCGAGCTAAAACTCTCTACATTCAAATACAATTATGTATAAAATTAACTGGCCTACTGATTTCTATAACAGAAATATAAGCATGTTAACATGCTCGGGAGTGAGACGTGAATGCAGCCTAAGTACCGTCAGGCCCGCTGCTGGAAACACCTGCTCGGCAGGTACCGCAGCAGCGGGGATGCAGAGGTACTGGCTCTACGTGATGGTAGGTTAAGAGGAGGATTCATTAATCAGGGTCGGGTGCATGCTGCTCAAATAGTACATCATCGGAGATGTTGTGTTGTAGGTATATACGGTTATTTACAATGAACTTTTACTTCAAAATGGTCCCATTCATTTCGCCCTAAGCTGATTGCTGCCACGTAATGAAACTCATTGCATTGTTTCGGTGTAATGTTGACACGAATGTTATCAATCAAATTCCACTTGATCGAATAAAATTATTAAGTTAATCGATTTATCTATTAATTATGCCCATCCCTAATTCTGATGTTCTGACTTATCGTGCCACTAAAAAAGTTCTAAATGTACTCATTGTTCTCATGGCTAGAACTGAATTTGTCCCGGAAAGCCATCCCTGTCACAAGTCTCAGTTTCAGTATGCCATGTCCATGGGTCTTGACACAGTGCGGCGACTCCCACGTGTTTCTAAGCTACCTCAGTGATCTGTACGCACTGCTTACATAATGCTGCGCGGCTGCATTTGTGTTAGACTGGTGGACGGCAAGAGAAAAGATGTGCCCCGCATCAACCAGCAGAGTTGGATCAGTGTTTCCATAGGAACCACTCAGCAGCCACTCCACGCTGGGTAACCATGGGGATGGAACACACCACAGCAGCTTGGTGGTTGCATCACTGCAGTGCCAGAGACACTATCATTCCTACAAGGGACAACAAATGTGTGCTGTCCTTTTCCTCTGTTCCGGACCATGACGTTGAGAGTACTGTTTGTGAGAATTTGTGTTGCTTCTGTGATGTATTGCCTTAATTTTATTTTTGCTTGTGGTTCCTATGTTGACGGTCTGATGTCATTGTTTTGGAAATCAGGAACACATCTGCAATGCATGACATTTGAGTAAGCAGGTTTTGAACTGTGTAAATCACGTTTTTATTGTTGACTCTGTTGTCTGAATCGCCCCCATGTCTGGATGCTTTTTTGGCCTGGTTTTGGTTTTACAACAGCAGGTAACGAGTAGAGGTACCATGCTTTCATTGTTGCTTATTATGCAGACCTGAGGATCAACACTTTGGTTTAGCAGTGACTAGCATGGGGCCTTTTTGGTGCAAGTGGAATAGTGATGTTTTTGGTTCATTAATATTCATTGTTGCTGAAAATGCCCCAGTTGCATTTAGATGTGTTTCCTGTTACTGGTACAGAATATTATATGAGACGTGTGTACAAGTGCCCATCAGTAGCCACAATATCAGTTTCTAAGTTCTGTTTTTTCTCTTTTAAACTTAAGTAGCCTGCAGTGCAATCGATACATATAATTACTGATGCCATTTTTGAAGAGGTCAAGCTTGCTTATTGTCCTTGTTTAAATGAATCATTTTTTTTAGTTAATTAGTATTTTTTAGGATTTTACTGATTAGATTTATGGGAAATGGGAGGGGGTGGGCTGATTTGTTGCTTTTTAGCTTTATAGTTTAGAAGATTTTAGAATCAAATGGAAAAACTAGTGGGTTTCTGTTGCCCTATGAACATATTTTTGCTTTCCCATTGTAGGGGTTTCATGCCTTTGCAGGAGAAACATTAGCTTTCTCTTTGTAGATGTTATGTTAAAACTCCGCGGCCATGTCTGCATTCTCCTCTGGATG
This sequence comes from Petrocephalus sullivani, assembly GCA_026780845.1. Lineage (NCBI taxonomy): Eukaryota > Metazoa > Chordata > Actinopteri > Osteoglossiformes > Mormyridae > Petrocephalus > Petrocephalus sullivani. Next base: position 293,642 of record JAODKM010000106.1, on the reverse strand, counting down.
ACTAGTTGCTAATACCGTGGCAAAGATGTAAGCTATACACCCCGCCACCTCCTGACCTGCTACCGAATAGTGGAAAGATGTTATGAAAATGAGTCAATGAGTTCAGTCTTAGAGGAGAGAAGGTTGGCATTGCCAGGTAGCACAAAGCATAAATGGTCAGTCTTGGTTTTTGTCTTTTCAGGTTTCAGGTGGTTTTAGTCAGGCTTTATTCCAATGTGGGAATAGCTTTCTAAGAAGGGTTAAAAGATAGGACCGAGAACAAAGCCAAATGGGTTAACTTGTCGACAGGGTCTGCAGATTCGGTTTTCCTTCCATCACTTTGCGTGACTGAAAGAACACTTCAAAGGGGCACCCTCAGTTCCCGCCAACGCACGTTGTCGAATTTTATTTAGACCTCTTTTTATGCTCAAGTGCTTGTCCACACAATCACTTGAAAAGCATTTAGATGTCCTGAAGCAATGAACTGTTATTTGTAGGTTATGTCCATTGTGTCATGCTAATCTTGGCACATGATCAAAGCAAACGAAGACAGTGATGAGGTTTTAGTTGAGTTCAAACATGACATACAGGTGTCTTGAGTAAGGAAATGATTGAATTTTAAACTTATTCTTATTTATTTGATCCGCCTTGTTACGCCAGTGATTACTGAACGCTGTGAAAGTTGCTTTGCAGGTTCCCGAAAAAGCGTCTCACTTTAATGGTGAGTTAACTCTTCTTCTCCTCTGCCCCACGCATACATACATAGACTCCCTCCTGGCTTCTTGGGCTCTGCTTCCTTAACCAAAGCATCTTCACTATCGTCACTGTCGACTCATATCGGGTGTTCATTCCCATGGTTGGTCTTGGGAGCAGACATGGTTTCGCCTCAATGAATGGGGGAAGGGTGGTAAGGTGGTGGGGTGACCGTGTCGGGCCATCCTTGGGTGCAGTTGTAACCCAAGCCTGGGGGTATTAATAGCTCCAGTGAGTTCATGGGTGGGGGGGAATCCAGACAGACATCCTGACGGGACCATGACACCACACGGGCCCCACCCAACAGCGCCTGCTGGCCTTTTTTGGGAAGGCACTTAGCACGTCCCTCCCGTACTGAGCTGGACCACGTGTGGGCCTGCACCACTGTCTCACAGGCTGGGGGGCTGCTTGTTTATTTATAGAGCAAGAATCCCCACGCTTTTTTTAGGGAGTTGGATCAGAACCTACCCAGCCCTTAGGGGTGCATGGGTCATTATGGCGTGCTTGGGTTCTGGTGGCTCTCTAAACCCGCAGGTGTGCTGTATCTCTGGATGGCGGTGATGTTGAGACTCTCAATGTAGCTGGCTCTGGCTGCTACTTTTATCGTCATGCATATCCTTTCCGCCAAAACTATTTAGCTAACTGAGCATTCGTCTAATGTGCTGTCGCTCGATGTTTTGTGGGAACAGTCCGAGCCCAAGCCAGAACTGCTCGGGCCTCCTGTTTGTCCCTGTGTATTGATTGCTGGAGGTGCGAAGACGACTGCAGCTGCCAAATTTGTGGTATCTGCCTCGTTTACTTAATCTCATTTAAAGACGTAGTACCTTTAGGGATCTATTTTTGGGCATGTGTAATGTTCTTACTGTAGCAGTTTGGTTAAAGTAGCTTACAGCTCCTCTGTTCATGGTAATCTTCATCTGATTAGGGACAGTGTGATCATGGCCATCCAGGAGTCTGGCCATAACCAAGATCTGGTTATGTAACTAGTATGTTGTCTTTTTATGCTGCTTGGGTGCTTTCAAATATTTAATGTGCATTTTGAAAGATTTTTTCCTTTTCCCTTTTTTTGAAGGTTTCCAGATGGTTTATTCTTGTAGTATTAACTTGTTATATGCCTTGTGAATGAAATAATTGGTTGGCTCACTGCGCTATTGTGCCAACCACTTTTATAAACGGAACACCCAAATTTTTCCAGTGTGAATGAGATGTATAAGGGGTGAAGTGAGAGTATGTGTTTTTAGGTGGGTTATGGGGTGATTTACCCCCCCCCCCCCAAAGGGTTTCTCAGGCTGATGCAACTGTCAGCCTGGGCTGCTGTAGGTTTCCATCAGTGACGTTACTCTGCCCTTTTATGGGGAGTCCCTGCTCCATCAGTCTCTCTGATACAATCTTCCCAGGTTCATGTGTCTCCCATGTACTCACCAAACACACACAGGACAGACCATTCACCTGGTTACCCAATAGGTCTGCTGGATTGTTGGATGGCCTTCTTAAATCATCCATGGACTCCCTTGATTAACACTCACAGGATTCTACTACAAAGTTTCCCCTGGTTCTGTTTTCATAACTAAGCATAAAAGCAGCAGTGAGGTAAGAAATTTATTGTGGAGGCTGGAGTTTACAGTCCCCCCCCGTCCCTTCCCCCTCCCCCCCCCCTTCCCCCGCTTTCTTGCTTGTTTCTGGTTGTTTTGGTTAATGTAGTCGTTGGTCGCTTCTTTATCCTTGCTTTTTTGTCCTCTGGCT
>JAODKM010000106.1:271346-291067 GCA_026780845.1 Petrocephalus sullivani | reverse complement strand
CACACCCCCCCCCCCCCACCAGACGTCCCACTTGGCACAATGCAGGCAGGCAAGTACCGTTCTCCTGGCAAACACCAAACCCAAATTCTACCACATGGCCAGACAGAGAAGTGTGATTCGTCACTCCAGAGGACACGCCTCCGCTGCTCTAGAGTCCAGTGGCGGTGTGCTTCACACCATTGCATCCGATGCTTTGCATTGCACTTGGTGATGTAAGGCTTGGATGCAGCTGCTCGGCCATAGAAACCCACTCCATGAAGCTCTCTACGCACTGTTCTTGAGCTAAGCTGAAGGCCACATGAAGTTTGGAGGTCTGTAGCTATTGACTCTGCAGAAAGTTGGCATGCGCTGTCCCAGCTCTGTGATTTTATGTGGCCTACCACTCTGTGGCTGAGTTGCTGTTCTTCCCAATTGTCTCCACTTTGTTATTATAATACCATAAACAGTTGACCATGGAATACCTTAGTATCGATGAAATTTCACAAATGGACAAATTGCACAGGTCTCATCCTATCACGGTACCACGCTCAAATTCACTTGCCTAGGTGCTTAATTTCATGCCCCTGTGGCCAGGGAAGCGATTAGAACACCTGCATTCAGTGATTTGGAGGGGTGTCTCAGTACTTTTAGCAATATAGTGTACGTCCACACGGTGTCACTCTCGTTATTTGTCCTAATTGTCGGCGTGGAAGTTGCGCTGTCATTAGCTTAAATGTAATTTACTGTTTAAACGGAGTTTTCAACCAGTACAGCTCACGTCGTCTCCACTGAATTCTCTTTCCGTGTCTCTGAACCTGCAGTTTAAACCGCACCTCCATTTTAAACTAAACAAAATTGCACTGGCCCGTTATAAATCACCTAACCGCCACTAGTGGGCACTGCTTATCTCCAGTTCGCTCTTTTTTCAATTCATACCAGCTCTGCACATGGTTCAGCTGTAGTTAAAGGAGAGATAATAATGGTAATTTAAATATGTCCCAAAATCAGACGTTACAAATAAACAATTTAGTCATTTCAAATATCTCAATTTGTAGGCAATTGTGTTAAGCAACCCTGATAAAAAACTCTGAACCAAATTAATGTACAGTTGCATGGGCTTGGCTCACATAGACTGCTATTAAAGTGTCAAGGCACTAGGCTTACACTTTGTACTTACTAATCCTATTTTTTAATCTCTAAAGAAAAATATTTTATAGGGTAACTGACTTTTACCACAACCTACCATTTGGCCAGGCATCTTCAAACGATTTTCCTCAATTTGGTTTGTTGGTAAAAGGTAACAGACATGTCTTCTTAATGGAACAAAGCGTTATTTCTCATCAACTTCATTTCCCTGCTCACCATGCTTGCTCTAAACATCCATCCATCCTCTATACCTGCTTGTCCTATTCAGCGTTGTGGGGGGGCCAGAGCCTATTCTGGGAGGTATGGGTGCAAGGCGGGGAATAACCCAAGGTATGGTGCCAACTAATTGCAAGGGACACTATCTCTCTATATATATAGATCTCTCTCTCTCACACACACACACACACACACAGACATACGCGCGCGCACACACACACAGGATTCACACCTATCAGGATTATGGCACCTTCAGTTGACCTTATCATATTTTTGGACCATGTGGGAAAGCCGGAGGAAACCCCACAATGACATGAGGAAAATTCCACAAACGTGGAGCTGGGATGGAGACCTGAACCTTGGTCCTAAGGGTATGTAACCACTGCCCCCCCCTCCCAACAAAAAAGATATTACGGATAATAAAATTATAATCATCGGTTTTATTGATTTGCCTGTATTGGATATGCCTCAAAATGACACCCAGAAAGTGCAATATGTTATTAAAATTGCTTTTTAAAAGCAATGTTGTGATGGTCATAAGATTAATGTTCATCATTTATTCAAATCTATTTTATTGATTGTCATGGGCCTAACTAAAACTGTTCAGCTCTTTAAAACTGGGTATAAACAGCAGTTGAGCTAATGACATGAAGAGTACTTGTTGCAAACAATAAAAATATAATGCTATTTATATAAATGTCAATATAACACATCGATTTATTTAGCAGATGCTTTTATGTAAAGAGACCAATGATTGAGAAATCAGTCAGACAGTCCCTGGAGCAGAGGGGGGGTTAGGGGCCTTACACCAGGACCATCCATCCATTTTCTGAAACCACTTATCCTTCAGGGTTGCAGGGGGGGGGTCCAATGCCTATCCAGGAAGCTAGAGGCACGAGGCGAGGAACAACCTAGGACAGGGGGCCGGCCCATCGCAGGGCACACTCACATACCAGACACTCACACATGCACACCTATGGGCAATCATCTAACTCCAATTAGCCTCAGCATGTTCTTGGACTGTGGGGGGAAATCGGAGTACCCGGAGGAAACCCCACAACAACATGGGGAGAACATGCAAACTCCACACATGGAACCTGGGTGGAAACTCAAACCCCAGTCCCAGAGGCAACAGGGCTAACCACTGCACCACCAGGCCACCTGATCCAGGACCCACCAAAATGTTCTCCTAACCATGGGATTTGAACCAGCAACCTTCTGAACACAGACACACACTGCTCCAATGCAAGTGTAACATTGAAAAAATACGTATATTAGGGACCCTCGGGTATTAATAATTAGCCAGTAGGCTAGATGTATAGCGTGAAATGTGAAAAGCTGCTCTTTCAAACAATAATACATACATGGAAAAGACCCCTGTGGAAAGTTTTAAACACAGCCAATGAATTCCATAAATTGAATACCAAGTCTAAAGTAAGAAAACTAATTAACTGGAGTGACAGAGCAATGCTACTTTTTTTCTGGGAAAAGGTGCATGTTTAGGTCTGTCTGTCTATTTGTGTTTTTTGCTAAAAGGTAACTGATTGGCATGTTAAGCACATGGTAAATGAAATCAAATCATATATGCAAATAATTATTACAGCCATGTCTTCAAACAAAAACATATGCTTTAGAACTGACTTTATCCCATGAAAAAGGCACTTCCCTCCAGGAAGTAGTACTTCAAGTGTTAAATAAAACGTGTATTCATTCAAGTGAATGTATAAAGCTCAACAGAAACCCAAAGGCAATCAAATCATCATAGCCTTAATGGGTAAAAATAATTAAGTTGACCTAATATGCAATGAATAAGAAAAGGAGGAATACGTCTAATTCTTTATGAGAAAACATATGCTTAGTAATGTAGATCGTAAGTAAGGATAAAACGGTACCAAGAGCCACAAAATGCTCATGTCCACAGTGAACACGCATTCCCATATGGAACCCTATCATTTTATGTGTCATATTTTATTCAGGTTAACGTCAAGCGCGACGTTAGTCTTAGCGCGCTAATGAAACCCAAAAGCCTACATATAAAAGCCAATTACATTTTCATCGTAATTTTTCGTCACCAGACATTCAGCAGCGCTACAGGTCCAATTATAAATCCACACTTTAAGGGCTTATTCTATAAAAAAAAATAGGTCACTTCTTCGCTTTCACTCATATAAAGGGTCCATCCAACGACGGGGTGAGTAGAGCATTTAAAGATCAAGGTATTACCTGCACGGATGAAGTAGTAATATAGCTCACTATTATTATTATTATTATTATTATAGCACCTCAGTATGATTACCCAGAGCAGGACATGCTGATACAGGAAATGCCATTCCATATGTCGCTTTAAGTGACACATTTTGGACGCTTTTACTTAATGGGCAGTTGGCGAGTCACAAATGGACCATAAAGCACAATTTGCAGCTCTCGCCGCAATCCGACTCCCTTTAAATATCTGCACCCCCCCCGATCCAAACAGCGTTCCGACCGAACTTGACGCTTCTCGGAATCCGCCTCCGGACGGGCACCTTGGTCCCGCCCCCCTCTCGATCCGATTGGCCGCGCTTCCACCCCGGCCCGCGTCCGCTGGCTCCCGGCCCTGTCAGTCACGGCCGCGGGCCGGGGCTCGTCCCGAGTCAGGCTAGTGTGTGCCGCAGACTCCTGTTTTCTGCTCGATTTCTTCCACTGGGGGCTGAAGGAGACGCGATCGTCGGGGGGAGAAAAAAAAAATCAAGGGGGAGGCATGAGTGCGTGTGGATAAGTCCCCCAATCTGCGCTGAGAATTTTAGTATTATTATCATTATAATAATATTTTTTTTTTTTTAAAAAAAACGGTAAATCGTTCGGCAGGAGGCGGTAACCGAATGCGAAAACCGGGCCGATAAAATCGGCCAGCTCCCCGGCCAGCTCTCGGAGGCGCCCGTCTTCTGCTCGCTACCCGCCGGGCGCCGTGTATCGCCGCGTCGCGCTGATTTTTTATTTTAATTTGCATTTTTATTTAGCCGCCGGAGGCGTGTTTTCCTGGCGTCGGCGGCCGGGGGGTTTTCGGCGGATGGGCACCGCTCTGGCTGCGGCGCTGCCTCGCTAGCTAAGCGGGGCGTTTTCGGGACGGGACTCGGATGTAGCCCGGCGCGTCCCTCGTCTCTCAGGCGGAGCGCGATCGCGCCGATTCGCGGCTCCCGGTTAGTCGGCGGCGGCGTTCGGGCACCAAGGCGGCCGCCGGGGCCTCCCTCCCACTCCCACCTCCTCCGCCCCGCTCGTCCCTCCTTCCCCCCGCCGCTCCTTCCTCCTCCTCGCCGTTCCGCCGGAATCCGCGCAGCGGCACCGAGGCCGGCCGCCCCCCAGCCCAGGATCCCCGGCCCCCCGCGTCCCATCCCCCCGCTCTCCCGGGCCGTCGGCGCTCTCTCCCCGATATCCGGAGCCGGGGGGGGAGGGTCGCGACTCCCCGCGCCCGAAGCCCCCGAAGCCCCCGAGCGCGCCGCCGGCGGAGCCCCGCCAAAGCCGGGGGGATGACTCTGGAGTCCATGATGGCCTGCTGCCTGAGCGAAGAGGCCAAGGAGTCGAAGCGGATCAACGCCGAGATCGACAAGCAGCTCCGCCGCGACAAGCGGGACGCCCGGCGGGAGCTGAAGCTGCTGCTGCTCGGTAAGGCGCGGCGCCCGGGCGATGGCCGGGGCCTCGGGGCTCGCTTCCCGGCCGGGTGCCGGCTCTCCCCGCGGCTTTCCTCCGCCTCTCCGCGCCTTCCCCCCCGCCCTGGAACGCCGTGACCCGCCAGTGTTCCCTTTCCGCGCCCCGCTTCCCGGCGGCGGGGAGCGGTACCGGGCGGGCGGTGCCGCGGGAAAGCCGGCCCTCGGTGGGGCTCCGCTGCGTGTCGGTGTCTCCCGACCCGAGGCTTTGGGAATTACATTATAATTATCATTATTATTAATAATAACGTTATTATTGCTATAAAAAATGAGACAGAAAGATGCCGAAAGCTCCCTGCTGGCAGACGCGTGCTTTTGGGTCTAATAAGTAACGCGGTTCGGCGTGTTTATGTTTAATCGGGAAGCCGGCGGCATGGAGCCGAAGCCTGGGGGGAAGCGGCGCCGAATGCAGGCGCCTTCCGAGCCCTGAGGATGTACCCAAGTCGGCATTAATGCCCCCGGCGCCCCAAAGCATAGCGGCTTCGGCCGGCGGTATATTTCCATCAATCTCCCGAGGTGGTTTCTCTCATTTCCATGGCCCGCTTAAATGGAGCCGCTGCCCTGAACCGCATGCAAATGGCTCTCGGCTCGGATACGGGGGCCGCCGCGGGAAGCGCCTGCTGTCGGCCGGCCTCGCTTGGCGCCTCTCGCCGGGATTGCTGGAAGATGTGATTTTTGTGTCGTTTATCGATTATCGGGATTATCGAATGAAGCACCTCGTTTCATATTCGAGGTTTTTTTTTTGCTTATTGGGTGGCTTTAAATACACCGTTGGCTGGATTGGTCACCTGGAGTTTGCTGGCTCAAGGACTGGGCTTGGCCATTTTACCTTGGCACTGGGTACTATCCATGAAAATGGTTTAAAGTGGTAAAAACGTAGCATTTTCGTACGTATGCATGGCTTCTAACATCAGCAGGCTCACAGGTTACAGATCATAGCTGCATAATAGTAGTGAGTATCATACAGTATTAAGATTTTATGAGGGTTTGCCGAAAGCAAAGTGAGAAATCTGCCAAGGTGGATGCAGGGGATGGAACGACTGACAGGTCAGAAAGAGGCTTTTATGGGTTAGACCTAAAGTTCAGGGATGATTGGCTTTTTTGCCTCATCGGTCTGTAGGTCAGCCAGTGATGTTGGGTTAAAATTGTGCATTAGGCTGGATGAACTATCTGGTAACTAAATGGCAAAATAAAAACTTGCAACAGGCAGGAATAGATGCTTTGGCATCGGCTTTGCTGTGCTCAGTCTCCATGCAGGAAGTCAGTTAATTTGATTTAGATTTTTAAAAACATTGATTAAAAGCCATGTAGGGAAAATCAGGGGGAAACAAATTAGTGGAAAGGAGACTGCTTACTGGAATTGCGCAAGTTCATAGTGGATGTGCAGTCATTCAGATTTTAATGTGAGAAATTCAAACTCCTTTGTAGAAATGGACGTAATGGGATAAGTGATCTCCATGTATAATCTGGTCGGTCTTGTTAAAATGCAAGTGGTATATTTCCACCGGTTTGCTTCTGATGTTAGGCATGCTTTTAGACTGGGAGGGGGGTGGCTGTGGGATACTTAATTGGGCCAGTTAGGGAAGTGATTAGATCCGGGGCAGGGGCCAGTTATTGATTTTCTTACTGCTAAGTGTAAAACTTATTGCATAAATGTTTGTAATTCTCTGATGGGTCGGCATGCTGTCCGAGGTTATTCCCTGCTTTGCACCTATTGGTTCTGGGATTGACTCGGGACCCCACGACACCCAAGTATAGAAAATGGATGGTTGTTTGTAATTAAAGCATACTGTTTTTTTCCCCCCTGAATAGGATGTCTTATTCTTAATTATTTTATGTATTTTTCTCTCTCATTCCCATGTAAGATATTTAAAAAAAAATGTTTTGGGGTTCTCTGGGAATAGCCACTAGCAACTGATTCTGATTTGTGTTGTACAAAATTCTGATTGACCTCCTTTTTCCCACGAATCGCACCCGAAAACAGCTCATCACTTTCTATTTCAAGATTTAGCCAACACTTATCTGTAGTGCTTTAGTTATGCCTACTTATATAGCTAGATTTTTGTTCCACTGGGACAGTCCATTTTAAGTGTCCTCATAACATCAGGGACAATGTTGGGCCTCAGACTGGCAACCTTCAGAATACAAGTCTGTTTGTTTAAATGTCATGCATATAGAAGGAGGGAGACACAGACTGCTTGTTGGGATTAGATGACCTCACAATAGCTGTGTGCGCCCTTCTTAGTTATGGTGTGGGGGCCCATGTGTAGGGAGGCAAGCAGTGTGTCGACCCATTGGGGGTGCAGTGGGTCTTAGTGGGGTCCTTAATAGGTTAACGTGGTTTCATTTCTGTCTGCTGATTTTAACAATCTGTTAACAGGTTTTTAAAAGAAAAAAAAAAACTTGTTCCTTGTTTAGAAGGAGCGTACAGCCTGTGTTTGCCATGTGTCCAAAAGCCCCCGTTGTACCAGGGCTTTGTACACCCCCCTTGGCGGACACGAAGGTGTCCCGTGTGCTACCTCCTATAATAGCGGCATCGGTTCAATGAATTCACCTCTCTTAGGACGTCCTCTGCAGCCCTATGCAGGTGGGGTTTCCGAGATTCCCCGTCGCGGTTTGCCCCATCTTGTGCTTTCGGCCCCTGTGCTGTGGGTACAGGCTGTTCTAACGAGGCCAGATCATAAGTCTCCGTCCAGAGGAGATATTGGCACAGTTTGTGTGACGTTTAGGCATCTCCCGTAGGTGGTGCGCATCGGTGAATGGGTCGGCGGTCTCTCGTGTTCAAAATGGTCAGGGTGCTTTTTTTTTGGGCTGTCGACAGGAAGTCGTGTGGTGTTGGTGTCGAGTGTGGTGAATATTGTTACTGTAAAAAGCACTTGAGGATAGGAAGTGTATCTGACAGACGGAAGGATTCTCTGTTTGTATTGTCGCAGAATTCTCCTTGTAGTGTATAATACATTTGTTATTAATCATTTGAAAATAAGGACAGCCCTGCTAAAAATTTTGCCTGGAGACTAATTGATCTGGATCTCCATCCCTGAACCATACATTTTTTATTGCACCTTTTTCTCCTCAGCCACCATCTTTTTTTTCTCTCCAAATTAGTACTGCACCTGCTCTGAGGTGTAGCTTTAAATTTATTTGGCAGACATTTTTGTTCAAAGTGAGATGCGGACGAAGGGAGTTTGTGATCAAAGAGCTGGGTTGGACAGCATCCAGCATGGTTTTCAGGGCTTTGCAAGGGGTCCCAGATGTGTTATTCCTCTCATTGTCATGGGATCTGAACCCACAATGTCCCAGACATGGTCAAGGAGCCCTAATCCACGAGGTGCACAGCACCGTCTCTTTGACAGTCATCTAAAAAGCGGCATGCACGCTTGTCTGTGTGTGTGTCACCTGTCTGGCTGTTATTCTGATGCATGCCAATGAACTCTTTATCAGAGTGGTTGTTATCATTCGGTTGAGATTATGCAATTAAGAACAGTTCGCCCGAATGGTGGAGTTTCATCGGGATGGCTTTTTCACTTTCATTTCCAAAGCAAATATGTCCTGGGACTGGCTGGCACCTCTCTGTCAATGGTGAAAATGGGTTTGGTAATAAGTAAAAACCAGATCGCGCCCCCCCCCCCCCCCTTTTTTTTTTTTTAAAAAAAAAAAAAAAAAAGGGGGGGGGAAAAAATTTTTTTGGGGGGGGGGGGTTTACATCCCCCCCCCCCCCCCCCCCCCCAGTCTTATCATGTGATCTGGTTGGCTGCCAGAGTACTTAGACATGCCTGCTGTTTGGCTCAGCCCTTCATTGTCTTGTAACCTGAGAAACTCATCACAAGCTATTGACGTGCCAGCGGACAGTCTGTGTAAGAGTGCACGTTTGGGAGTGTTTCCCTTTCTTTTTAGTTGTAAACAGAATTGTGCTGAAAATATTTGCATTCTAACTTTTTATGACGTAATATTTGTATCCCCTTATTCTCTAAAATGTTAATCAATATAGTCCATCATCATTTCTTTGATTTTATTCACAGAACTTGTTTCCATATATTAAGCACAAAATGTTTCAGGAAGTGTTGCGACTTTGGCATTGCTTGCCGCCAGTGCTCTTTTAGGTAGCGTGAATAAGCACTTCTGGCTCAAGATGTCAACTGAAAGGCTCTCGACTGATGTCTTAAGGGCAAGAATGATTCTGAACCCCACCCCCTTCTCTGGTGAAATCACTGTCTGCAGAGCACGTGGTTACAGACCTCCATCTTCATCTATGCTTAATGTGTGTTTTTCCGCAGCATTTATCCAGAGCGTCAGTTGGTTTCTGCATGAATCAGATGTATTGCGGTGTAATGTTTCTATTCTTGGCATGTGGGTCACCCGTGGTTACACAGATACAGCCAAAGCCTCTCAGAGCCCTAGCTGTAGTTCATTAAAGACGAGACTGATTGATGCTAAGCCTGCTGGTTCATGCTGGCCTGGTGCGCTTCTGTTTGTGCCGACGGGTCCATTTTGTTTCCTGTTTTAAAGGTGTGTGCAGGTAGCAGACGTACAAATGCATCGCTGTCGTATTATGAAATGCCGCTGTCCCTTTCCGCTGTAGCTGTCTAAGTAGCCAGCCACTCGTTTTCCATATTACAAGCTCTGATTGCTGCTGGGGTACTCCAAGGGGAAAGGTGTCTCATGAAAATTGCTGTGAGCATTTGACAGCGTCAAAAGCCATAGAGCTGAATTGGCAGCGCCGGGCATCAGTGGGCTGTGTGGAGAGACAGAGCAGCCTTAGGATTTACCTTAGCATCTGTCACCTCCTCCTCCTCCTCAGCACAGACCAAGAGCTGCAGGTGTGCAGGACAAGGGACATCATCCTTGTGGGAGAGCAGGTGTCTGTCAGGGCCGCAGGAGGTTTCCACTCCTCTGCATTCCACCTGACAGATGAGCGAGCTGCGTGTTTGTAGAACGTCAACAAGTGCTGAAGTTCAGAGTGAACGCGGGACATTAAAGTAAAGGCAGCTTTCCTATGTTTGTCTGATGGGCTCCTGTTAACTCGCAGTTGCCAGCGCTGGGTCTGGGACTCCTTTGCTTGTACTTATTCTCCCTGTTGAATTCTTAATTAGGGGAGATAGCTCTTGGTTTTCAGTAATTTTTAATTATTTTAGCATTTGTCCCTATGTGGTTTTAAAAACGGGTGACTAGAGCATTGCTCTCCTCTGGTTGCATTTCTCAAATCGCTTGATTTGCCACACTGGCACACTGTCTTTGGGACATTTCACTATTTCAACCCCGTCCACACCTTTTAATGCGCCTATTGGGAATTTTAGGTGTTGTGAACGGACTGAGGCGCTGGTAATTAACACCTTCAGATTTCATTTCTTGCCTCACACAGGCACTTCCTGTACTGAGAGATGTTTCGCATGAACTTTCAGATCTGGCTTTGCTTAGATGTCAGTACTGTCCGGGCAGTCTGCTGAGAGCTCTTCATGTCCGTCAGCTCTTCAGATAAACTGTACCTCAGCCTTTTCTGTACTGAGATCATTCTGTTATTGTCTGATATTTACATATGTTTCTTTTCTGCACTGTAGGTTGCCTTGCATTATTCAATCTTGCATTGTATAAGCGACTGGATGATGGGTAAATTCATCCACCCGATTTGCATTTCCCTTGGCCAATCCCAATTCCGCGTGGGTTTTTTTTTTTTTTTTTTTTTTTTTTTTTTAAAGCCTGACCTCATAATACTGATCCTGGCTGATTTTTGATTTTCTAATAGTTTAATAATAATTAGTAGACACAACACACTTCTTTTTTTTTTTTTTTTTACAGTCTTTTAACATGGCTTTCTGCATGCAAAAAAATGTAAATAACCCTTTCATATTTCTCCACAAGTGTAGAATTCAATTGGTTGTTTCAAATGTTTTTGGGATAGGCCTAGTCCTTCCTGGGACAACTTTTTGTTCACTCTACGAATAGAACGTCTTTGTCCCAAACTGTTAAGAATCTCTAATCATATACTTCCTGTAAGTGTTTCACCTTCCATATCATGCAAACAGTATTGGGAATCAGGAAGGTTAGGGAGCAGGGGTTAGCTGGGTTGGGTAGAGGCGGCCAGTATGGCCAAAATGTTATATTTCTTTGTTAAAAAAGCAATCCACTACACTGATTACTACATACATTCCAAAAAAATTGTAATGTTAACCATTTAATCAGCAAGTCCATCCCTACAAGAAGCACTGCTTGTAGCATTATTATAGTAAACTTAATTAAGGTATGTAAAATATAAGAGATTCGTTCATTATAGCAAAACTGCTTTTTAATTTTTTTGCTATTGCAGTTTCAAAAGTGTACAGATGAACATTTTTCACTTTGGTCAATAACTGCACCCTTCTGAAGTCAGTTTACAACAAGAACAAAAAAAAAGATAAAATTAATAATAAATGTAAATTTTTGCATCAGCAAGGTGATTGCTTCTGCTTGGTTACTTCAGAACGTTTTTAGTTCTAGACAGCTACACTGAGACTGACTGTGACATGTAATTGACAAAGAAGTGAGCAGACAGCATTGAGACGGTACGCAGGCTGCAGTTGCTTTGTTTCCCATCAGGTTTGATTTTCTAGCAGCCTCAGAACACGCAGGCATCGCGTGATATGCACTTTTTGGTTTGTTCTGTTGTTATAATAGTGCTAAGTAGTGTACTTGTACCTGAGCATTCATTTGAAGCCCAGCTTAACTGCATTTATGCCTAGTCACGTATGTTTGTGATGTGTTGTTTGCCTTGTCTGTTGCTTTGAATAGTAGTCTGGCTCATAAGATTGGCCATAGTTAAACTTATATTTAGATGCTCTCTGCCACAGGCCAGATATTGAGAGACCTGGAGTGGTAATCAGCTCTCTGTGTCCTGCAACAGCTCTGTATAAAGCCTGTGTGCTCATATTGGAGCCTGTGAAAACATGCTTTTAATGCCAAAATGGAGTTGAGTGAGTGCTTGCTTGCTTTTCTTAGGACTGCTGTGGTTAGTTAACGTAGTCGACGACGTCGACTCTGAAAATGCGGTCTTATCGATATTTCAAACTGATGCATTTTTTAAAAAAACATTTCAATGAAATCACCTTTCTGATTTCTAAAACACTTCGCCATGAATGACTGCCGATGTTCGTGTGCGGTGGGCTTGTTGCAACCAGGATTATCGTTAACTAAAACTGAAACTAAAAGACACCAACTAGAACATTTATTTGTGAACTTCAATAAAATTTGAAAATGATCAAAAAAAAAAAAAGTGTCGGTCTTTAAGCTGCAAAACGTAGGCCTAACCACCACACCGCAATCTTTCTTCCTTGTTTTGTACAATATCTCCTCTTTTAAAACATGTTGCTGGTGATCTGTCCCTTTCTTCACTACGTGTATCGCCCAGCCCTCATTTTTAGTGGTGTCTGCGGCTGCCAGAAAGCAATCAACTGTACAGTGGGATTGTTGCATCCCTAGTAAATTTCCGTTATCATCCCCTCATTTTCCTCAACTGAGTAGGCTCCATCGGAGCTCCGCCCCTCCCTGTGCTCATCACCTTTTCTTCCACATACTATCAGGGCTCTCCCTTTCCACAGAGGCGATGCCTGCCTGGCGTGCCACAACCATAAGGTGCCGCCGTTTCGGCACAGAGGATCTGGCCTCTGTTTATTTTCAGCTCCTCTTGGAATATTCTGGATTTTTACATCACTTGGTACCCAGGGAATAATGGTGCATGTGCTTGTGAAGTTCATCTGCAGCATCAGAAGTGATGTCTGGTCGCTACCGCGGCCGCAGTATTTATCACTATGACACTTCCATTAGTACGTCTGAAATCTCTATGGCTCTTCGCAAGAACTTGCAACCAAACGGCGTTGGCTAAGCGATGAGTAACTTATGACTAAATGTTTGTGAAATGGTCTGTGTATAGCCCAGACCCTGCTGGCAGACATATTTCCATGAATTGAATGAATTCCTTCTGCTTTTGTTTTAATTTCCTTTAAGCCCCTCTTTTAGGCTGTTTGGACCCATAAAGGCTCATGGGTCATGGTTTTAATTTGGTTTGGCAGCTACATTTTCCCCCCCTTTTCTCATTTTTCCATCCTTTCACCGTGTGTCACGGCTGTTTGTTCTCGTCGCTCCTTTTCATGTGTCCCTTACTGTTCTCTCCTCACTACTTATCACTTGGTGCTGAGGAACTTGTAGGACCATGTGCTTGCATGCATCTGCTTCTGTAAGAAGGATTTACTGAAAAAAAATAAATTTTAATATTCCATAACTATTCTCAGCTCATGCCTCAGTATCATTATTGTCTGACCTTCGTCCGACCATCTTGGCTGATTGACAGGTTTGAGATTAAGGCTTCCTCTTACAGCTTTCACCTTATGGGCCAAATACACAGTGTTGGTAAGTATGACTGAAAACATGACGTGGCTCTTCTATAGCGGCGCATAGCATGATTCAGGGTGCTAAGAAAAGCGGGCCAGACGTCTGCAGTGTTACTGGGCTAAATTGAATTATGTGGCCATTTGTCTGTTGAGGAGCTTGTGCAGCCTAGACCTCAGAGGCAGAATCCTTAAGTCTGGCCCCCAGACGTCCTAGCGAATGTGGTCCTAGCGAATGAGGGCCTAACACCGGGCTTGCAGCAGTGTGTATGTAGGCTCTGGTGTAGGAATTTATGGGCCCAGCAGGCATCAGTGATTGCTGTGGTGGGTTTGGAGCTGGGGTCTTCGTGGAGGCACATTGATCTTGGCACAAGCTGGAAATCCTGTACCAACCTGTTTGCGCATTTTCTGATTATGGTTATCTGTGTGTGTGTGTGTGTGTGTGTGTGCGTGCATCTATCCTCTTGTTAGATGGAACTCCTTAACACTTACCGAGGAATTTCGGAGAATGGTGAGAACCTGGGAACAGCTAGAAGAGGGTGTCGAGGTTCATAGTGCGGGTTGGAAATGTGTGTAGGGGGTCCTGCCTCTGTAGAAAGTCGAGCTGAAATGTAGTCAGAAACCTGTCGTATGTGAAATTGTCTGTTTTCACAGCAGATGACGGCAGCTAAAGGGTTTGGCAGTTTTCCTCTGTTATATCAGACCAGGGTTTTCAATTATAAGGTTGTGGTCAAGCCCATGGTGGGCAGTCCCGACAGTGTGGTGGCTGTGCCGTTTGGCACCATCTGCACCAACCTGACCATCTACCCCCCCTCCCCACAGGACGTGCACTAAGCCATGGGGGCGTTTCTGGACAAGCCGAAGACGGAGAAGCACAACGCGCATGGCGCGGGCAACGGGCTGCGCTTCGGCCTGAGTAGCATGCAGGGCTGGCGTGTTGAGATGGAGGACGCCCACACGGCCGTGGTGGGCTTGCCGCAGGGCCTGTCCGACTGGTCCTTCTTCGCTGTGTACGATGGGCACGCCGGCTCACGTGTGGCCAACTACTGCTCCAAGCACCTGCTGGAGCACATTACAGGCAGCGAGGGCTTCCGCAGCGCCGACCGGGCCGAGCCCACGGTGGAGAGCGTTAAGAGTGGCATCCGCGCCGGATTCCTCAAGATCGACGAGTACATGCGCAGCTTTGCCGACCTGCGCAACGGCATGGACCGCAGCGGCTCTACGGCAGTGGCCGTGCTGGTGTCGCCCGAACACCTCTACTTCATCAACTGTGGCGACTCGCGGGCGGTGCTCTACCGCAGCTCACACGTCTGTTTCTCCACGCTGGACCACAAGCCGTGCAACCCACGCGAGAAGGAGCGCATCCAGAACGCCGGCGGCTCCGTCATGATTCAGCGGGTCAACGGCTCCCTGGCTGTCTCGCGTGCCCTTGGAGATTACGACTACAAGTGCGTAGACGGCAAGGGGCCCACGGAGCAGCTGGTGTCGCCCGAACCCGAGGTTTTCGAGATGGCGCGCTCTGACGAGGACCAGTTCGTCGTGCTTGCCTGCGACGGCATCTGGGACGTCATGAGCAACGAGGAACTCTGCGAGTTCGTCAGGTCGCGGCTGGAGGTCACTGATGACCTGGAAAAGGTCTGCAATGCCGTGGTGGACACCTGCTTGCATAAGGTATGTTGGGCCCCTGGGAAAAGACTGTATGGAGTAGTGTCCTTACGGGTGGTGGGCCTCTAGCGGCGGATCATGGAATGGTGTTTGGTAGTCCAAACCCAGGCCCAATCAGGAGGCGTGTTTGTTTGGTCCCTGAAGCTGCTCCAATGCTGATCTCGAATATAAGTCCTGACACTGGCCTGCTCTCACACTCCCCTTTTATGCTGCTGTCCTCCTGCAGTTGCTGTGCAGTCGTGTCCGTTGTGTTTCCTGACAGCAGCTCTCCACACGCTGGCTATCTGTCATTCACCTGCACATTATCCCAATAAGCTGCAAATTGGTGCTCTGTGGAGCACCTGGTAATTTCTTCCCAGTGGAGCAGATTGTCAGCCTGTCCTAGGAGCAGGATCGTTAGGGGAGGAAGCTCTGTCTTCCTCGTCCTCTTTTCTGTCGCTTTCTTCTTCGCTCTTCTCCCGAACTGCGGCAGGGCCTGTGGAAAAAAGGGCGTTTCTTTCCATTTTTAGTGCCTGTGAGATGTTCTCACCTAAGATAAACACAGGGGGGCTTCGTGGGAGGCACGGCAGAGAGCAGCAGCCTTGCGCTCTGTGCCACAGTGGGGTTCAAGCCTCAGGAGAGGGACCTGCCATCATAACCCAGGCAGTTACAGCAGAGAGGCGTCACGCTGTTTGAATGGGTGTGATAAAGGTGTGTTGTGTGCTGTGACCTGTGGTGCCCCTGGGCTGAGCTGCTCTTCTCGGCCCTTCCAGGGAAGCCGGGACAACATGAGTGTCGTGTTGGTGTGTTTGCCTAACGCCCCCAAGGTGTCGGAGGAGGCGGTCAAGCGGGACGCCGAGCTGGACAAGTACCTGGAGTCTCGAGTGGAAGGTGGGTGCCAGTCTCTCTTGGCCCTTTGCTGCTTCATCCGCTCGGCTCAGCTCCCACCTCCCTGCCCTCTGTATCTTCACATCGCCCTCATCGTTTTTGTTCCCTTCTGTCCTGTAGCAACAAACACATGCTGACGCAATCCTTCACCCCAGCATAGCCACACGAGACTGTGTCAACGCAGTCCTGGGCCCACTTTATGAGGCTGTAACTGCCATCTCTCTGCTGGCCCAGGTGTCACAGAACAGCCTGTTGGCCTGTGTCATGTGACCTGGAAATCTCGCCTCTTTCCCTCAATCTGCCTTCTTTACCCATGGAACCACAAGGCTTCATTCAGGTCTTCAGGCTAATTTCATCGCAGAGTAGATAGGCCTGTCCCCCCCCGATCCATCTCCCTGTCACTCACAGAGGACCCATGTGCTTTTTATGCTGACCCACTTCTGCATCAGACCACGGCGGCACTCCATGCACACTTGAGTCCCGCCGTGTTGCTTTTTACACCCCCTCCTTCTTTTCGGGCTTTTGAAACATTCTGGCACACTGGTTCAAGTTTTCGAAAGTCCCCGGGTTATGTAAACTCTTCCCCTTGGAGCTGGCCAGGAGTGCCGGCCCAGCGTTCCCACCAGCCGACTCGGCACGCCAGAAGGGGCCGCCGTGGCTCCGCGGAAGAATGTGCTGGCGGAACATCCAACTGGCACCATTCCTGCTGCCGCTTCGCACTCTGCTTCAGGGTCTCCTCCTCTGGCGCGCTCTCCTCACCGTGTCCTTGGCATGGGCGGCGAGGGCGGCAGCCCCCACGGGGGCAGCTGTCTGCTCCCAGCAAGTCCTCAGGCCCGCAGGCAACAGCGTGTTTGCACAATCAATTCACCATTAAGTCACATACAGTAGATGTGCCTGAGGGACACGTGGGGGGGATCATTCCCCCATGTCCCTGTTTCGTGTGTTGGCATGTGTAGGCATGAGGTTCCAGTGACGATGCAGCTGGGATACGAGGGTCAGCATGACTGTGCAGTGGGCACTTTACTGACGTGTTTGACAGCTCATGGGAGTTTTACTTACGCAATAATGTTCTGAAGGCAGAAGGAAAAATGACAGGTCTTGTCAGATGTTCGACCAACCAATCAGATGTCTTGGATCTGCCTCTTCTATGATCTGATTGTAGATTTTTGTGTAAGTAAGACTCTCACACAAGCTGTTTGACAGTGATGGCAGTACTCGAGTCTGACTGGCCATACTGGTGTGAGACGGTGATGCCCCCGCCTGGCCAGATTTGTGTGAGATGGCAATCTCTCTATGCCAGTGGTCTGTAGCTGTTTTTTTCCAATGCGAGCCTCTTTTACAAAGAAGATAAACTGGAAAGCTGCCAAGTCACTACGGATGGTTTTGCAGGCGGGGGGGGTGGAGGGTCCGCCTCAATATTTATTTATTTTTCCCCCCAAACATGGGGAGGCGTTCCCTCTCTGGTACACTGTTGGAATCGACTGCCAATGTCTTGAAGATCGACCTTTTGGCAACCGCTGCACTAGGTGGTGGCGTTGTCTGATCAGTGAGGGGCTCAAGTGTGTGGTTGTGACACACACACACCACTCTCCCACTGTTTCCAGTCCTCCCAGTTTAGGTCCTCCCCATACCATAAACGCTCTTCTGGCCGGTGTTTTCAGTTGTGCTACTTGACTGCTGACCTTCCTCTAGGCCCTCCAGACTCGCTAAACAAATCTGAGGTTTCTGCGCGTCTCTCCATTCTCTGTTCCATTCCACAGAAATCATGGAGACCTCAGGGGAAGAAGGAGTTCCTGACCTGGTTCACGTCATGCGCAACCTTTCCACAGAGAACATCCCCAACCTTCCACCAGGGGGTGGCCTCGCCAGCAAGTAGGGAGCCCCTCCCCTCCCTTCTAGTGCTCAAAGATTTCTGCCAAACACCAGAAACAGTGTAACTTACTGTTTAAACTGTACAGTGCTGCTTAGACTTTATTGCCAGTTTAGCACGTTCCTTCTCTGGATGTTGCCCCCAATTGGTTACCTGTCAGTGTTGCTCATTTTAGCGTGTTTAGAGTGTCACGACATCGCTGTCTCCATACTCAGGCGTAGCGTCATCGAGGCTGTCTACAACAGGCTGAACCCTCACAGAGAAGAGGACGGGGTAAGTGGCTGCATGTTCCCCGGCTGCACCACATAAGCTTCCTGATAGGCATTTAGTCCCCCCGCCCCCCCATTGCCGCCAAACAGTCCTGAGGCACACCTTCTGAACTGAGTGGCCACCGACCCTCCAACGTCGGGCTGGGAGGCACGTGGCATGTCGTCCCTTTTTGCTTGGAGCACGTAAGGCACTGTGCTACATGCTAGGTGCCCCACTGTGATTGCTCTCAGCTGCCCTGTTATGTGGTGGAACAGGGAGCTGCCTATGCATTGTGTAACTGGTGGGCATTGGAGAGGTGCTCTGACCCAAACCACTGCTGTCCTCCAGAGACCCCCAGGGCACATTTTCATACGAGCCCTCTGTGCAGCTGTGTGTGTGTATGTGTGACTGCACGTGCCTGTTCTCGCAGACTGTATCTTGGAAACAAGGAGAAGGAGGGCGCTATTCTCTCGGTTTCCTGATGATTGACAGTGATGGTGGTCACTCGGTGTTATCTGTGTGCGGGCTCTGTGTGGCTGGTAGAGGATGGCATACCTGGTCCTGCAGTCACAGGCGCTGACTGGCGCAGGCTAGTGAGACGGCCGGGTTGAGATGGACTCCTGCATGTACACATGTTTGCTTCCACGCCAGAATCCATCAGGCATCAGAGTGGGACAGAATGCTGAGTGCCACCATCAAATTCACTATCATACAGTCCTTTTGCTGTTAGGGGAGGGGCTTCCCATTGAGGGAACCTTTGTAACGGGCCGGGCCCATCTTAGCTGCTAGGTATGGTAGCAGGCCAGAGGTGGGTTTCGCTCCTGTTTTCCCATACCCTCTGGCTAACACTCTATTCAACCTCCGATTAGTGCAGCCCTCCTGTTTCATTTGGTAAGTTAATATGTAGGTATGTATCGCTTCACCTTCGCCACCTCAGAGCAAGCATGACAGAGCTTCTTAAGCAGAGGTTTGAGGATGCAGAACGCTCTGCTTTGTTAGCTTGGTTCTTCTTTCCTGCTTACATACTACAGGTGTGCCTTTTTTTGGGGTTCCCATTGGGGGACTCAACCCTTTCAATGCAGGGGGACCCATCCAAAAAAGTCATCGCTAGGAGTCACTATCGAATACCAGGCTTGGCTAGTATTCATGTCACATGACCCCCACCTGACCTTTAGGTCCTTGTCTAGTAACCGATTAGCACTGAACACAGCGGATGAGGTTAAGTCAGTTAAAAATGGAGGTGGGATCAAAGCCAGCTTAGTATGTGGGCCAGAGGTTGTTTGTGTTTGCTGTTCATTATCATCATCCAGAGCTTCTCAAAGTATCATTTTTTCATCTCAACACAAATGCGAGTGGATGATCTTTGCCCACGTTAAGGCTGTTGATCAGCGTCGTTCAGGCATATCAGAAAGCCTCGACCGGCAGGCCACAGGGACCCTGTACAATTTACACTGGCTGAGTCATTAGGAGCAGCATTTACAACACAGACCCCAAATCACAATGATAATAGTTGCTGCGAGATTTGGCTGATGTGGATAAGCATTAGCATGTCACCTACAATCTAGGGGATCTCTGTGTATGCCCTCAGCCCTTGCCTTCCTCCTCAGTCATGTCACTTATGGCGCTTTTCCACTGCATAGTACGGCACAGCACGGTTCAGTACAGCTCACCTTGGTTTGGCTCAGTTCGGCT
>JAODKM010000106.1:246430-258161 GCA_026780845.1 Petrocephalus sullivani | reverse complement strand
GTCGACCACATGCCCCGACACATGGTCAACCATCGGGCCGACCCCGAGAATTTGTCAAAGTCCCAGCGGTCGACCACGTGCCCCGACACGGGGGCAACCACCGGGCCGGCCCCGAGAAGCGGTCAACGTGGGCGCCGCCCACGAGGGCGGGGGGGGTCGGGAGGTCGGAGGGGGGATATAGAAAATACAAAATTAACCATTAGCCAGGGGATGATCAGTGAGGCTCTCAGACATTTTGTGACCCTGCTTCTGTGTTTCTGGTCATTCTCTGGGAAATCGCGTCTAATTGGGGGTGTTAACCTCGTCCAGCGACGTCTCCAAGTCATCTGGCCCAAAATGGTCTTCTCCAGGCCGCAGGTCCAAAACGACAGATGGCGGCCTTTCTGATCCTAGAACCGAAATAGAATGTCAGTTTTTAGATCAGTCAGTTTCTGACCAAAGTAATTACCTTGCATTTTGCAATTTGACAGGGTTTAACTACCCATTTAAACACGTAATGCTTCACTAGTGAGGAAGTGCCAATGAAGAACTTAAAGGTACCAGGGCCTGGCCACCTGCCTGTTAGCCACTCCCCTGCCGTGCCTCTAACGCTTTTTAACGCCGTCATCCGTAAGTCATGGCCGGTCTGAAAAGTGTTTATCTGTGAAAAACCACCCAAGTCGTCCTTTCCAAGCCTGGAATCTAGTCAAAGTTTAACTCCCGCTGCGTTGGGCCGAGCTGCGCTGACCTTGATAGAAGGAGCCGCGCCCGTCCTTATCGCTCCTCCTGATAGCGTCTAAACGGCCCCCAGTGCGCAAGGAGGTGGTGGATCAGAGTGCCATTATCTAGCACCATGAGATTAGAGTGACACTCTCTATGGACGGGAGGAACTCGCACCGATGGGGAACCGGCTGTGATTTGCTGACACTGGGATGCCCGGCGCTCAGAAGGGCTGTGGGGAGGCTGAGTCACACCCCGCGGCCGTGCGCCCAATCTGCGGAGTGGAGCGGGCGATCTCACTGGCCTGACCCCCCCCCGTACGCCCGCTGACAGACACGGGCATAGGCTCTGCACCTTACCTGGTGTAGAGGCACCGTCGGTGTCTGTGCGGCCCGCTGCAGCCAGCCTCTCTGCGTACCTCAGCACCCCCGCCAAGGGGACCCTCCTATCGCCCTCGTAGGCCGTGATCAGCACGGAGGGGTACCGCTGTGCGGAAAAGAGGACGTGTGTCCTAGCTTGCCCGTTCACATTAAAGTTTAGTGGGTGAACAATCGAGTCCAAATTACTGAATATTAGGATATTAAGACTGGATAAGTGGATGGATGGATGGATATTGAGATTATAGTGATACCATTCTTAGCTGTTAATGCTTAGAGAGACTGCAGGCAGCTCACCTGGGGCTTGATGTTGTGACAGGGGCAGTAGGAAGCCACAGTGTCATGCTGGTGGGCATCAGCCAGGGGGTCACCCCACTCTCCCCTGTCCTCAATGGTCAGGGGCAAGCTGGGGTCCTGCATGGTGCCCAGGACATCCAAAAAGGGGGCCTGTGCAGGCAAAGAACAAGTTAGCAGATCACAATACAGTGTTTCCATTTAAATTGTCCACACAAATATTCTGTACTCCTAGGCAGGGCCCCTGCAGGTATACGCCTCACCTGTAGGGTAACGGTCCTCAGCAGCTCAGGGTACTGGTTGCACAGCGCCCCCGCCAGGACAGCTCCAGCACTGCGGGCAGAAAGGTTGGCCAGCGCGGGCTGGGAAATGCCCAGCTGAAAGAGGTGGCGGATGCAGGTGGTCAGGTCCTCCAGGCCCTTGTGTTTCTGTAGCAAACTGCCTGCCTGGTGCCAGCCTAGGCCCCGCTCCCCTCCACCCCTACAGGGCCCAGAAACGCCAGTCACATTCTCAGCAGGGACTGCGGTCCCCATGAGATCCTCGTAAATTACCCTCGCCTCCACTGTGCACCATTCCAGGACAGACAAATTAAAAACCACTTTGTACCCATTAACGCTAAATATTTTTAACAATATTTTGGTCACTCACAGTAAAGACTGTTTACTCAAATGTGACTGTGGCATTTTAAACTTCATTTCACGTGTACTGTAATCTAGAAGGTTACAGTTTAAATACAACATTATATCTGTATATTTCATAGATATTCAGACAGGACATATATATACAGCTATGTTAGGCATTTTGAACATGTTCCCAGCTTAGTAAATGGCTACTGAATCTGTCACATGATACGCTGTCACATGGTTCTGCTTTGGTCAGAACAGGAGCAGCAGAAACATCAGCGCATCCCTCGGCCCAGCTGCCCGGGGCATGCTGGGAGTTGTAGTACCGGACGTGACAGTAGGCCAGGACCCAGCCGTCATCTAGCAGCAGCCGCTTCTCCGGGCTGAAAGCCATGTTGAGGTGTCGGCCGTAAGCCCCATACACATGCAACAGCAGTGGCGCCCCCTTCAGGTCGCTCCAGGGAGCTCTGTGGAACACCGTCATTGGAACCAGCGTGCCATCCTGGAGATGAAGGCAGGTAAATCCAGACATGAAGCGCCAGAGCAATAAAGGCGGGTCTCTCCACAAACTGCAGTCTAACATATCAATGCCGCTGGAATTCTAACTACAGCAGGACATGCTGGATAGGCCTAGTTTCCACTAACCCATTAGGGAGGGATTACTCTGGTTAACATAACACTTGACAGGATGGACAATGCCATCTTGAGTTATACAGACAGCGGGTCAGACAGACGGTCTGGTGCCAGGTCACCTGATACTCCCCCCTAAACCCCCCCCAGTGCAGGCCAGTGTCTGCCTTTCAGCCCATTTGATAGCTCTTGGCAGAGAGTAACACCCCCCTATATCACATGACTATAAGCTATACACATGCTTGACGGACTCTTAGATAGGGATATGTATGTGATCCAGCTCGTGTACCTGGCTGCGGGCCTCCAGCCGAGTGGTATGGTGGTCCAGGAGGGGGGGCCCAACGGCGGCCTCCTCCGCAAATAGCTGCCGCTCCCTCAGACAGTATGAGAACCGGAGGGGGGGGTGCACAGGGGAAGAGAGGCGGAATTGGACCGCTGGGCTGGCCAATCCCAGGCTGGGGCGGGGCTCAAACTCACACGCCCATAGGGGGAGCTCACCAGCAAGTGACCAAAAAAGGAAAGAATTCATAGGACCCGACATAAGGATACACGAGGATTAAAAATAATACAATCAAACAATGAAGTGTGAGCTAAAGCTGCCGACCGGCTGGTACCGTCACGATAAGATGCACACAGTGTACTTCAGTGCATTTCTTTGACATCTTTAATTTTAGTTTCTTGTTCATAAAAACATGCTACTACTTCAGGCAGGAGGACTGGGGGCATGTTACTATAAAACAATAACAGTTGTTAATCAGTGACCTTAGCGAACGGTTAAATCCCATTAGCAGTGACAGAGGATTGTATAAACTTTAAATGTAAATATAACTGAGGATAACGTTTCATCGTGTTCACGCTCTGGCACTAAAACAGAGGTCAGAGGTCACCGGCCCAGGTGTGTCATTCATGGCCCGCAGAGCACGTGCCGCCCTTTATCTCTGTAAATGTGTCTTCATTTAAAGAAAAACTCAACTTTGTTGCTGGATGAACAGAAATCGTCAGGGCGACGTGAGGCGCTTTCACACTGATGCTCCAGAACCTGGTCCCTGTTTACAAGTTCCTGGCCTTTCTGGACTGGCCGGAACTTTTGTAGCTCCTTGGCTACTTTCGTGTCTCGCTTTCACACTGCAGAACAGGAACTGGAACCTTTATGCTAATAAGCATGGCAGACGGAAGAAGTTTGTAGGTTAAACTTCACACGTAACTTTATAGAAAACCACACTGCCAGCACAAAACAACAGAGGCTAAGCACGTCGTTTTGGGAGTTATTCGTTAGTTATTGGCAGCGGTGGGAAGGTCAGGTTCAGAACGTACAAATCCAGACAGAGATTTTGTTTCAACCAACCAGTTGAGTACTTGGTTGGTTGAAACAAAATCTCGGTCTGTTTATAGTTTGTAGCTGTAGGTGGCTCCCCAGTAATCTGTGTCCAAACAAAAATTACCTAGTCCGACCGTACAGACTAAAATAAGGTTCCAGAACTACCTCTGAGGAGTACAGGCCAGCTGAGTTCCTGCAGTGTGAACATGACAGAAGTTCCAGGTTCTGGAAAAAGCTTCCGATTACTTAAAAATGTTCCTGCGGTGTGAAAGCATCTATGGTGTTCTTATGTTCTGGTGCAGCCATGAAACTGGGGGCACTTTTTGACTTATCCAGAATGTTGTCATTATGGTCACCAGTGTTGATGGGTAGAACTGGGCTCACAGTTCAGTACAACAGCGCTTCATTCATATTTGTGGGGATGCTGGGTAGCTTTCGTATATCCCATTTTGCAGTCATGTGTATACAGTTTTCAGGGGCAGAGCACAGAAGCAGCCAATGTCTGGTGCCCCTGGGGCAGCTGGGCTTAAGGGCCTTGCTCAATACTAATACGATTACTCTGTTGGCTACAGGATTCAAACCTTTGATGTCCCAGACATGGATCCCTAACCCCCTCTGTCATACAATCCCCCCCTTCAAGACGCAGGTCAAAAGATTTTAGCTCTCACCTGCAGTGTGTAGACCTGGGAGGGGTCGGCTAGCGGGACCACTTGCAGCCCAAGCTGGCCAGTAGGGGTGCGCACAGCCAGAACACAGTGGTCCTGGAGCACCTCCATGTCCCTCAGGCCCGTCCCGACATCAGGGGTGAACATGGGCACCCAATTCTCTATACGCGGTGAGTCCAGGGAAGTTCTCAGCACCTAGTGAACCCGAAAAGCATTCAGTTCAGTGCATCGACAGTGGTCACTTTACTCAGTAGGAGGGCACACTGCTTTCTGAATGTGGGGAATTGGGGTGGAGTCACTGTATTGGGCAGAGATTTTACTCAGGGTAGAGCTCACCTGGTACTCCCGGCCCGGCCCGGTGTTGGCGAGGATGCATAGCTGCTTGCATGTGTGCTCCACGTGATAGATCAGGCCGGAGAGGCGTGGCTGGACAAGCCTGGGCCATGCCAGAGGCGCGTCAGCCTCAACAAGCCACACCTCCGATGTACTTTTACTGTTGCAGTTCAACGTGACCAGTTGCCGGTCTCTGGTGCAGCTCACCTCCACAAAGAACCTGCGGGCCGGTGGACACTGAGCGTACTGGGAAAACTGGTGCTTCTAGGACGGAGTTATGGCCTGGAACAAACTGGGGACTCACTCAGGGTCGCGTTCCTCGTACACTGGGACAGCCTTTGGCGCCGGTTTCCTCAAGTCCAGGCGGAAGACCCGGCCGCTCCTGAGGTTCTCCATGCTGCTGAAGAAGAGGACGTCGTCGGAGGCCCACTCTACACACAGAAGACAGACAGAAGCGAGACTGCAAGGTCACCCATCGCTCTGGAGAAGAACCAAAGACCGAAACAACTCTCACTTTAGCTGGACCATCAAGAGCCGTCCTGATGATACGGCATTCGCTGCTTTCTCCAGTCACCCAAAGCTGATTTCCAGAAGGTACCGGAAGCCACACTTTTACGTTTTACCGCTGGGATTAGCAGGAGTTTTCAAATTACTTTTACATTTTCTGATCAGCATTAGACTGGACAACTGTCTGGAAAGCAACTTTAGAATGACAATTAATATATCTGCATTTGCTGGTGAAGGAAAATTTGAAATATCATCCAGCTTGCACTCATTTTAGTACTGTATGCTATATTATACTATATACTATACTATATACTATACTATATACTATACTATATAGTAGGGTAAGTATGGGCACTCCTCCTCTCTGACCGAAGCTGAAGACACCATGGAGCTGGAGGAGCAGCCGAGGGGGGTCAGGCGGGTCTCTAAGCCTTAAGACGAGGCACTTGGCTTCCTCGCTCCCCGCATCCTTCACGGCGGCAGCCAGGGCACGCTCCCCGGGGGAGAGGCGAACGCGCTGCAGGCTCCCCCCGCTGGAGGTATCCAGAATGTCCTGCACGTCCTGGTCCCCTGGTCACACATACAGACACACACACAAACTCTAGCTTGCCCCCATGTGATTTAATTATGGCACGTAAGGTCCATCTGGACCCAGGTCACAGGACACAGGCCCCCCTCCCACCAAACAACAGAATACCATACTGTTAGCTCTGGGTCCAGATGAACTATACACGAGGAAAGGTAACCAAGTGATAAAAAGCAATATGCTTCTAAGACTGGGTGGTGGCTCAAGGTACCCTGCCATACATGTTTTACTCAGATGTTTTAACAACCACACTCTCAGTTTAAGAATCCTCAGACTGATTAGATCTCTGGGCTTAAGATTCTAGAAACGAGCCTGCACCTTACCCTTTCCAATTCCCATTCTGTAAATGTTCCCTCCTTCTTCGAAGTATACATGACGTCGTCCCTGAATCTACAGACAACACAGGGCACAAAGTCAGTAGCTCACGTGATGGGAGAGCGTGTATTCAACTCAAAACACCCCGTACACGCCGCAGTCCCCCGATACGGTTAGATGTTTGGTTTACTAAGATGTAAAAGAGTGGGCAACCAACCACAGCGTTATTGGGAACTTCTGAAAACCTCTGGTACGCATCCCTTAATTTCCTCTTGAAGTAACGTTCCTGGTTCCTGTATTTTTGTAACTGTTGCTTAGAAATCTCCAAAAGATAAGAAGAAACTCCCTATAAATGTTAACAAAAACGCCGTTATTAACCCCCGGTGCACAAGCGCTGACAAAAGAGACCAGAGTTATAGTTATCTGCCAATATAATTCTGTACTGGTACTTGTTTATGTGCAGACATGGGTGTTAGACATTAAGTCTGTGAAACATTATACTTGTATGTAAAAGTATGACTTCGGTAACAAGGCGCAGATCGTGCGAATGATCACACAGTCGGCAGTGTGCCGCACTCTCTCATTACAGTATCAGTTACCTCTGCGGATCTTTGTTGTCTACATGACCCCGTTTGTAAATGCATTAATAATGCATGTTCACACCGCTTACATCCCACTGGTACTGAGTGACGCGTCAGTCTTACCGCGCTGCCGCCAAGTCGCGATCGCGTCGGGCGGGACGGCCAGCGTTTACCGCGGAGATGCAGCCCGGGAAACGATTTCCCGACACCCCATGCTGAACAGCGCAGTGTGCAGGACAAGGTGATCATGTCGCCGGGTGTCATCTCTGCGGGAACTCAGAACGAGCCCGTTTCATCCTAACCCTTACAGTTCATATGAAAGTTTTTACTTAGTAATGTGAATAACAACCAATTTAAAAGGATCACTGAGATTTAATTGACATATAAATGCTATTTCGAAACCACTATTCTTCCACACATTAGACTAATTAATCTCCCGCCAGGTTCATATTACCGCGAAAGCACGCAGTTTGATGTGCAGAAAGACCGCTTGCCATTCACTGCATGTGCCGGTAGGGGCACGTTCAGCGCGTCTCGATGACGTCACAAAAGGCAGAAGTAATTTATCTCAAATCTCACGCAAAGCGCCTATGTAAGTCGCGTTCGATTGTGTCGGCAATGAATTGATTTAGCCTGTTATTTCCGAAGCGAGACGGAAGTGTACGGAAGTGGCATGCTTTCTAGCGCTGCGAGCTATGCCGCTGTCTACGCGGCCGCCGACTCTAGCGGGCGCGCCGGAGCGCCGGCCCCGATGAAGACTGACAGATGAGAAGGTTATCACTGTGAAAACGCCCCCTTTTCCAGACTCCACCATTGTTCCCGAAGGCGCGATTTAGCTGATTATGGACGGCGAGCCGACAACAGGTGTCCCGGAGTTGTGCATAAAGAAAGATGCGCCGGGATCGGCGGTGTCACGGGAAGCCGACGGCGATCGGCGCTCCGGTCGGGAGCGGACCTGTGGCACCGACGTGGCCCGGGCTCGCTGGAGTCTCCTTAGACAGGTGAAGTAGCCCCACGTCTGTCTCGGTAACAGCGGCTGTATGTGCTATATGCTCCCTGCACGAACAGCCCGCATTAGCTAGCGCCGTCCAGCCTTCCTGCCAGGTGTCAGCCCTCGGAGCACCGCGTCTCATCCGGCGTATGGGCTTAGGGGACCGTGCTATAAAAAGCCCCTCTCACGCTTTCTTATTTCGGTTATCGGTTGTTAACCAAACCGGTCTCATTAATTCCGCCTATCTGTGTGGCTAGGAGATCGGAGCACAACAAGTGTGCCCCCTAAAGCGAAATAAATGGTTTTAGGATAATTGATTATTTCGTGATATTTATTTATTATGAGGACGACAGTGTGGAATATCAGGTGGAGCGGGAGGGTGGTTTGAAGCTGCTGCTGTGTCAGCGGCTGTTTCGGGCCGCCGTAGCTGCCGTGATCGTGAGCCAGGGTCACCTGTGTGTCCCGCTTTGCTGTCGGGCTGCTGTTACTTAAGCGCAGTGTCCGTGACGCGTGGCCACTGTCCTGTAGGTGGGAGCCCGGCGCGGCACCCCGGGGACGCCTAAAAATACCCACCAAGGTGAACCTGCACCAAGCCTTTCTCCTCTAGTCATAACTCATGTCCACCTAGGTCTGTCCTCTACCCTTACACCAAATAATAACAACAACAACAACAACAACAATAATAATAATATTAATTAGAAATCCATGAAAACAAAACGTAAGGTAATCCTGGCTTGATTTCCGTGATTCACCGTGTAAGATATTTTTAGACCGGGTTGTGAAAGCCGTACATCATGCCCGGTTTACTGTGCTGCTGGGTTGGCTTCACTTATACGTTGATTTGAATAAATAGCAATGAATCAATGTAAACGTGACATAAACGTATAAATAGGGATTTTAGCATTTACGTTGGGTGGTTTCTTTATTTTTTTTTCTGTACTGCTTAGTCTGTGTATGACAGATCCCGTATACTGTTGGCGTAGTTTAATTTCTGAACGAGGTTTAGTCAAGCTGTGGAATAGCTGGTTTGATGGTTAGTGGTGGATAACCAGGTGTGTCTTCGGGTCACGGGAGAGGGTGGCCGTATACTTAAAGGTTCCCCGGTCCGCAGGTGCTGAAGAAGAAGCAGCTGAACAGTGACGAGGTCCAGCAGGTGTCCGTCCGTCGGTTCTCTACCTTCAACCTCTTTTCCAGGACAAAAGTCACAGATTCGCCACCCGACAGCCCCTCGTGTGGGAACTGGGTTGAGTACAGAAGTGCCTCTTTCCCGCAGTTTAGTGCCTTCCTCAGGTGAGCCGCGTAGCGATCATGGGCCCTAGTTGCCCAAGTCACGTCGAGCACCAGATAGTCACTCTGTCCATCTGTTTGCCACACTGATGTCAGTCAATGTGGTTCATTTAGGCTCCTCTCTATCTCCCTCTACTGGCAGTTCACTCAAGCACACTCACTGGTGCACACGGGCCCTGACATGAGTTTCCTCACCTCGTCCCTTAACCTGTTTATGTGTTTTTTCAGAGACAGCCTTGGACCCATCAGGGTGGACGAGGTCCTTAACAGTTTCGACAACACCGGAAATGTCTGTGAGTGCCCCCTCCTCCCCCAACACACATATAGACAGACACAAATCTATCTATATACTAAAGAATGATAGGCATATGTAACAAAACACAGTTGCCACCAACATTGTTAACTTGTTCTAAAATGAGAGCCACTGTTTTATATCAATAAAGAAATAGGTAATGAACTAGGAGAATGAAGACTGTAGAACTTAAGACAAGAAAAATGTTTCTGGCTGTCAGAGAGAACTGGACAGCTCCTGAACAGAAGAGGCACATTGTTTTTATCCATCCATACATCATCTAACTCCGGGGCACCCCAATTTTCCCTGATTCCATCAGCAACATGCAGCCAAGATCCACTGCCCCCAGATAAAATTTGCGTGCATACACATTATATAATCATTTAATGACACACTGTATTTGACCAAAAATATATTTCTGAGACAGATCAGATGGTCAGAGAGCCCACATCGCCTCTTAAGCCAGCTTTAAACAGGTCACAACAAGGTGAGGGCTTTTCCTATCTACCCTAGGGTGATCCCCCAAAAAGTCAGCTTTGTGGCATTTTTTGGACTTGATTTAAGTAATACAACCAAGACTTGTTGGGGAGCTATCGCCCCCTGCTGGCATGGAGGAATGCTGCATCTGTGGTGACTGGCTGCATTTCCTGTCACACTCTGCAGCCGTGGTTCGTCTGGTTTTCCGGGGGGGCGGGGGCTGTGCACCTGAGCTGTGATGCGTTTACAGGGCTGAAATTCAAAGAAGGAGGAGTTTGTAAAGTAATCAGGTGACAAAACAGTTTGCAAATGTGACAGTCTTAAAGAAGGATCATCTCTAAGCAAGTATGGATGTAGGGTCACGTTGGCTATCTTAGATTTTGGTTTTTCTTTCATGAAGGGCAAATGTTAAGGATGGCCCGAGGTATAGAGAAGCTACTTGGGCTTTGTTCTCCTTCAAAGGGGTTAGGGTTAGTTCTAGGAAGAGGAAGCGACCTTCCTTATGGTGGAATTCTTGTGTTCCTGATCCATCATCCACCTCCCGGTGACCCCAGTAGATGGTTGACCAGACTCTGACTCTACAGCTCTTAGTGGTGGAGATAAACCTTGGGGGCAGATCTGCCGGCATGGGGGGGTTTAGGGGAGGGATCACTCTCCCCCCCCAGCCCAATTCCAATTGGTGAGGTCAGTGGTGACTCTTTCAAGCCCTCCTCTCAACCACCTAATTGATCTCACGCATTAGTTGGTCCAAATATTTCCCGAGTTTTTTGCCGGATCGGTTGTGGGGATGGGGGGCGCCCATTGTGCTTGGAGCTGTGCCTCTGCCCCCTGTCTCTTGCCCCCTCTCTGCACATCCCAAATGCCTCTAATGACTGTACAAGCAGAAGCTCCACGCCTCCCATTCTTCCAAAGCTGTCCTTAAATAAGGCTCCTTCGCTCTCCGCGGATTAGAGCGCCGGGCGACCCGGATTTAGGTAATCCACACTCCAGAGGCCGTGAGGCCACTGCGGCCCGGCACTCGGGGAGGCAGGGGGGCAAGAGTTTGTGGATTTAGCTGGTCCTGTCCCCTGGGCGGATCAGAACATGGACAATGGGTGTTTTTTTTTTTTTGGCGGGGGGGGTTGGGCAGCCCGCAAAGGTTTAACACGGGTTCGGATTGAGCTGGCTACTCTTTTGTCACATGTTGAGGTTCAGCGAGTCACATTTTTGGCTAAGCTTTAGAAATTTGCTGGTGTGTTTACCTCCGTGAGGCCCCGCTGCGATCAGAATCTCCTCCGGGGGTGTCTGACTCGCATACTGCTCCGCTTAGTCTCCACGCTGAAGGACGTCATTAACCATTCAGATGGCACTGTCTGGTCAGTCCTGGATATGAGGCTGAAATGCGGATGGATGAATTTCGGCGACATTTTGCTCACAATGGGAATTCTCCATATCAGTGCTTATTTTTTAGCTACTGTGTTAAAAAAGCTATTTCTATCATTCTGTGGGGAAAAAATGGGAAATAGAATTTTCCCCCATTGCTTACAGTTAACTAGTGAGCTTTTCCGCTCAGGAAGTGCAGCTAGCATGTGGTTCCCCCTTCCTGCCACCTGGGGCGCTGATGTGCCACTGTGGTTTCACGTTGCGCCGCTCGCTCAGACCTCGTCTGCGGATTTTTCCAACGGTCTGCAGACGTTTGAGGTGGTGCCCCCCCCCGTCCCCCCCCCCCCCCCCCCCCCCCCCCCCCCGCCCCCCCCCCCTCTGCCTCCCCCGCGTT
>JAODKM010000106.1:151407-169958 GCA_026780845.1 Petrocephalus sullivani | reverse complement strand
TCCCGACACTCGAGGTCCGTAACTCCGTGGGGGGGGGTGGGGGGGCGGGGGGCAGGAAAATGCTGCTCGCGGAGGGTCTCGTTAGCACTTCCTATGAGAAATTAGCGGCTTTCCAGAAAGGTACAACTCCAATTAGCACACATTGTGGGGACGCGCAGAGGCACAACAATGCAGCCAGCGAGGCTGCCTCTACCCTGGGCTCTCAGAGTTACTTCCCTAATTAAGACTGAAGGCCCTCATCTCTCCTTCCTGAGTGCATCTATTTACTGTGCTCTGTGGCCCTGCTCTCCCCCCTTGCTCCTTCCCTCTCTCTCTCCCTCTACCCCCCAAAATGCTGCACTGCACCACAGAAGTGCTCTTTTGGGCCGGCCTGCCCAGGGACAGGCCTGCGTGTTCCCAACCCCCCCCCCCCCAGGTCCTTTCCGGGGGCCGTCAGAGTCCTGCTTCACCTGCATTGTTCCCACTTTTTGAATTGTCCCGGCTCAAAGGTGGCGGGATGAAGAACAGGCCACAAAAACCTAATGGGGGGTGGGGTGGGGGGGGGCACATCCTTGGGAGTCTAATGATGGACAAAAAGAAAAATATTTATTGCCTTTGACAGTTTGAGAAGGAGCAAAAAAATGCAAGGGGTGGATAAAGTTTCCCTGGGGAGGGGGGCCTGGGGCTGGGTGCAGCCAACCAGGGCAGTTAGTGGCCCTATCTGACCGGCTTTTGGCTCTGATATTAATGACCTGCATTTGCGGTAGGTTTAGCTACTGGACAACAAGCCTAGCTTTAGCTAGAAGAGGCTTGTTTTTTCCCTTAACTCTGTCAGGACTGACAAATCAGATTTTGCCAGCAACCAGGTACCCCCTGAATCCTTCCCAGCCCTGTCCCAGCTTGAGGGACGTGGCCTGTGATGTTCCACCCCACACTTCTCTGGCTTTATCATGATGCAACAGAATAGACTTGATGCCTTCTGGGCCAAAAAGCTGAACACAAAATAATGCAAAATGAGTCATAAAAGAGTTATATCCCGTGGAATACTTATTTTTAACAATTGTGTAATTACAGCCGACCTTAAAATGAGTGACATCCCTAGATTTTATTGTGGCGAGGTATTCAGTTTAATTAATCTTCCAGATATTAAATATACGCAATTACTCCTAGAGATGTTTCTCACGGAAAACAACACCCGGCTTTATCCAGTTGAAATCCATTATAATCACATTAATTCAATAACATTTAATTGAAACAACTGTAACTCCTTCAACTGCCTCGAAATTGGAAAGACGGCACAATGGATGCGTCTCTAGATGTCACGGCTTATAACAATATCTGCTATCACAGAAATCCTAAACAAGATTAGGCAGAGAGACTCAAGACTTATCTCTGGGCGAAAACAAAGTATTAATCACGTCACACTTTAACGGGGTTACGCAGATGTGCACGATTCGCGCGGTGCTGTTTGCAGAAACTGCAGGGAGTGAGAAGGCAGAGAGGCCGGGCTGCCTTTTGCTGGATGGAAAGCTCACTAGGAGGAGCCGCGAAAGAAAAAGCCTACGAAAGCTTAACAAACCTTAACTTTAAAAAAATAAAATAAAAAACATTTGGTCGACGGCTGAAGCGTTTGCCGTCATTACTGTTTCCCACATTTATTATTCGCATTATGTATAATGTGACATTCCCGGTCTTGTTTTAATACTTAAAGAAGAAAATCGTAAAATGATATATCACGAATAGCGCGGTTGGCCGCTTTAATCGCCTAATAGTACGGCTTCCTAGCGCGTGCCAGTCCCGCGTAGCGCCGTTCGGAGCCGCGTCTCTCGCGCGCACTGTTATGCATTTAGCTGCGCTTTCTCTTTTCTGTCTCGTGGTTTCATCCGTTAGCTTTGCGGCATGTCTTTTGCAAATGAGTTTATTTATCAATGGCCTTTACTCACCTTTAACTTCCCAGGTCAGTCTGGAGCCAGTAACACAATGAGATTATATATTGCATTTTTAGACACAAGATCGACGAGCCAAGCAAAATACAATAGAAAGTATAATGACTTGATTTATATAATTATAGTCTGATGTGTCATTTAAATGTATTGTGAAAAACGCGTACGGTGCAGGGTTGTATACAGGGAGTAAAAAACGGTACCTGTATTTTGCAGTAATTGCCCCCGCCCCCCTCCCTAATTTATATATCCAAGGACGTCAATCTTTCAGGCCAAGTCCCAAACAAAAAGGAACGTTAGGGCTTAAGCTGTGTTGTGACTGCACATTTATTTCTGCGCATTTGAAATGTGGTGTAGGCTAAAGCGAGTATCTTAAAGATGGGATTTTGCAAAAACTCAGCTCATAGGCTATGGTAGAACAGAATACTAGCTTTCGGTCGGGAGGATTACAATTCTTATTTTACCCCGATTTAATCTTGTCCAAAATTTCATACAAATGCCCCCAAAATGCATAACTGTAGAAATAATAGCCATTCACCTATAACCAGTCTATTACTAGACAATATAATAGTTTATATATGAATTGCCAAGTATACTTTTTAAAGTAATTATTGTTGAATATTGTCACAAGTAAAATATGGATTCCCATGTTTTGCGCAGAAGCTTATTTCTTAGTATTACAGTAGGCCTGTAGACTTATGCTAGTCGTAATAATCATAATATAATAGGCCTAATTATAAAGGACAAATAAATATCGTGATAATACCATGAGTAAAACCAATCACCATGCAACATTATTAATGTTTAACGATGAAAATGCAAATTGAAATTAAATGACAATAATTAAAATACGATTTAATTTAGCTGTCAGGACACTTTGCTGTCGAAATTCACTAATTCTTTGAAATCGTATGTATGTTTTTTTTTTATTTTATTCATGAAGTGTCCTGATTCAATTTTGAGAAACGATGAAGGAAATAAAATATAAGACATCGAAATGGATTTTCTCATTACAGCTCCTTTTAACGCACTTCAAATGTCCGGGATCACGACCGGAAAATAATAACCATCACATGTGAAACAAGCCTTAGAATAGCACAAAAAATAGTTAATCATGTGGAAGAAAATCACCTTCGGAGCACCTAACGGGTTAATGATATGTATAATAAAATATTAACGTTCTGAGCGTGCATAAAACTTTCAACGTGGGACAACTCGAGAAACCGAAAAATGACAATAGTAATCGGTAAACTGCAGGCCACAAAACGCAATGGAAAAACAAATAAACTATAATGTACAGAATGTGGTGTTTTTGGAGAGAAAAAAAAAACGTTGCGTGTTCGCGTTTGAGAGCGTGTTTTATAGAATCTATCCCGTGCACTAGCCTGACATAAAACATAGGCAGGCTGGGCCGCGTCTTAAATTGGCTTTATTGAAACTGCACGTCCCCATGTCAGGTCCCCCCCCCCCCACGACATTTTCATGACGCTCCAAATTTGTCTATTTGCATCAACTGCGTTCCTTTAAAAAAATAAAAAACATTTAGCTCCTATGAGTGAGGACGGGTAATGTTATTTGTTGATGGGACTTTATATATTAGTGCGGGCCGCTGACAGATCCAGCATTAGGGCAGACGGCTAAATTTTCCCCCTCACTGCATTTTAACAACGTCGGGCAGACGGAGCATTAGAGGAGATCAGGACGGGATAAAGGGAAAAAGAGATCGCTGAACGCCGTTGTCTCTGAAACCACTGGCGAGTCTCTTTCCGATCGGGAAATAACCAAATGACATTACGATTTAACGCTGTTATTTTCAGTGAATTTGATATTGACATTTCCTCTGAAAAAAAAAAAAAAAAAAAAAGGTCCTGTAATGAAATGACGGTAATCGATGTACAATACTCCAGTGAATTAAAATAGATTGTTTTTATTTAGTTAGTTTTACTGTATTACGGATTAGTAAGCTAGAAGAGACTTTTCTTCTCCTGACTCGTCACTAGCTTCTGCCATGTGAATCGTGTGAATAAATGAGGGAATAATTTAAAGGACGTGAAAGTAAAGCCTAGATTTAAACGTCGCCCAGCCTTCATTCAGCTAGTTTGATCATTCTGCTCCAGCGCACAGTGACTGGACCGGGATGAGTCTGCGTTTCTTTGTTGGTAGATTAGCGCCAGATTCGGGGGCATTATGGATTCAAAAAAATAGCAGCGGTTGCAGGAAAGCGTATAAAAATTGGACACGGGCAGGACAGGACCACATTTCGCCCCCGCTGTCAATGGCGTGGATGCATCCACTCAAGGTGTGAGAACCTAAGGGTATTACCAAGGACCAAATGCTCATAAACTGTTATTTATTATATTAATCACATAAGTAAACAGCCACTAAATAATTACAATTTATCAGCATAGTACTATTTAATAAAATAACTTGTAAAATGTACTGTAATTCATTTTACAAGACTTTTGAATAGGCAGTTTATATAAATGTGTTTCAGCTGAATAACGATTAGGCCTACAGTATCCTGCTTTCACGTATCCCGGTTATATAAATAGCCTACGGATGACAATTACCCATAGAATGATCTGTGGTGAAAATGAAATACAACCGTCAGGGAGGAAAAAAAATACATTTTATCCCGTCGTATTTTACATTCACTTTTGCAAACGTCTGCACGCCAGAATTCTGCGACACTCCGCGATCTTATCATAGGTTGTCCGCTCGGGTTAATTTTAGAGAGAAATTAATTTACAAAACCAGGCAATTAGGGCTATAGCAAAGACGGCGTCCTCTTCACTTCTAGTCGGCCTGAACATTTACATCGCAGGCCAATAACATAATTTTACAACAACTATTGTAAGAATTTGCTCATTGGCCTGTGGCTTAATAGAGGGAAAGAATGAGTGATGGGGGGGGCGCACTTCAGACATGTAATTATCCGAAAAGCAGAACTATTTTAAGGGGGAATAAAGTCAAACGTGTGTCGTAGCCGTGCCAAATATTTGTCCTTTATTTAAACGTATAAATGATTTTTTAAACAACAATGTAGACGCGCAGAGCAAAGACATGAAACGCAATTTGTATGCAAAAGCGCCTGTACTGTGATTTTTCGGTAACCGTAACTAAAGGCAGAGGAGCTCGATACAATTAAGCGAAGGAAACGGATCCAAACGGCGAGGAAAGGGGCTCCGTTTCTGTGCATAAATCCATACTGATAAGTGTGCCTTGTGCAGACTCCGTTTGCCGCGGGAAAGCGATAGGTTACATTAACCCATAACCACTCATTTAAACTGCGCTTTTATTTAGAAGCACTGGTAGACTTTAATTATCTTAACGCAACACGGGAAAGGTAAGGCCTCTTGATTTAAGTAATTGTGGCTGTGTCGTAACCTGACTTGACATTTCTCTGAAAGTATAATTTTAGTTGCTTGTAATCTTAATAATGTCATATCACATTTAAAACAGCGAATCGCCTTAATTACAATTAATCTTTGGTTTAAAGTGGCTTAAAAGTACAGCTGCTAGGTTTGACAATATCCCACACATTAACATATAGTATTAACCGTGCATTTTCCTGATGTAACAGACCTATACAAACCTTGTGAGATTGTAGTGGTAATCGGGCGTGTTAATGTGTGGCTTTGTTATGATTTTAATTGGTAAATTTAAAACGCCGGTTTGCCGTGGCTCATATTTTGCGTGTCATTATTAAAGAGAGAATGCGTAACGAATCGACGCGCTCATATGAGGGAAATCATGTGTACGAACAAGAGGTGTGACGTGGTGACGTCACTGTGTTTGCCGACGCTGAATCCGAAGGTCGATAAGAATGGATCTTGGGTCGCGGCGGTCACTGACACTTGTGATTCCGCCTTTGCTGACATTGAAATGCTTGATTCTCTGATTAATGTTAACCTGCGGTTTTCGTAACACTGGCTGCCACTGGGCTAAGTTCCTCGTAATGTTTTTTTGTAGTGCTTTGACTTCTTGCCCCCTGTGTTAACTGGGATAGGCTCTACGCTTGCTGTGGCCGTTAAGAGACTATGGAAAATGGACAGATGTAATACTTTGGCGTTGATTAGGCGCAATATGCTACATACCGCAAGGAGAATCCTCTCCGAAAATCTGTGGTTAGTGCCGGTGGGGGTGTGATGGAATTGCTCCTTAGGACATAGCGTTTTCACAGCATCCCCAATCAGCTTATGGCAAATCTGTAAAGTACCGACAATAATATAATTCTAATAATAATACTATGGACAAGCAGTAGCTTAGTAACGATGATGATTGCCTGGCCAAAATGAATTTTTGCTTATTTTCAGATTCTTTAGGAAATTTGTCTTCACAGTGTGTTCCCGCTGTTGGGTTATAGAAATGTGCCTCTTGCGTGCAATGCTGCAGCTCAAATGTGCACAGCTGGAAGGTGTCAATTTCGTAGCATCGCTGCTACATTGATCTGAGTGAGGGGAGACATATAGCCTTGTTATGCTCTGTGCTGTTCCTGCCATAACGGAGGACCGCAGGAACTCTGTAGAGCAGAGAAGAGAAGCTATGCTATGGACTTGGGTCTACTGGTCATGCTGGTAAGGTTGCTCAGTACTGCAAGCGTCAGTTGTGGTCAACGTTACGCCATTGTGGTTTGTTATTAGATTACACGTAACACTTTGTACTTTGTATTGTAAATCTGTGGGTGAAAAATTGTCAATGAGATTGCAGATGCCTGATTTTTGCATCTTTGACGGTACGATAGCCACGAAGTCTTCTCTAGAGTGATGATTGCTCAGTGATAAGACCCCTACTGTCCACCTCCTGTATCCTTTCTTCTTAATGCTTTACCTCTTAAGTTGACAGAAGTAGACCTTGGGGAAGCAGGTTAGCATCCAGCACCTCCTATATCCAGCATGGGCACGGACTCCGGATTTCAGTTACTAATATCGGGAAATCCCGCGGTGAGAAACTTTGCAAATTAGCCACCAGGAAGTCATCGACCTTTCAGAACCATCCAAATCCTAAAAATGCCCGACCATGCCCCCTGTGTCAGGGCAGTGTGAGGGAAGAGGACGACATGCCAGAGGAAGTGGGACCTGCCCTCCCCGGCTCCCATCCTGGGCCTGTAGGGCGGGGGAATTGCCTTTATCGATCGGACAGGAAAGCTCTGGCAGAAAGCCAGGTTGAGCTTTAACAGGGCATCATTACACCACGAAACACACACCTGCCTCTTACTGCTGACTCCAGTGTCCCTGGAACAGTGTGAAAAATCTGCCAGTAGCACAGAGGCAGGTCCCAGCTGTGCTCCGGGCATTTAAAAATGACTCATATTTACATGTATTTATTTTAGCAGGTGGTTTATTTGCCAGAGGAAACCCTATTATACACATACCCACAAACTTAATGTTGTTGTACCAAGCTGAGCTGGTTGGCAGGTGGGCCTCATCAGAGCAGGTCAAACATGGTAAAGTGATTGTAGTTTTACGCGCACATTTTAAGTGCCGTGTTTGCAAACAGCGATTTTTTACCCTTAGTATACTGCTTCTGGAAAGTACACAAGGGTCAAATTAGCAGAGAACAATGACGCATAAAACTACTATCACAAATTGTTAAGTTAAGACTGTTAAGTTTAATAAAGTAATGAAAAACAAACAATTCCAGTAATAAAAACATTAGGAATCTTGCAGCTAATGCTGCTTGGACCCCTAATAATAGGACCTTTCTGTGAAGAATCTCTGACCATTAAATAGGCAGGTAATTCACTGACGGCTCAGCAGCGGAACCAGTATTTTTTTGCACTGTGAATATATTGTTTTTCTTGCGTTTCACATGTCACTTCTGATTGGTGAGCATGATTGGCACGCGAGGAGCGCAGCATTTCTGATTGGTGAGACTTTCTGTCACACAGGGAGGACAGAATGAATTTGCAAAACTATTCTCATGACAGTTTTAAACCCTGGGTAGACGTGATGTATAATACATATCCTAAATTGCAGCCTTTGCGATTTGCTAATTGCATTGTTTAAAATCGCGATTTAGACTCGAAATTGATAAATCGTTCAGCCCTAATTAGGTATTAGCCAAACAGTGTGTGCTAGTAATGAAATCAAAAATATGTATGTGTATATTGGATGGTGCTACAAATTCTGGAGTGATTTTAGGAGAGGGTTTGAATTGGCTAAAGCACTTTGACAGACATCATGGTTTTACACCATCATGAAGATCATTTAAACATCATTTTCTTTGGTTGCCTTTTGCACAGTACTGTAAACACACACACACACACACACACTGAACCACCATAGCATTAAGATGAAAAATGCTGTTTTGGAAGGGTAGTTGTAGGCATGCTCTATATTGAAAAGTTGGGTGTTCTTTGATATCAAGGGCAACTGTTACATGAAACAAAAGAGGACAATTCTCTTTATTAT
Source organism: Petrocephalus sullivani (assembly GCA_026780845.1). NCBI lineage: Eukaryota > Metazoa > Chordata > Actinopteri > Osteoglossiformes > Mormyridae > Petrocephalus > Petrocephalus sullivani. Next base: position 161,623 of record JAODKM010000106.1, on the reverse strand, counting down.
AATTGGCTTCATCATAATGGACTGTTAAAAATGGCTACACACAGTAGCTTCTGCCTTCTTCAGGGCAGTAAAATGATCTGCCTGATGTTGTGCAGGTCCCCTTTGTGCCACCAAAACAGCTCTGGCCCATTAAGGCATGGACTTCCCAAAACATTTGACCGTGTCCTGTGCTATCTGGTACCGATACGTTAGCAGCAGATCTGTTAAGTCCTGTAAGTTGCGCGGCGGGGCCTCCATGGATCAGACTTGTCCAGCACTTGGGACAGATGCTCAATTAAGACTGAGAGCTGGGGAATTTGGAGGCCAAGGCAACACCTTGAACTATTTTTCATGTTCGTCAAATCATTCCTGAAGAATTTTTTTATAGTGTGGCAGGGCACATTATCCTGTTGAAAGAGGCCACTGCCATCAGGGAGCACCGTTGTCATGAAATGATGTACTTGGTCTCCAACAATGCTTAGGTAAGCAGTGCTCTGACCCAGTCGTCTAGCCGTGACAATTTGGCCCTTGTCAACGTCTCTCAGATCCTTACACTTGCCCAATTGTTCTGTATTTCACACATCAACTTCAAGAAGTGACTGTTCCATTGCCTAATGTGTAGTGGCACCCTTGTCACGAGCCGCTGTAACAAGATAGTCAATATTATTCACTTGACCTGTCAGTGGTTCCAGTGTTATAACTGATCAGAGCGTGTCTGTGTCTGTGTGTATATACACACATATTGTGTCATTATATATAAACAAACAGTATATGGACAAAGTATTGGGACACACCTCGTAATCTTTGAAAGCAAGTGTTTCATTCAGACTCATTGCCACAGATGTATAAAATCAAGCACTTGGCCATGCAGTCAGGTTTACAAACATTTGTGGAAGAATGGGTCATTCTGAAGAGTTCAGTGAATTCAAGTGTGGTACTGTCAGAGGATGCCACCTTTACAGTAATTCCATCTGTGAAAATTCTCCCCTGCTAGATATTCCTCAGTCAACTGTGGAACTATAAGTAGTATTATTGCAAAGTGGAAGCATTTAGGAACAACAGAAACTCAGTGGCAGACCACGTAAAGTAACAGAGCAGGGTCGCTGAGTGCTGGGGCGCATAGAGTTCCAGACTTCTTCTGGCATGAAACCCAGCACAAAAACTGTGGGGAGCTCCATGGGATGGACTGAGCATGGCTAAGCAGCTGCATGCAAGCTTCACCACCACCAAGCGCAATACCAAGTGTCGGCTCGAGTGGTGTGAAGCACACCGCCTCTGGACTCTGGACATCCACACTCTTATTTGCTTGGTAGGTATTTATTTGTTTAGAGGCAGCAATGGGATTGTCCAGTGAGCAGTAAATTGAGGTGCATATGTCCTGATGTGGGGTGCATCCTGTGTTCAGGGTTGGGTGTTCAAATTCCACTTCTGCTCATTGTCTCTGGTGGGCTCTTCGTTTGCGCTGGAAGCTCTGTGCGAACTCCTTTGATGGTCGAGAAGTCTGTGTACTTTTAGCACCCTAGTCATAATCACAAGTCATGAGTGGGCTGCTGCAATTCTTAATAACTATTGCTTTGCTGCGCAGAGCCTACAGTTATTCTCTCAGCAAGCTCAACCTGCAGGGGGCGCTGTCACTAGTCCAAATAAGGAATCGTTGACATTTGTTGTTTCTGTGAACAAGATGCCAACAACTACTCGAACTGCAATTTATTTTTGGAACGTAAACTTACAGACTCTGGGATAAATCACAAAAATAGCCTATACCAGGATTCTGCTAGAGTCCATTACATAATTTAATTCTCAGAGCCAACAGGCATCGTCACGCTTAATAAAAAAATAAAAAAAAGAAGATTGTGTGTAAGAACGGCATAACCCAGGGCGATATTAACCTCCACCGTGGCACCGTATAACACGCAGAAAGGGGCAGACATGTTAGTCTAGGCTTATGCAGCAGGGTGACAACCATTTACATGCAGCAGAAAATTGGATTAAACGCTGCATCAGGATACAAATGACTGGGACATTTTGGGGCTGTGACAGTGACACCGCCCCCCCCCCCCCCACTCTTGGAGTGAGGAGGCACAAAGCTACGGCGCTACGCTTAAAGCGTGGCGACACGGGCGATACGATCGGCCCCGCTATCAGGGCTTTCTACACGCGTCATGCATTATCCATTTCACTGCTCTGTGGACAACACGCCTTCGGAAAGGGCTTAGCATAGCCGCAGGCTAGGGCCAATGGGACCACTGCGTTTCGATGGAGTCCTCTGTCGGGCCGTTGGCATTTAGTCGCACCGATTAGTAGCTTGTTCTCTTTGCATCAGCTGTGCTTCGCGTTGGAGAAAAATAAGTGAATGTAAATGTAGCAGCTGTAGTAGCAGAGAGTGGGTTTGCCAGGAGACTAGAAGCTTACATGTTAGACTAGCCAAGAGTTCCCGAGTGCGTTCACGTTTCGATTAGTCGGAAAGTCCCTTTACCCGTTTCAGACCCAATCTTCTCATTTGCCGAACGGCTCTTTCGATGAACGTGCCAGAACGCTCCAAGCAATTATTCACGAGGATCCGCTCTGTGCGCGGGAGAGAGCATTGTTCTTTTTGTTCTTCGTGGATTTCCATAGAAAATATAGCTTTGGTGGAAATTTAAGGCACTTAAGGGTCTAGGCCTTGATTGCAAATAAGCTAATTGTCAGTAAAAGTCATGTTGAGCAGTGATGGAAATAGCAGGTGCTGGGTTAGCAATAACATTTCATTGGGGCAGATTATAAAGAGAAGTGGCACACAATGGATTTTTAATTTCTGTTGCCACAACCCGCTTGTATTTGTTGCTATTTAGATTGCTTCTACCTTTATATCCATCCATCCATCTTCCAATAGTAGGGTTGAAGGGTCCAGGCTTTACAGAGAGACTGAAATGAAAAGTGGTGAGCTCTTTCTGTAGCCAGCATTTTGCTTTTTATTAAAACGTCGTCACTGGGTGTTTTTTCTGGAAAGAACTTATTAGTGTTCTGTAAACACTGTTGTATGGAATTGAGTGTGTTTTGCTTAGACATGGTAATAGGTGTGTGAGTGTACAGGTTTGGTGTGCTTGGCCAGCGGTCCTCACAAGTATAGCAAATCCTCAAAAATCGTAACTACTTCCGGACTTAATTTTATAAAAATTATGTGAATGCAAACAAAAAAGTTAAAATGCCAAAAATCATGTATTTTGCTTGGTTACTTATGGCTAAGGTTAGGGTAGGGGTTAATACATTAATTAGTAACTTAGTTATGGTATGCTCTGACTCCATGTTCGTTCATCAATAACGATTCATTTATTTCATGTAAGCACAATATTAGTTTATGATTTGTTCTCCAGTAATAACTGAGTAACTACGTTATTTGTGCCCCCTTAAAGTGAAGGGTTGCAACGCTTATAGTAATCTTTTATGTATAAAAAAACTTTATATCCAAATTTAGTTCAGAACGCCTATTAATTTTACAAAATTGTTAGTCTTCCAGTGTTTTGGCAGATTATCGTATTTTTGAGCGACTTGTTTTGTATTCTCGTATTTTTCACCCAAGGATCTTGTCGGTGTCCTGGATTATGTAAACTGCCAGCTAAACGCTAGACATGAACGTGACTTTGTTCCACGGCCAAGAAAATTATTTACCGTTTTTAACTGGGCTCTTTAATTAATGTTGTGAATTTCACCGACCAATGCGACAAGTTAAATGCTTTTCTAGGATTATGATTTCATGTCTAGAGCATTGCTATTTATGAAAAGGAGACCGTGCTGAGAACTTGGAGATCGTAACTGTGACTTTGAATGTGTAAATCGTGTTATTTTGCTTCCCATGTGACACGCCACGATGAAAGGAAATAAAGTTCTTTTCTGTTTCTGAATCCGGTGATTTCATTAATCTTCCTGTAAAATTTCCCCGCGGTACATAATGGAACAGGCCGGCGCTGCTGGAGCAGGCGGCGAGCTTTCACCTGTGACAGGCGCGACTCTAAATAAGCGGTATTGATGTTTTGGGAAATGCAATTCAGTGTACGGCGATGTTCATCAAATGCAAAGTGGCAAGAGCAAAGTGCTCGTCACGGTTCTGTCTTGGAATTAAATGCTTGGGCGTTCAGCAAACGAACCCTGAGCCTGCTCTCAAAACTGAAATAAACCAGAAAAGGTACACAAATTAGTAATCTTATTAGCTGGTACGTGAAGGAACGTAAGCAAAGGATGCGTTACCGGAGGTAAAGTGTTCAGAATAAAAGCCAGCAGCCCGCCCGTCAGCTTTCAAGCATGGCCGGCAGACTCATTAAGGACATAAATGGCCATTGCTCAGTTAGATGCCCCCCTGCAGCTCAGACTAACTCGGTAATCTGACACGGCTAACCCATTGATGGGCGCAAAACTAGCAGTCAGCAGAGAGCCCTCTGATTGGCCACTGGGATCGCCGCCGATTTGCATATGGAAGACGGGCATTCTTATTCACAGTGCGGATTAAGAATGATTTTGATTGGATAGGAGAGTGACGTCATATTCCCCAAAAAATTAAAATAGGAACATATGTTGAACATCTTGCGTCTCTGTCGGCCTCACCGTGAATGGCCTGTACAGCCCAGGAGTATAAGTGTTCTTGGGAGCTCGAGAGTGGCCGCCACCACGTGTGAAGTTGGATTTGTGTGATTTTACTTTTAAGTGCCCGGTGGTGGGGGCGATCCTGAGCCCCCCCCGGTGTCCTACCTTGGATAGTGTAATATAGCTGTAGATCCTTAGCTTTCTGTGATTGGCCACGCCTAGCCTCGCGGGCCTCGCCTCTGTCACCCCCCCACAAGTCAGTACTGTGCCACCTCGGAGATAGATAGTGCTTACATTTTAAAAGGGGCAACATTTATAGTTTATGCAGGATGGGTAATGCTGGGTAAAACTACAAATATATCTGAATATTTTTGATATATATTAAAATGTTTGGTTATGCAAAGGACATCCAATCACATGGTTCTTTGCGTTTTGTTGTAATTTAATCTTGAGGCCCAGTCCCCATTAGGGTGGCACATCTGATTTAGGTACCAAAATGTCAAGACTGTTTATTAACAGCCCACAGTAAGTAGCCACTTGCAATAATATGCTCAGCCGCGCAGGGGCACAGATGCGCCAGAAGATACACCCCCACCCCTGAGCAGGGCTCCTGCGCTTCCCCTCCAAGGCGCCCGGACGCTGCGATGACAGCGCGGGGTGTCTCGCCGTCACGTCCCGAATGAGACCGAACGCGTCGGCGGGATGAAAGGGGGAACGTTACACGTGTTCGGTGTCAGTGTCGCATCGCGCAGCACATGCATTCGTAACGTGCTTAAATATGCATCTAATGAAACGAGTCAGTTTACACACGCCAGACCAGCTCCGTGGCTGCCGATCGTTCTCACGTTTCCTTTACCCAACATTTCATTAAAGCAGATTAACACATAACTACCTAAAGTAGAAACTTGCTTAATATTACAGCTACAACTGGCAACAGAAATAAGCAAGTCTGCCGATGACTAATACGAGGTAGTAGGAGAGTATTAATAGCAAAGCACACAAGGCAGGTTAAAGAACCATAAAGGCTATAGTCATATATTTTCATTTATAGGCTACTTACACCTCCTAGATATACGCGTAATATTCTCCAGTCCTTGTAATTTACAGGTGTAGCTGCAGAAAATAACAAACAAAACGAATGCGGGTTATTTGCACTTTAAATCTGATTTATGTCGACACTGTCGTTATGCACCTGTTATGTTTTTTGTGGTAATTTTTTGGTAGTATGCTAATCTACTTTTAATGTATATATTTATATATACATATATAGCTTCGATCAGGAGGGTACTTAATTCAGTATTTTAAAAGCTAACAGTGATAAAATTATAATTTAACTATAATGTATTCAACTTTTATATAATTGGCTGTAAAGGCATTGACATGTAAATATATTTTATTGTAGACTATATTAATATGTGATATATACTAAGTGTAACTGCATAGGTCAAGTGTACAGATGCTGTCAGGTGTCACGTGTTATATGTAAATGAATAGAATAGCATTCTGAGAATGCATCGGGGTTTATCCTTGGAGTAGTTTACCTGTAAGCAAGGTAATGGTTCAAACACCATCTGGCAAACAGGTTGGCTCCTTGCATTGCTAATCTTGCATGTGAAACGATTCATTCCATCCTGGAGGTGGAAAAAGAGAACATAATATAGAGTATTCAAAACCGAACAGGATCATCAGAGAACTTTTGCCCGCAGAGAGCTGCCAACGGGCACCGAGCCCGCACCCCGCTCTCAGCATTTATCTCTGCTGCATTTGTTTTAACGGTTAAGTCTCTAAGTTTTTGTGACTATTTTTGACCCACAGTTTGGCTTTTAGGACATGTGAGCTTGCTCAGGAAAAGTAACCGGGGGAGGGGGGGTGTTATTCTTTAACACCTTGAGAGGAACGCAACCCAAATCTGCATAGCAATACAACTCCCCCTCTTCCTACTACACGCTGTTATCTCCAGGTCTGGATACCATGCCATCCTAAATGAAGACACCCTCCAAAAGGCAGTAATAAGCAAACAATGATTAGCATCTGAAATAAAACCCAAACAGATGTTCTGTTTCCCGGGAGTGAGGTTTACCCAGCGCCTATACATCTTTGCTCTGCTGGATGGCTTCCCCTCAAACACCCCCCATATGCACATACACACCCCTAGCCAAGGCAATATCCCGGCTGCCCGACCCACCCCCCTTCCCCAGCACACACAAACACACGCCTCGAATCCTGCACGCTGCCGCACTGCCGGCCAGTGTGTCACGCAAACAAAGACGTGTTTTGGGTAATTGGTCCTACCGCGTCCGTATGGAAATCTCTGAGTGTGTGACAAGCCTAGATAGCTTCCAGTGCCTTCCTGATCCGCACTTTAGGTCAGCAGCCAAAGTATTTTATCTTTTAATGCATTAGAGTGATCTTCCAATTAGCTGTTGCTTATAATACAGCGATTTCTCGTGGCTGCGGCTGCGGTGGGAGGGGCGGTGTGGTGGGACGGGGGGGTGCCATGGCTCGGGGGGTAGGGGGTGCGGCGATAGTTCTGCTTGAGAGGCGAAATGAGGTGGTTATTGTGAGCAGCGCCGGGGTTGCGCTGTTGCTGAGCTCCTGTTGTAAAGTTTGCTGATAAGCGCAGCCGGGCCCTCCAGCATCCATTTTGCTCGGTATATTAACACTCCTTATCTGCGGCCAGATAAAACCGCATGCCATTTGCCTTTGGAGGAATTACCTCGTCTTCCTTGGCTAACCAGGCAGTGGTGATTAACCTTTACACTGTCCAATATTCTCTGCAGACTCCCTCTCTCAGATTAGAAACCATTAGTTATGACCAACTAAATTAACAGCTCTCTCCCTCTCTCTCTTCTCTCTCTATCTCTCTCTCTCACCCTCTGCTGCGGCAAGGGAAACACTGCAAACTGCACCGTTTAGAGTGGTGGAGGATGCTCGAGAGAGGGGGGCCGTGTCTGCCCCCCCCCTCCCCCAAAATGTGCGGAAATTTGCACACGCTCCCTGATACACGCTCACGACCTTGCAATTAAGTCACTGCACAGATACGAGGAAAGCCTGGTCTCTTAATTAGTGTCAAATGTCACCGTACAGTATTTACAAAACATGTGACATGTATAAATCAGAGTAGTGTTTTTATCAGCAAAACATATTATTATTATTATGACGGTTTTATATTCTAGTATGATAAAAATTTTAGTATGATCTTTTTTTTTCCACTGATGTGACATTCTCCGAAGTTAGGAGCCGGGATAAAGTGAAAAGAGATGTATTAAATTGATATTATTTTTAAACACTCGGTTATTTATGGCCAGAGACCATCACAAAATAATAATTCGCATAGGACCTATGGAGAACGCTGATATGTCTAATTAAATTTTATCCGTCCCGGTACAATTTTACACTAGAATTTCTTTGAATAAATTATGGTACAAAGGTGCGGAAGCCCCCAGTACATGTTAGAGAAGAACGTATGGCAAAAAAGGGTGACGTGAACCACACAGCATTAATATTAATGTAGAATTAGCATGCTTAAAAACTGTAATTACATCAATGTCATATAGCGTTTAGAAAAAAAACATAAAGGACAGTTCAGTAACTTACTCGATGGAACATGACAGCTTTGCGTTCTGTGGGGTCGTCTTAGTGACCGTGTGCAATCTCTTTCCGAAGACCCTCTGTTGTTTCTGCAGTGAAGGAAAAAATGGAACAGGGAGAGAGTTGGGGGGGGGGGCATTTCTGTGTTGGGCTTGATTTTGTGAGTCGTGTTCTTCACAGGGGGTCACGCTGAAGAATGTGATATGGACTATGGCAGGTGGACTCCGCATTACCCACACTGCCTGATAAGGATGGGAAGGGTCGCGGGGGGGGGGGGTGCTAGGGGCCCGACATGATTCCTCCGGTGTGACTTCCAGTGGGTGAGGTGGGGGTCTAGTGGCGCAGTGTTAAAAATATGACACCACCATGATCTGCAAAATGGTGAGGCCTATCGATTAGCCAACCTGTGTATGGCCACAGATACTGAGGCGAGGGCCGTTCTCGGGTTCCCCCCCGGTTCTCCGTCCTGCTCTCAGAGAATGAGACCCGCACACACTCGGAGGCTCGCGTGGCTCTCAAATCTAACACTTGTCCGAAAGGCCACTCTTGTCACCTTGTCACCACGCTACTGAAAAGGTAGAGTAGACTGCTTCCCATGCTCTTCCCGTCGTAAATAATATTTTGTGCCCAAAATGAGAATTATTCGCTGATATTACAGAAGAATGGGATTACTCCGTTGGACGCAGCCCCCTGGAATTCATTAAAAAACAGCTTTCAAAGAGCAAATGCTTCTAAACAGGCTTTGGTGCGCCGAGACGTTAACCCCTGGCGACTATCGGCTAGCTAACTCCGGAAGACACGTTTATCTGCACGCGCAATTAGAAGCATGAAATTTTTACATGCTGCGCTAAATGCTTTTGTTAGCTTTCCGTTACAAAGGACACAAAGCGGCAGCCGGGAAAGCGAATTTTCTGCCATGAGAGAAAAGGCGCCAGCGCACTGATACCAGAATAATCACATTTCCCCCAAATCCCGCTGGCTGGCGTGAGGTGGAAGTCGGCTTAAGACTGTCCAGAGGCAAGTGGTGAAGGGGAGGGGGAAGCAGGGGCGTTGAATCGGGGGCTTAAATAATGCACCCCCCCCCCCCCAAAATCTAAAAATGCCTGTAAGGATCAGAGGAAACCGCTAGAAACCAGCCTGGCCATCTACACACTCCGGTTCTGGAACGGCTGCGTGTAAACACACCTGCCCGGCTCGGGCACCCCTGAAGCCCATCCTCAAAAACGCGAGAGAGTGTCGATGGGGCTCTCAGCCGCTCCGCCAGGAAGCGGGGCCCTCCCGTCCGCCTTAAGAAAATGAGTAATCAAGGCCCCGCGATTTGCAAACTGTCAGTCAAGCCGCTATCTTCCGCCGAGGCTTCCTCCTCTAATACCAATTTAAATCATTCATAGGCCTTCTTCTGCCATTATTCAAAAGATCATAATAGTTTCCTTGTGCCCAAAGCACAAAAAATCAATTATTTCCCCACAAAGACTTGAAAGTACTTAGCGAGAGCTGCGAGAGAAGCTATGGGTTATATCAAATTGAAACTACACTCATTACTCACCACACAATTAGTTACCTCTGGTCTGTGTGGCTCTTTAATTCCGAATGGCATATCTGTATTATTTCAGAAACAAGCATGCAAATACCATTGTCGGGGATTTAGAGAAATCAATAGGACAGAGGCACAACTGTTTGGTGGCCTGTCACTCAATCTGCTGTGTGTTGGAGATAAAGGTCTGAATTCAAATTAATGAAAGCCGACGGTCACATCAGAAGTGACACCCAAATAAAAGAAATGGCTCCATGATATATGTAATTATTCAACACATGTTCGCCTTTCCCCCCCCATTGTATATAGTCGTGTAACTGCGTTTCATATAAAAGGATTAGGAGTGTTTTAATGAGAAACTGTAATTGTTTCCTCGGCGCGGGTGTATCTGCATGCGTCTGTAAGCATCCCTGTCCTTCTCATTGTGAACAGTGCAGTATGTCTAACAGACGGGCCGCCATTGCCACCCTGTAGTCTCCGACACCCTGGACTTCTGCGTTAGGGTGTGGGGGGGGGGGGGGGGCAAAAAAAAAACCAGCAGAGATATCCCCAGGG
>JAODKM010000106.1:103042-130719 GCA_026780845.1 Petrocephalus sullivani | reverse complement strand
CACTGCTGAGATGCCCCGGGCCGGGGGCGGGGGGCCCCCCGAACAACCATCGCCCCGGGCGGCCGCCCCCCAGCCGGGGCGGGGGGGGGGCCAGCCCCCCCCCCCCCCCCCCCCCCCCCCCCGACAGAGACAGAGGCACATGACTTGGGACAAGACGAGGAAGGGGCAAGAACTTTATTTGGGTAGGGGAGCAGAGGTGGGTGGGAAAAGTGCAGGAAAGGAACAAAAACAAAGCCAACAATTTGGGACAGAAGGGTGGGGGGGCAGAGGTGACATTAGGTTGGGAAGGGGCAACAGGTGGGGGCAGCGTCAGGCATCAGGTGCGCTGGAGCTCCAGCAGGCTTAAAAATGAGGCCTCAACCAAAACCCGGAGGAGCCTTAGTGGGTCATATTTAAAGAAAAACTAGTCATTTAATAAATGAAATATATAACATTATATATAACACTAAAGCAGCAACCAGCTCAGTGTCTATTCACCATAAATTTATTCACCCAATAAATTCACCTATGAAGGTAACGGCCAGGAGAATAAAACCCGCAGCAGGATGACAGAGGAGAATGACAAGAGGGTCTGATAAGCAGGGCTTCCAGCATCTTCCCACATCCATCTATGGGCACAACATTCAACACGAAAGTCCTCCGCTCTGAGCAAGTCCCCTCTTAATTACATAACAGGCGACGGAAACATAATTAGCAATCCTGACTGCTTAATCAAGTGTTAGTATAAAAAAAATAAAACTATGTTTAAACTCTGGAGCCCCCTGTTAATTAGCATGGGATAGGAACAGCACAAAGAACCACCTCCCAACCGGAACATCACGGGATCACGACCCCCCCCGCCCCATACACATACACACACAATAGCCACGATTATTCGTGAGGACAGCTTGAAAAGGCAGGTGACTTTCGATGCCCGGGTGCCTCAGCACGGCTCGGTCAGGCCCCGTTTTCCGAAACTCCAGAGCTCAGAAATACATTGAAGCACGGCGGGCTGGAGTGAGAGAGCCTGCCCTTTGGCCTCTGCTTACCACAGCCTGACATGGAGGGCTTTGTTCCACCGCTGTACATTTTCTTCATATAATAACATTATTAACTCCATCTGAAAGGAGAGATTATTTTAGCGCGGCCCGCACTTAGCGAGCCCCCTCCGCCGTAAATGCCCGCCATCACTTCTCCCGTTATGACCTGTCCATTGTGCGGCACAAAGCACCTTAGAGTGCGGCTACCCCCCCATGCATTTGCATCTCAATCGGCCTGCCGCACCGCCCCCCCCCAACACCCAGCATCTCTGGGACATTGCCTCCCTGTGGCTGGGATGCAACAGGGATGAAGATATTAGAGATGTTAAAAAGGACAGCGTCAAACCGGAGGGAATGATTACCAATCACCGGGATAAAAATATATTCAAGGAAAAATAAGTTTCACAACTTTTTTTTTTGTAGGGGGTCGGTTGTTAACATTCATTGAGAAAAGAATGGACTAAGTGGGGGGTCCCAGGAGGGAATATGTGAGGTGGGGGTCCTAGTGATATTTTAAGGGTAAGATTGGACATTAAAAATGTTGCAAGGACAAGGGTGAACAATACAGTAACACTTGGAGCAATTGTGCATGGCCCTCGTGTACGGGACTCACACAGCGAAAATCTGACACTCCGACTGCGCCGTTGTCCTCTGCCTCCGAGTGCCGATTTAAAAAAAAAACACCCAGGGCTGCTCTTTCAGTGAGGTGAACCCGGAGAAAGAGTTTGGTTAGACACACCATGTCTATCACTTGGGTTTTGAGGGGGACTACACGTCCAGCCAAACACTTTCCTTGAGCTTACTTTTGACTTATTTACAGTTGCTGCCAAACAGATGCGAATCATAGGTTGTATATTTTGATAGGCCAATAGCAAAAACAAGAATTTACCTAGAAACATTTTACATGCCGAATATATGGGCCTGTTTTTAAAGAAGACAAGCCGGTCAAAAAAGGCAGCGAGAGAAATGGCTGAGAGAATATCTTCTTTACTTAAAAGCAGTCTACCTGTTTCACGGTACCAGCACTCTGATTGGTGTAACTAGTAATTAGCAGGGGGCTGCGGTCACGCAGAGCATAGAAATGGAGGGCGGGGGACAGGGGGCTGGAGCCAGGGAGATTTCCCGTAACCTGACAAGCTGGGCCCGAGAGGCTACACTTAGCCCATTAAAGATTTTTTTTCCGGCGTGACATTTCGGAGCAGCGGCGGTGCAGTGCGCCACCTCGCCATTTCCCATTCGCTGGGCATCAATTTAGAGAGAGGGGCCACCAGGCAGCCACCAACACAAATGGATTTCATTCACCGAGGTGAACTGTACTACACTGATAAATGCACTTTCTTTAATGTCAGCAAATGTCACTAGAGAAGCCATTTTCTGTCGCTTTAATAGCTTCCCAAACTTACAAAGAGAAATAAAAATAGGAAGAGCAGGAAGGGTAGAGCTGAGCAGAGGGAGTGAGAGATGGAGGGAGAGAGAGAGAGAGAGAGAGAAAGAGAGAGGGAGAGAGGGATTGGGTTTAGTCATTTCCACATGAATAAGCAATAAGCTATCTGAACCGCATCAGTCAGAAAGTGGCTAAACTTGATGGATGAAGCTATTTCAGCCTGAGAAAACAACCTGATCATGGTGGGTGTGGGGGGGGGGGGAGTTTAGAGGAGGGGGGGACAAAACACTGGCACTTGTGCGTTTATTGAACTCGCCGACAGTTCCTGTGTTTCTCTAATTGCGGGGCCATTATCATTATTAAACAAACTTCTGAGCGCGCCTGAGCACTGCTGTGTAAAGCTAAAGCGCAAACAGTATTAGCCCATTAAGCAGCATGTCGCAATAATAATAATGTAAGATGTCGTTCCGGGGTTCGGCGTGCCGCAAAATCCCAGGTCGGGCCGACTGGCTTACAGGCGGGTGAATCCATCCTCCACTGTAACTCGACTGCTCTGCACATACATTCCAAAGGGCTTCCTGTGAACTGCCCCCCCCCCCAAAAAAAAAACCCCAGATAAAAGATTATTATTTAAGCCCAGAGAGTATCAGTTTAATAGAACCCCCCCCCCACACACACACACACATATACACACAACCAATGCAGACTTGGGAACATGGAATGAGTAAAAGGAATTACTTGGGTATGTGACCCCCCTCCCAATGTCCCTGACCCCCCACATCAGTTTGTCAGACCACAAGACTTGTCCTGTGAACATTTTGACACAACTGTGTGCTCTCTGCACAGCTGTCTCCAGAGCTAGAAGCCATTTTCATGGGCCAATGTGGATGGACTGAATAATTCAAATATCTTTGAGGGTCGCTCTCATTATGTTCACACCTTCCATGCTAACCTTAGACCCCCCCCACCCCACCCCACCCCAGCACACACTCCCACACCCTGCAGCATGTGCGTGCGACTGTGGATTCTCCTCCTCCACATGCTTTCCATAGGATGAGATCGGTAATTTGAATTTAGCTACAAAACCATAACTGCAGGAAACACCGTGAGCTTTTCTCTCTAGCCAAGAACGAAAAACCCCAAACACAATAGGTGTTAGGAAGTGAGGGCCCGTGAGAGCTTCAAACCAATATAAGAAAACACAAATTTTACGCTCAGGATACACAGAGTACCCAACCCCGAATGGAATCGGAGAAGCATGCTGATTTTATGGTCATAGCTCACTGAGAGGAATGTTATTTTTGGTCAGGCACAATCCTGGGCAACCCTGCTCAAACATTTTTGCAGGGCTGCCTACGTCAACCAACATCGCCCCGATAATCCCCGTTTCTAGGAGTTGCTAAGGTTACAAATTACCTTTGGTGTTCATGGCTGGTTCCTCTATAACACTTGACTAATCCTTTTACGGAATATTTCATTTAGGATTATTTGTACCAGATACAGGATTATGAGCTCCTGCATTTGCTTTGTGCCCTGCTTGAGGGACAGAAACCTGCAGATCCGCTTCTAGTTGCAACCCGTCCTTCACGGCGTTAATTATTTCTCTCAGATAAATGCTTGACAAGTCATCGAATCGCGCCGTGGTCCGGGGGAAACCCTATACGCTCGCTCCAGCCGACTCCTCAAGAGATGACTGTCAACAGAACCGTTTTTTGTCAGGGAAACAATTAATCTGAAATCGCCGCCTTTGTCCGGCCGCGTTGTGTAACAGCGATGGACCGTTCAGCGAAATCGTTTTCGTTCCCTTCCCACGAGCGACGCATTCTGGTATGCTATTCAGAGAGACAGAAACAAGACGATTGTGTTTGCCATGTGCAGCGGGTGACCCTTTTGCACTGCAGAGGGGTGGGTTTGGTTAGTGGGGGGTGGGGGGTGGGGGGTAAAGGCAAAAACATGACAAAAACAATCCAGCGTGACATCAGACACAATGACATTGAGCCCCTTCGTTCTTCGCTGGCTAACTAGTGAGGCCATAGCCTCTGGATTACCTCCGCTGTCCCAGAGCACTCATTCCTGGCTCAGAGAGCCGGTGCTGGGCCAATGGACTGGGACGGGCCATCAGGTATCAGGTCCATTAATCTTCAGACCCACCGATGAGTCTCAGGCTCTCTCTCAAGACCCTGGTCAGTTTCTTGAGCGGCAAATGGCATTTGCATGTGGCAAACCCGCCCCCCAACGAGTCCGGTCAGCTCCTATGCAATGCTTTTAAAAATGACTGCGCCCCTGAGCGCCGCACAGAAGGTGTTATGTGCCCTAACAGACACGGTTTACAGACACCACACACATTGGAGTGGTGGGGTATTTGGGAAAACCACAGAGATGTGAAAAAGGTTCTGTGTTTTACACTAAAGTGGTATTCTGCAAGAAAAGAAACATTTACACTGGGCCGTGTGTGATTTGGCTAATGAACCATCCACTTGTTATAAAGTACGCAGATGCACTCACTATTGCAAACAGTCAGTGAGAAAACACCAGTGCCCTGTACAACACCTGGGCCAAACCATGTTCCCGGTGCGGGGGGTGGGGGGTGCTGGCCCATGGTCATGCTTATTTGTTTTTGAATTTCCACAGCTAAACAGATGTAATTAGGCTAATTGGGGTGATATGCAGCCAGATGGATTACTCACCACAGAAAGGTTGGACATAAGCCCTGGAAGAAGACACTGTCATCCCATTATCACTGTGACCGCCATGCAGACAGACGGTTCTGGATGAGCCCCGGACACGCATGACGTACCGCACAGCTAAAATCGTGCAAACCTCGGTGAGGTTCCCACACCACATATATGGGATATATCAGCTCCCACAAAGGCCAAAGCAGGGAATCAGCTGGGGAGATGTCAGACAGGAAGGGCTTTCAGGTGCAGAGCAGCTGAAGTTTCCTGCTGCTTGGGGCCCCTCTGAATACAATAGTGTTGTTCTGTGAGGCAGCAAAGGTCTGCGATTCCCTGCAGATGGTGAAGTTCACGTGGTCCGGAGCAGCAACCCAGCTGAAAGCGACACCTGGAGGCTCCTGTCGGCCTCTCCCCAAAATCTCTCCCTGCCACCCGGGGGGAGCAGCTCGGAGCCAGAGAGCTGAACCTGGGCAGTAGGCCTGAGAATGTGTACAGGGAAGAAGCGCATTAAGGGACAGGATGTCAAAAGTACTGTAAGCTGTGGCAGAGGTGCACCTTAAGCACCTTAAGGAACCAATATTCAAATGTCAACATCAGGGAATAAGTCTTTAGCTTGAGAAAAAGTAATCAGTTCTATTACTTTCTAACTGCATGAATACCCGATGGCACTGTTTTGGGTTATGTCAGTGTGTCAGAATGTTTAGGCCTTTCAGAAGTCTAGGTTCCCGTCACAGCTGCTTAAGCGCAAACTCTGATACCGGTATACTTTCAGACGTCCAACACACCGGGTCACACGCTATCACGAACCCGACAAGCAAACAGAAACATTTAGGCTGCAAAGTAGACGCTAGTGCAGCGGGATTTATCGCTTATTGTCGGGCGGCGCATAAATGGCACTAGAATTTCAAGCCAGATAACTGACAAAGCCGGTAATGATAATAATAATATTAATAATAAAAGCAAGTCGCGAAAAATGTCCTCAGCAGTCGAAATCATGGGTGACCGCAAGATAAAAATAGAAAAGCAACATTTGGAAGCTAAACAAAAAGGAATTGTGTCAGCTGGGGGGCAAAGGGGTGGGCGTCCCGGGAGCAGCACGCACGGATGGAACAAAACCCGAAGTTCGTGACGTAGCCGCCTTATTTGTATTCCGGTTTGGGAAGATTTAATAAACTTAGAAAAACAAACAGGGGTAAGGCTGGTGGCAAGCAGGGTGAGGGCTACTATGACATTCAGGACACATCCTCTTTTAGGAAGGAAGGACATTTTCTGGAGAAAGCAAACAAAACGATATCGACGGTCTCTCTGACCGCACCGTGAACCGGCGAACCTCTCGGACACCGTCGTCTGACCGCCTCCTAATAACTTCCCATTACCTCCACACGACATTTAGCCCACATATGCAATTCGACACAATGCAGAGAGGACCGGGTCACAAGAGCCGGCGGATCCAAAAAAAAAGAGGACGGCCCGCTCTGTGACCCTCCAGAAGGGACCGCATGCACAGAAGGACTCAGACATTCAGGGCTCGGCATTGTCTGCTTAAAAGAGTTCAGTCAAAAGGTGAATCTTTTTTTATCAAACCCCAGTCTGTTTTACAAATATAATTATAATAGGAAAAATTTACTTTTGGGCCATATATTTGGAAGGACGAAGGTTACTGTATGTGGAACTTTAAAATATATTTAAAAAAATCTGGAAATATTTCGCTAGGTTAGCAGGTCAAATAAAGTAGATAATTTCAATTTATGAAACACGAATGGGAGAAATAGAACACAGAAGAGAGACTCCATGGCGTTAGACGTCCCCGGAAAGCCAAGAGGCGTATTTAAAACGCGACTTCTTCGTTTAAGTCTAAGTGGGTTTTTTCTCCATCGGCTGCTAAAAACGGCTTGACGCATTAGAGGTAATAAATGAGTAATAATGAAAGTGGACACAAGTGGAAACCATGTAGGTTTCATTAAAGACGGGGTTCGAATTAGCATCGGCGGCCGCTGAAACGCGCGGGGGGGGGGGGCTGCTGCAAACAGCTGTCCTTCATGAATTTTTCATTTCGCAATCAGATAATGCGATTCGCGAAGCGCCCGTTTATTCACACATAAACATTTTCGAGACGTTTTTGACATCTGCTGGAGTGTCTCGTGCTCATTTAGCGCCCGCACTGCTGAAATATGCATCAGCTTTATTTTACGGATTATTTGGAGAAACATCCGAAACTATTATTGTTCCTTAACAAAACACGGTAATGCCTGTTTGGTTCGCGGTACTCGCCCAATCCACCTCCACCCCCTTCTTAGAAAGAAAAAAAAACTTTCCTAATGTACAATTTTAAATGTTTAGGTGTCAGCCTGCGCTTTTATAGTTATGATTTATAAAGTGGAGCATCAAAGCGTCAAATCGCAAATGATTAACAACGCTGTCATGGAAGTGGCAGACTTTAGGCACTGCCAAACACGTTCTGTTGACGTTGAACGCTGTATGACTTACTGAAGCAAAGTCTTCCTTTCACAAATTATGATAGGAGTTGGGAGAAAGACGCTCCAGGCTACATGAAGAACCACGAAAAGTTGACAAGGTATTAAATGTTGAATCAAGAATGTAAATTATTGGCTTGCGAAGTTTACTTAGATCTGCCCGTAACTTCACAGCAATTTGTACGTAAACTTAAACCCATCCCAGGAGAATTACTTGTCCATTGCCAGTAACAAAATAATACTTCATTAAACATTCCGTAATAAAGACGTAAGTCGTAGGGGTGCAAATACTGTTACTCTCGGTACGTAATAAGAAACTAACACGGAAATACCCTCCAAGCTAAAATACAGACACCTGTTTTCGTCCTACACGGTTTAATTTCAGTAGGCCTGTGACAGGTATGTAAACATGGTAATAAAATAGGTTAAATGAGCACCAACAAAAGTACTTTTACCCACAAACTCTTTAAAAGCCATTGAAACCTCTTGATGTCCCAGATTTATAAATATGTTACGCAATATATGCGTAATATTTGTCAGTGAAAGCTGTGTACACGTAGATATAACCTTACACCGAAAAAGCTGCTAAAAGAACTGACAACGGTGTTATTTAGATAATTAAAAGAAATAGTGCATATATCAGTATCATTGAACCCAATTAATTAGAAGACATGTCCTCGTTATCTTTTAAAAACGTAAACAGAAACAACAACACTTTCGTTATTCATTATCCCGTGACCAATTCTTTAAAAATACCTTTTATTAGTTTCATCCAGGCACTTTTTAAAAACTCGGACAAAGCATTCCTGCTTTACAAAAATCTGCATTCTTTACACTTTGACCAAAAAACAAACATGCCGATTACTTTAGTCTCGGGCTTCTGCTGTGCTCTCCTTCCCGAATTAGCGTATTCGTTTACCAGAGATCATTTCTGAAATAAAACGGGACCTATATAAGAAATCATACTTATTACAATAAAGATAAAAATAACTAATAATTCTTACGTTTCATCCCTGTTTTTAAAAATACATTTATCACTTTGTTTGCATACAAAAAATGTAATAAGAAAACAAAACACCATTCATGAAATATACATAAAAATACAATTAATTCAAACGTATGCATGCCGATTAAGTATTTAAAATACTTGTCTCCAAATACTTGTTCATTTTGTGTAGAAAAACAAAACTTTAAACAATCAATTATGCCCAATACATAAACAATAAAGTTTAGGCCTATATAAAATGTTGGTAATTAATTTCCCCAAGAAAATTAATATATTTCAGCATTCATGAATATATTAAAAGTTCGGTTTCAGAGATGTCCTGTCTTGACCTTCTTACAACACGTGGATCACTACGCAGCTCGTGCATGATATATGTAAATATATATGTATATATATCGCAGAAACTGTCAGCCTGTTTTGCTCCTGTAGTACCTGTTGATCTGGAACCGCTGCTCCTCCCTTGCGACACAAAGAGACACGCAAGGCTTGTACCTGTCACACCAATGCGACTCGCCGCGTCTCTCTGCGCGCTCCCGACGTCCTCTATCGATCTTTCGGGGTACACTGGGGCACAGACAAAAATTATATTCGACAGCTGCTGCTCATTCGTAAATAACATGTTCAGCCGACGCTGCATCCTCCGCCATTATCTCGGAGGTTAATATCGAGTAACAGCAGCTGCGGTAAATAGCAAATTTTACTTACAAGTCAGTCAAAAAGCATGACCCAATCAGAAGACGATAAAGCCTAACTGTTGGCAGCAAATGGAACGCATACATTTTAACAAAACTTAACGAGGAAGAAGTATATCGTGGAGTATTCAATGCAAATTAAGTATTTACCACAAAACAGAATTGTTAGACAAAAAATTAGAAAACCCACACACCGATAGCAGAAACAGTGGACTGTTTTCTGAGATGGAAAGTAATTTAACAATGAAATCAAAACTGATGGGCATCATACATTATATAAAGACGCTTCCGGACTGACGGACGACAATATCTGCCATTTTTCGTAATTTCTACCATTAAAGAATCGGCATTAAACTGCTGTTGGGGACTCTAAATTATGGCAGTTATCTCCATAAAGTACAAATTACCTACCACTGGGTCCCCTAGACAGTCGTCAAGGTTATATCTGATTTCTGCATATGGCAGGGATTTTTCATCGATCTAAAAACGCTGACCTGAAGCATATTGTTGAAAGGCCAAATTCAAGCAAGGGCCTTGACAGAGCAT
The DNA here is from genome assembly GCA_026780845.1 of Petrocephalus sullivani. Lineage (NCBI taxonomy): Eukaryota > Metazoa > Chordata > Actinopteri > Osteoglossiformes > Mormyridae > Petrocephalus > Petrocephalus sullivani. The sequence goes on along the minus strand of JAODKM010000106.1, from coordinate 120,923 downwards.
GCATGCCGGTTGCTTGGAAATCTACATTTCAAAACAGGCTGAGAAAATGCAGTTCAAATAAACAACCATAACTTTTGTCTTTACGTGTGACTACACTGTAAACATTATACTAAAGTTAATGAAACAAGTAAGAAAAGGTTACATTAACTCAGTCGAGGGCGACAGGGGTGCTGACCTATACGTTTGTGGTTTTGGTATACTAAATTAAACGCAGAATCTGACATGCAAAACACACGAAGCGGCTGGCACAGGGGCACTTCGGGGGCTGCCTATAAGATACCAGAGACAGCGCAAGCGTTAGATAGCCTCTTCAGGAGTTAAACACCAGCACCAGCCTGCCCCGGTGAACCGTAACGATACGAAGTGTTAAACACTGCAGATTTTGAGAAAAGTACATATACGGAATTAGTACGGACTTTCTTTAATATGGCGCTCCATAACATTTTTTATGACATTCAATAGTTGTATAAATCAATTAATTGCTTCACTGGTTTAGTAATAGGTTTATAATAGCCGTCACGGTAAATTACAGTAGCACTTCCTCACCTCTTCCCATGTGAAGACACTGTAAATGTCAGCCTTTGCACACATTAAAGGTATATTACCGTCTGAAATACAACGACACGGTCGTGTCTCTATCAAAGTCAAACAAATCAAGACGGTAGGAAATCAAAGAGGCAAAGGTCAATAACCCTGCAGCACGACGAGCTGTTTCCCTAGACCGCAAACTGCAGCGCCAAGTTGACTTGCATTGTCGGAATTCGTTTTTTCTTAATAACATGCACATTTTAATTATAAACATTTTATCATTTCGTCTTAGCTATAGGAAAATAATATATTTTCGCAATGAAAAGTATGACTTCCAATGATCTTACGCGTGAGCCTTAAACGTTGACCGCCGATGGTTAATAGCCTACATTTTTGATGGACGTAAAATTACATTTATTGTAAGCTCCCCCGGTGTAAAAAGAAAATCTTAGTATATTTAAAATAAATATTTCAAAACAGAATGAAAGTACTGAATTACACACTTACGTCGCCCTCGCTAAATAGTCGTTTATATTAATCTGAATATTACTTATTGAAGTGTTTAACGGGGCTTAAAAATTAATTTTTAGTTTCGTGGTAGTGCATGCCCCCCCTCCCCCCAATATAACGACTACACAGCCGTTGCCAGCAGGAGTGGAAATTCGAAGTGTCTGATAAAGGGCTTTTAGTAAATCTGGCCTCTCCGATTCATACTTTGTCCGGGGTAATTATTTAAATCATATACAGCCCCCCGCACCTAGCTGGTTCGTGGCCCCGGCGCTCCGAATCAACTTCAGCGGAGGACGGCTCAGCAGCAGAGACACTACGACGGTACAGTCAGAACCCAAAGCAAAAGATGATGATACTAATGTCTTCACGCAAAGACTGTGCAAATTAATATCACCGCGGTCTCGCTGCGCCTCGCTGCTAATCTAAATATAGAAGCATCAGTTTTGATTTTAAGTCATTCCCAAATTACGCATTTATCGTGGGTTATCAGGAGATAACCTACTCTTTACAATGATTCTATTAGGATTCGTACAGAGAAATTAGTAAACAGCAGTAATAGTAACAATCCTTCCCTTAATTCTTCACCCGTTTGGGACGCACAATATGAAACCTCCCTTTGTATGCAAATCACTTTCAAGGGCAGGAATTCAAATAAAATTAAGGTGCATTTGGCCTGAGGAAAAGCGACAACCACTTCTTCGCAGAACACCGTATGTTAAGCTCTAGGGCGTGAGCGATGCGCCCATTATTATTATTAATTCTGCGTTTTAGCCATACACCTGAAAGAGCGATAATGGCTGCTTTACTTACGCCGGCGAGCCCGGGGCTCAGCACGGCGAGAGCCGCGCCGCTGGGGGACGCCGCTTAGGGAACTCGGGAGCCCCTGCCTCTGACAGCGCCACGTGTACGCAGCTTATCAAGATAGGCGCCGGAAAACGCGGAGCCGGCACGTTTCAGGAGCGCGCTCCCCAGAAGCGTCACTTTCAGCCTTTAAATGGCTTCGTGCACACGCGCTTCCTGCTGTTGCTAAAAAGTATTACTATGTAACACATGTACAAATTGTTTATAATTACATGATATTGTCGTTCTGCTAATATTTTTTTTTATGTCACTGAGTACTTTATATAAAGAAAACATCCCACTTCTGTCATTATTGTTGTGGTTCTGGTAATATTAACAGCAACACAATGCAAACACAATTTTTGGTTACATTTTATTTGTAAATTTATGTAATTCTGTTAGTCTAGCATTCTAAATTAATTCTGAGCTCATTACTTTTATAAACAATATAATTCTGATTGTATTTAGGGCTTAACAAGCCCTACTCTATTTCCTAGTATTGCTAGCAATGAGAATAATAGATCAAAACAATGACAGTATTTGAATCATATATACCAATCATAGGTACATGGCCACATATTAACTATTAGGCCTTCAAAAATATTTAGATCTGTTAACTGAATATAGGCAAATTACATATCCGTGACCGCGATTAGATTTCCTGCTTCTGAGTGCGCTTAAAGGTAAACTGCCTGCAAACGTGACCAGTCTTTATACGAGCGAGAGCTGGAATCACAAGGAACACCGAGGAAGGCGATAGCATTGCAGGATCAAGCCCGCCAAAGCGACAAGGGAAAATATCAGGATAACCATGGCTTCGGCGTTTACGTCATTCCGAATTAAGATCGAGGTTAAATTAATGCTTGTTAACAGAAACAAATTCTTCCGTTTGGCCTGATCAAATCGTTTATATATGCAACTTCCAGGTTTAAAGCTCCTTGATTTAAAGTATGATATCAAAGTAAATAAAATATCCCATTCTTGTAATAATCAATAGCAGGCCTACAGAAATATATGAAATAAAACAAAAAGTCATCACCTATCAAAATGCATACAAGCAGGAAGGACATTGTATAGGCACTGAGTTTGAAAAGAAACCATAGTATGAAATAAATAACGGGGACATCACGGAACAAAAGGAAATTCATATTGTAAAAATTAAGTAAACACGTAGAACAACGCCTTTATGCTTTGTAGAATCTCTGAATGCCCCCAAATATTTGTTACGAATCATTTTCTTTAAGGCTGCATAGACTGATTGATGAAGACGTTCTAGTTCTGCAAGTGTGGAGAGTTGGTGTATGCTTAGACTATCGGTAAACTTTGTACTTTTTACCTGGATGTACAGTAACAACGGTGCGTCTGCGGTCAAAAACTCTTTATACGATTTTACGTATGCAGGTGAATGAACACATATAAAATGGCCGAATGGTCGACATTGTATACCGTCTAAAAATTATTTAGAGAAGTCTTCCACCGATAAAGTACCCAAACACACGCACGCACACACAAACATCTTTTTCTTTCACTGAATCAAAATGACGCAGAGCAGCCCTCTGCCTCCCACCCTCCCTCAACGAATCATGCGTCGGGGAGTTTCGCATTCTAACCCAGCATCAGTGCTCCACAGAGGAACCGGAAGACAGAAAGCCTGCAGTTTCAGTCGCCTGGTTCCATTCATTGGAAGTGCTTCCAATGGATTCATTAGAAGTAACGAGTTGACACAAGGTAAATCTTACATTGAGGCTCCATTCTCTCGGTCTGCGGAGCGCCCTCATTAACTGTCGCTAACAAGCCGTGCAAAAACACTGATTGGACAGCTTTCGTATAACTCCGCGGACTTAGCAGGACGCCCACTTAATGAGACCACACAAAAAAAGGGAAAAAAGAAAGAGTTTAGGGGGGAAATAAAATTTCTTTACATTTGGATAAATTCGTTGAAATGGTTAAGCTGCTTTAAACGAGATTTGGCCGTAAAATATTAACACATTCCTGAGACAGCGTGATTTTACAGGTGAAACTAATATTCCGTGTTTGTATGAACGAGGCACTTACAGAGATGTTTGAAGTGTATTGGTGACAAAAAATGTTTATGAAGTACACACAGGGCATGTTAAACTAACCGCAGAGTGGTTAGTTTAACCAGTAGTAGTACCAGGCGTACTACTACTACCACCAATAATAATAGTAATAATAATAATAATAATAATTATTATTATTATTATTATTAGAACACTGTAAAACTGTTAAGTATATTTTAATTATACACTGTGTATTACACGTTTGCATCAGCATGCTCTACGTATATGTATTTATTATCTGTTTAAAACTGTTATGTGGATGTATTTAAGACTATTCAAACAATAAGAACAAACAAACAAACAACAACAACAACAATGTATACGCATCGCAGATTTAACATATACAATTTTATCGTCAGTTTGCAACCATTATTTGATCTGCAGGGCATCCTTTCGGCAGCGGCTCTGAAATGCAGCTTCCGAGGAGCCTGGGACGCCGAATCGGAGCAATGAAATTGTGGCATTTGCGCCCCATTCTGACAATACGACAAAGCTGCAAGCGACTCCAGCCGACAGGGCTGCGGTGGCCGGAGAGCATCGCGAAAAACTGGAATCGCTCCGAAACTAACTCGATTCTGCTTTTATTGGACCGACAGCGTGAAATTTATTTTCGCATTTCATTGAAGTTGACCGGTTTTACTGATAAATCCGATGTTTCGCTGATCTAACACTGTTGTAAGTACTTGTTTGTCGCCATAGCCCAACTCTACGCTAGTTACTAACGCAAGTAGCGCTTATTTAAAAAAGAAAAACAAAAAACAATCCGCAATTTTTAAAGATAGATACACGAACGGTCATAGTGATAATCTGAGCGATATATTACAGTCGTTCTGTTCACTGCTAGGCAATTAGTGCAGCCTTTTCAGGACTTACAAGATTCGGAAAACATCCCCACTTCTGCGAGCAAAGACCGCCTGTTCCCGGTAAAGCTTCCTTCTGACAGCATCTTGATCATAACGTACTCAGCAGCGTCAATCCTTAGAAAGAGGAAGATGAGGAAGAATTAGGTGAGGTGGAGGAAATGAAGACAGACTATAAGTGGTTCGGTTTTTAAAAAGGTAAAGTGATGTGATAATGTTTTCTTTGTTTTATTAAATCAGATCAAATTATATACTCATTAAATGCTTCTGTGGCAGATGTCAACATACAACCGTTAATTAAAATATAATTCCAGGCGGTTTTGTTCATACACATAAGTGTCCCACACTGTAGATAAAAAATCATGCATGAATAGCATTCAAATGTCAGTGGTAAAGACAGAAAAAACTTTAATGCTCGTGTCTTTCGCATTCTTTTTAGACCTTATTCTGGGACCTGTCGTCGGTTTTGCCGCGGAAAAACTGCACGCTACCATTATCGTCGGCAGTGCTTAATTACAGGCTAATGTTGACCGGATAAAGATGAAAGAAACGGCTCTTTATCACATCCAAAAGTGTATCGCATAATCGTTGTGGAATCTGAGATCAGATGCAAAAAATGAGAGTTTTTTTCTTACCTTTTCCATCAGGCTCTATCCTGAACTCGGTCTTACACCCCCTCTGACACAATACTTTTGATCAAAGAGGATGTAGTAAATATTTTATCGTATTAGATGATGATAATAATAATGATAATAATAATAATAATTTCGCGTACTCGATTGGAAAATAAATCAACACTGGCCAAGTGGGGTCAAGGTTAATTAATACTTCTTGTATCAGTTTAACATACTGTTAATTCAGGCTGCATTGTAAAGACAGACGGGGGCCGCAAAGTAAATAAACAAAGATCGACCTAATGGTTTGTCGGCATTGAGTAGCGCGTCTCCCGCTGGTTACGCTTAAGAGAAGAGCACTATAAGCTCGAGGATAAACAGACAATTAGACCAGGTGAATAAACTTGTTTAGGGGTGTTAATTACACGCTTAACGCAAACAAAAGCTATGTAAAAGAATGTCATTTACCGCTGGCTTTACGAACCAATCCAGGTTTTACATTTCGCCTCACAATCTTGATTTTAAGTGATTTCCGCCGGGTTCCTCCCCCCCCCACAACACAGAGCTTTCTTTATGTTTGGACTTACCCACTGTAAAACATGCACCCCGCGTAAAGCATTATGTACATAATCACACTATATACGCCACACTTTGCACAGGCCTTTAAAAATATATTTTCTGTTAAGCTCCCTCTCTGCCACTTGGTAAGCCGAGAAGGTTCTGAACAGAAGCATGGCCAACGTGGAAATACCACGGGTTATTTCCAGTCCAAGAAGCTTTCCAACTGGACCATTTCAAGTGCCACTTGGAATTACTTCACCAGAGTTTCATATGACAGCAGCGCAAACAGGTCTGATCCAAAGACATAACCTGCTCTAAGGCCCCCAACAAGATCATCACCCCCACCGCCAAGACGCGTACACACTGCCTGCTTCGATATAAGTAACACTCTAAACAGAATCCGGCGGACGACATAAACTGACTGATCCTGGGTAGTATGTTAGCATAAATGATTCTAATGTTGTCTTGCAGAAAAGCCAATTATCTCAGGTATGTGGAGGGAAAAAATATATACGTGCATATATATATATATATATATACATACACACACACGCGCGCACACACACACACACACATACATACATACATACATGCATAAATACATATATATATATAACTCTTGAACATGCTTTTCACTGCATTTTTTGTTTTCTATGACAGTCACACCGGAGCGGCTGCAAAGCCTGAGCGGAATGCCGAGATAATTTGGTGCGTGATACTGCCTAGTGTTTAGTGACGATAAATTATTATAATTTCTTAACTGCCAGATTCCCTCGGAGAAAAGCGCGCACAGGACTTTAAAAATATAAACTATGTCGGGCAATTTTACATGGTAATGGTGACGGTCATTATATCAATAATAATAATTAATAGTCTGTTTTTTTTAAATATTGTTTGCTGCATTTGAACTAGTATTGCTATTTTCTAAATACTATTAAAAAGAATAGTTCCATTGAGCTGGCTAAAATTCTGCATATCACCAAATGCGACCTCTAAACAATCTGAGAATTTAGGGATAGGTGTTTGCTGCAGTCGTCCAGAAGGGTTGGCTGCAATATAGACTGCATTATTCTTTATTTTCGGGACCTAGCTGAACGAGCTATAATAGCCTCAAACGCCGTCGTCACACCAATAATACTGAATATTGCTAATTGGAATTAATCAGTGTACCATTACTAAAATGCGCTCTCATGCATAGAGTTGATTCGAATTCAGCGAGGGGACCACGGTGACATTATCAGTGGCATAACGGACCAGAATGAGCTCTCTCGCCGAATTAAAAGTGCTCAAACACTACAAATACGCCGAAACTATGCGCGAATCATGTGTGAATTGACTTGGTTAGAAGCCCCGTATTCAAATGTGTATTGCCGTATTCCTGCTTGGCCTATTCGGCACCCCCACAACCCCTCCCCCCTCCCTTTCCTCTTTCCTACATATCTTCTTTAGCCTTAACGAGCCTCGTTAAGATCGCAATAATATTCCACCCTCTAATTGCTCATTCCATTCAACAAATAGGCGAGCATTGGCTTTTACTCCGTGCGAGCCGGTTTAGAGGGAGGGTAGTGTTGAGATTGGGGTTTCTGATAACCCCCCGTGCGTGCAGCAGAAGTGGTGAAAGCCTCTACGTACTGGCTAATGATTGGCACGCTTGACAGTGATTGGCAGGGCTGCCATGACAACCTTACAACGACACCAAGAAGACCAATAGAAAAGCGAAACAAAATGTTTCAATGCTACACTCACGGTGGATTTAGGGGAGATATTATGAGGCTGGTGTCATTAGGCGATAGCTATTGAATCATTCAATCTTTACTCGTCGTTTCTTTTCCTTGATAATTTTCTTTCTCTCTCAGGTCATTCCATGGTTTTCAGATCACCTTTAGAGCTTTATCCCTCCCATTTCTTCCTGCCAAACTTCGCTGATCGCCCTTTGCTCTTGGCGAGCAGCGCTCCCAGCACCAGGTCTACAGAAGACTTGTCAATGTTTCAGCTACCAACCCTCAACTTCTCTCCGGAGCAAGTGGCGAGCGTCTGTGAGACGCTGGAAGAAACCGGAGATATCGAACGCCTGGGACGGTTCCTATGGTCTCTGCCCGTCGCACCGGGGGCGTGCGAGGCGATCAACAAGCATGAGTCTATCCTCCGAGCTCGCGCGGTGGTCGCCTTCCACACGGGGAATTTCAGAGACCTTTACCATATCCTGGAAAATCACAAGTTTACCAAGGACTCCCACGGCAAGCTGCAAGCGATGTGGCTAGAGGCGCACTATCAGGAGGCCGAAAAACTGCGCGGTCGCCCGCTAGGACCAGTCGATAAGTACAGGGTACGAAAGAAGTTTCCCTTGCCCAGGACCATCTGGGACGGGGAGCAGAAGACTCACTGTTTTAAGGAGCGGACACGAAGCCTGTTAAGGGAGTGGTACCTTCAGGATCCATACCCTAACCCCAGCAAGAAAAGGGAACTTGCTCAAGCCACTGGACTCACTCCTACACAAGTCGGGAATTGGTTTAAAAATCGGAGGCAGAGAGACAGAGCCGCCGCAGCAAAAAACAGGTCAGTTGGGTTATTGTTCTAAAGTCTGCGCTAAAATAATCCCGCTCACGAAATAGAATAAAATGGACTTTTGCAATTTTTTTTCTGGGAGGTGCAAATATTTTCAGATCGTAGTCGGATTTAATAACGAGCAGTCCAGGTTTTTAGAATGTGGAACAGGGACGGTGGAGGAAACACGTAAAATGTAGACCGTGCATGGGTTACTCACGAGGTGGCTGAGAGCTCGGCGACATTTTTGTCTTTATTTCAAATGCAAACAGAAACTGCTGCATTGAATCGTTTTTATAAACGCGGCGTTTTCTGTCCAAAACACCAAAAAGTAAATACATGCTAAGCAGGAAAAGAAAGATTTAAGATATGATTTAAGAAATCAGCAGCCAAGCGACCAGTGTTAGTGTACAGAAATCGTACAAGTGATGACACCGTCCTATCTGAAAAGAATACTTCATCGTCGCGGAAAATCTTCTAATTTGAACTGAAAATGCACGAATCAACGCGTTGAACTTTGTAATAGTCTATTTATTTATAAATCAAATCCAAAAACAAGATGTAGCTTTTTATTAAATTGAATTATAGGAATTTTACTGGTGTCATTTTCGTTTTGTGGCATTAAAATCACACAATAAACATTAATGTTTTATCTTATCTCAACAAGGGAAAGTTTTTTTTATTATTAATGTGTACCCTTATATTACTTATCTGAAATACTTTCATTGTAATAGCATTCAAAACAAAATGGGGTGGAATGTACAATGTATTCTGATAAACGTCAATAGATAGGCCTATATTTCCCCACATAAATGCAGAGAAATACTTCTTGAAAATGTAACAGAATAAGTGTCTACATCTGTGTTTTACCAAGGTGCACAAAAGTACACAAAACAAAGTATTTTGTTTTCTGATTGTAAAATGGTTACATAGAACGTGACATTAACACGACAACACGCATACATTTAATCCTCAAAATACACATTTATAGTATTTTATATTTTTATGATTACTGCTGTCACTTGGTCTCTCACGCAGGCTGGGAAAACAGGATTAGTAATTCTTTTCGTTATCCATTTTGTTAACCATTAAATTATTTGAATAACTGTCAGAAATTGCGAAAAAGAAAAACTGTACATCATACACAATTCCTAGGTTTGTAACGTGACTTGTTTCTAAATGATTGTTAATGTTGAAATGTTTTTCCAATAATCATAAGCACGCATTCAGCGCGCGGAAGTACACTTACGAATTGTGCGTTGGGATTGAAACGTTTAACTACTTGCCGCAAACACGCTCGGTTATATAACACAGCAAAAACAAATGCAGACGTGATTTCACCTAAAAAGTTGCCATATCAGGATGGTAAATTCTACCTCGGTTATAATATTCCATTCGTACCAAAAAGCTTTGGGCTACTTCAGTGTGACTCACTCCTGTTAAACCGTAATTTCTGTAAATGAAAATATATGCGACACAATATATATATATATATACATATATGTGTGTGTGTGTGTATATATATATATATATATATATATATATGTGTATATATATATAAAAAAATTAAAATAGAAAAAGGCTAGCGAAAAACGCTGTATACGTTTATGTAACGTTGCACTGTGGCATTTACCTAAAAGCGTAGGCCTATAGCTTTGCAGTTCGTGAAGCGTTTGTTTTTTTTTTTTCCTGGAAATGCGTTTGTTGTTTACCCCGCTTTTTTACTGTTCAGTGTATGGTGTACACATCTCTGTACCTTCCCAGTGGGCTTAGATGGCGACTCAGCATAAGAAGGGTTAAGCACGTTCGTGCCACGGTGCTAGCAATCGTCTGAAGAACAGTGACTGTTTTGCGGAGGGATACATCGAGATGTGTTTTAATTGCCATGTTATTTTCTTGTTTTAACCAGGCTCCAGCACCAAGCAATAGGGCAGAACGGCATGCGTTCTCTGTCAGAGTCTGGGTGCACTCCGCACAGCTCGGCCGAATCGCCATCAACTGCGGCCAGTCCCACTACCAGCGTATCAAGTATGACAGAGCGAGTTGAAACCGGCACCTCCGTGCTTTCAGTAACATCAAGTGACTCAGAATGCGATGTATGATACTGAAGACCAATATTAACAGGGAATATGGACCTGAAAAGACTATTAAATATCGGGGAAGAAAAAAGGACCAATTGGTTTAACTATTAAAAGAGAGATAGAAGTACATCTTTTTCAAGCGCTTTCAAACGGACCCACGACTTCCCCTACCCCCACACTATACTTGCATGATAATTTTTTTTTGTATCTGGGAAAAATACTCTTTAAGTTCAATATTTTTTACAAGGATGGCCGAGAAGAGGGAATTACCAGAACCTGATGTTTATCACGTTTTTGGTCCATATCTGTTTTAGTCCCAATGATGACGCTCAGCCAAGATGCGACCCTCTTTTATTTTATGTTCATCAGACAATCATTTGAGTCGTAAGCACCTTTTTACAAACACCTCTGTCACTGCCTGTGGGGTACTGGTCAAATGTGGAATCGAATAGTTATGACTGTAACAGATTTTTATTTTTATTTCAAGATTTTATATTGAATTATGTATATCTTAAATAATGCGACCATTCTCCCAGTCTGTAATATATGTGTAGAGATATGCTTGTATATAATATTGCTCCCCTTATCCGTTTCCTTTTTCTATCCTTCTCCACTTTTGACTTGGTGTTCCTTCATAAAAAAAAAAATGTCAAATTGTAAGACGAAGTGCTCTAGGTTTTCGCTCGTTTGTCGGTTTGTTTCATATTTTAATTGGGATAATGACGCTAGGCAACCATCGAGTGTTATCGGTCACCTTTTATGCAAAATCAGTTCATTATGAATTTGGGCCACTTTCTCATCGACGTGTTCAGTCACTTCCGTGCTCGCTTAAGGCGCTTATTAATCAATGTTTCTTTACCTGCGTGTTTATGTTTATGTATAAATTTCTAAATCAAATACAGTATTCCATTTTCTTATATAATTCGTAGTATGTCTTTTTGTTCTTTGTACAAAAAAGTACTTGTTTACATTTCTTACGGCAACCAACATATAGGCCTGTATTCTTGTAAAGCTCCCATCGAATGCAATGAACACCAGAAACGTTATTTTTTTTTGTTTACTTTTACTTTAAGGATACGTATACATTATATATAATATGCATATATATAATATAATTTGCTGATGTGACCGTGTAGCAATCCCAGCGTTTGGGTACTGCTTAGATGAAGCTCCTTTTTTGTTTACGGTTGCCAGTGAATACATAAATTAAGTAAACGCGCCATTAAATAGACTAATCATGGCGGACTCCTCCCCTGCCCCAGTCTCCCATTGTGGATCACTGAAAGACTCTTTCTTCTTCGCAAGGCCAGCAGAGTTCTAAACTCCTCGCGACTAAAAAAAAAAATCTATTTCCGTTTTCGCTACTCTCGCCTTATAATGAGGCAAACGTATACACATTTACATAACACATATATACACAGAGTTTTTAAGGTAGATTCAAACACAACACAGGTGGACCTACTATATATAAAGAAGAAAATTGGTTGGCTTTATGTAAAGGGGGTGGCACTAATTGCCCACAGCAGCTTTTAATAATATCTAGGAAAGAATATGGCCATAGGCCATCCACCCGTCTCTTGAGAACCACACTGTGCTATGGGAAAAATAGATACATCTCAAAAATCATGCGATTAAATAGGATTCTAAATCTATTAACAGTTGTAATCCAACATGATAAATTAGCAGAACATTGCAATTTCATGCCGGCTGCAGACGCCCGCTGTAAGAAGGCGATGCACTCCAGTCACTCGGACACCGGCACGCGATTAAATTGTACAACGAATCCTATTTTCACCACTGGTGCTTACTTCGAATTTTTATGTTGTCGCCATACCAGCTTGAGCTTGTCCTCGTCAATTTTATTGACTTCTGCTTATAGGTAACTTTTCTCCGGCACAGCGATAATGTTGCACTAGCAGGCCCACACGCGAAATAGCCTATAAATGCAGACACCGAAGCAAGTATCCATATTATTGCCACTATTACTCTTATCTGGCTTTAATTTACAAATCACTTGTAAGTTCAGTTACGAATTCTATAGTTTGACGAGACTAATTATTCTAGTTTGTTGCACCGGAATCAATCCAGAAAATAATCTAGGGCACCATGCATGATGCTACGCTGATTGGCATAATTATGCATATTGTGCTCTTCTACAAACTGTTTACGTAGACGCGAAGACGGAAATTTAAAATTAAGCCAGCAACATTAAGCCAAACTACTTTTTTTTTCTTTGAAAGATCACTGGGTTCCTTGCCCTAGGCGCATGCGCATGACAAGTGTGTACTGTTTCAGGGCTATATTTATTATTACTTGGACGAGAAACATTTCTTAAGCTGCCCGGAGTCTCGGTGTTGCCCCAATTAAAATTACTCACATTCGCTGTACCATAAAAGTATGACAAACCCGAGATGATCATATTACCAATAGCATAAACAACAATGGCAGATGATAATGACGAGGCATGCGGAAATTACAGAGGTTAATTGTGGCTGAAATAAATCTGCATTTAAACCCTTTTGCTTCCAACTCCATCTGCACGGGAAAGATAGGCCCTATCACGAGGACGGAGCCCGTGGATCCCGCTGACCCGCCATGGCTGATTCTTATCGCCACCTCCAAGAGAGGTTCCTTTAGTTTATTTGGTCACAACAGTCCGGGCCTTGATTAAGATTAAATTAATCGGAAATCCAAGCGCATTTGTTTTATCAATAAAGGGGACGCTACCACGTGATTAAACAGATGGCTGCAAACTAATGTTACATTTTTTCCCAGCATAATTAATGTTCTTAATCCTTTAATCTTGTGTGTCGGTCACTTAAGAGTGCTACTTTTAAAGCTAGAGTATAAAGAAATACAAGAATTATGGCTATACTAATGAAACAGCCACGGGCATTAAATACATATACGCAGCCAGGCCGTCTTAAAGTATTCAACTTTCAACTTTATTTGAAATAAGATGCACCATAAAGTGGTCCGGTCTATAGCAGCCCGGTGTGCTTTTGGTCAAATAACTGCGTTTTTTCTAGCTGCTCTAAATATTTGCTTTACAGCAATTGCCGATTGTTACGTACATCTGCACATTCTGGCGAAGGTGCGTGTTCGTGAGCTGTCTGGTCAAATATATCACAAAACAAAGAAAGTTTGTCTGAGACAGTCGCTGTGTGTGATACTCACACATGAATGGGGAACAGAGAGTAAACGAGAATGTGAGACAAGTACAATGACAATGGATAGACATGTTTTTTCCCCTTAATATCTGTATGCGTGTCGCCTATAGTGCGTGTGTCAAAAAACAGCAGAATGGGTTATTTGTCCTATTCCCATAACCTTACGCTAGGCAGACGAGAGCTATGTGGCCGCTGCCCGCAGTGAGCGAGTCGAGCGCTGCCCTGTTTTTTCTCTGATTTCATCGGTTAACTGAACACAACTTTCCTATTCGTGTGTATTCATGCAGCTCGCAAAGAGCGCCGGTTCCCTCTGACCTGGATTCAGCGCCGTGGTCGGCCTCACTCTGCAGTCGCTCTTTGCAAGACCCGGGCCTGTTCGCTTAACGCTAGTTATTTCACGTACAGCTGCCAAAAAAGGTAGGATGTCGCACTTAAAACATATCAGACAGGCTATTTGGCGAGGCGCGATACATTTTAGCCACTCGAACAATGAGAAATAGTTCATTATTCGCTCCGATGCCATTTTATGTATCAGTTGTGGCGTTTTGAAAGTTTTTTTCATTACTGAGTAAAAAAGTGTATGTGACCTGTTTCTCAGTAATTTCACATTAGAAAAATATCCGTGCATTCCTCCCTGGCAGGTGTAGCATAGCATAAACACTGCCAGTCTTAATTTTACGCAATGATTAACTGCAGTAGGTATTTATATTGCATGTCATAGATGACGTTGTGATTGCAGCTTAGAAAAACAGCAATGGCGAGGAACCGGTGTTATTCAAATAATTTTATTCTGTTCATGTCCTTGAATAAAAAAAGTCATTAAATACTACAAGCTATACATAAAATGTTTTTTTCTTTCTTTTCTTATTTTTACCCACACAATTTTCTTATATGATTCCCTGTGCGTGAACGTGAACGAATTGTATTTCAGCACCCCCAAAAAAGTTAAATATGTAGACTTGGGATCGGAGAATTTCGAACAGCAGTCTTGAAGAAACACCCTCAACTATATATTTAATGCCACAATAGTTGGATGAATTGTTTTATCAAAGACCTGTATGGAGGACAACCTTTAAGACCAGTGGGATTTAAAACTGTAATTCTATTAAATAGCGACTGGAGGGTCACGAGCCCCTATGATACAGGATCAGCACAAAGTAAGCCGGCCGTTTGAACGTTAATTTGGGACCGTAGGCAGATGGGACCATAGCGCGCCTCGGCCGCCTGCCGCTTTCAGACCGGTCAGCACACGGGAAAACCGTTTAATGCAAATTGATAACATTCTGCAACACGGTCTTCAGTAGGCACAAAATGAAGGCGTCCACTACTTAGCTCGTTCACCTTGGCCAGTAAGGCAATATACATTCTCATAGTACGCTATCAAAGAGTTGAGGCTCACCTGGTAATCTGTTCGCATATATTAACTCACGCGCATCTGACAAACACACACACACGCACACACACAATTTTTAGGCAGTTATTAAACATGGGCGACCTCTTTCCAGCTGTTAACGTTGAACACAAAGATACTAAATCCAAATTAAGTAACTATAAATATAAGTTGGATGATATTTCTTATATTAATTTCAGATACATGATCAATACGCAAATGAAAACCTTGAATGTATTACGCAATACAGGCATTGCCATTTTGGGGTCAGGTTATCAGGTGTGTAATGACTGTACGTATAGAAATTACATGTAATCTGTGGCAGGTTGCACATGTTTTATGCGATTAATGAATTTAAGTCATGCAAGTCATCGCTTTTGTACAAGACATTTTTGGATAGATTACAGAATGTCGCAGACTGGCCAGTACTCACAAATTTAAGAAACGTGTTGTACGGGCGCAATTAACGCGCAGGCCATAGTCTGCTCCATAATCGACCGGGTGTCGGTTTCTTTCGGGAAGATCCGCATTTAATGGCGCTCTGATTTACACGGTGCTTCCATATTAGCGACCAAACACCAAGTTCGGCACTTGATGCACAACAAGCAGCTCTTATTTATTAGATGTAATGAAGAAAATATTAAAACAGAACATTTTTATTCGGAAAAAGCACCAAATTCGCCTACATAAATAGGCGTAAAACTAACAAAATAACATAAAACAAATCCTTTAACAGCAGACACTTAATGTCCGGGTACACAACTGGACTAAAATTAATACCTTTTTTTCTAACAAGTAAGTCAGAAAATAAAATAAGCCGTCGTTGTACGTAAGTACGACGCGTATCTCTGTCGTTCCTGTTTTTTAACTATGATTACCGTACGATCTTCAGTACAAATAATTTTATTAGCAAAATGTTATGTCTGCAAAAGCTGAAGACGAAGAGGCGCTGTATGGCAACAAAGCAATGGAAACAAAACCGCCGGAGGAATGACACACGCCTCTGATAAATAGTTATAAAGGCACATTTGTCATGTTAGGATACACATATTTATGGTTTGTCGTTTTTAAGCTTACATTCACATAGATGCATGTAATGTTTATACATATTACATTTAAATCATGTTTATACGGAGCAGTGTTAAGTAGTGCCATAAATCTTTCATGTCTAGGGCAAATATATGCGAATTCTAATTCCACCTGCCGTTCTACTCGCACTTACCGGCTATTTTACACAACAATGAAATCAGCAATAGGGTTACAGGAACCGCTCATAATCGTGTCGACTTGTGACAACAGCCCTGCCATGTGTTTCCGTAAACAAACCAAGGTGGCTGTCACGCATAAAGCGTCCATCGACACTCAGAGAATACATTACATATAAGGGGGAAAAAAACTTTCAAATTAAGCAAGGCGTCAATTTCTGTGAGTCTCGCGGAACTGCCCGCGCTGGCACGGTAAGGTAGGCCTAGGGCATAGCAGAGTATATAAATGGTATGGCCAGGACGCTGGTATTGTGGGGTATTTGTACAGCCCCGCAAACACAGCAGCTAACCCCCTTCACCTACAGCCCGGAGTGTCAATGCGACACAGAAGAGAGGACCGGAGAAAGGCGGAGAATGTGCGCCTCAGAGGAGAGGGAGGGGGCTCGGGTGGACATAGAGAGTGAGAGAAGAGGACCGAGTTCCATCTCGTCTCATATATCTAAACAAAATGTGGAACTTGTCTGTTTGAAACCTGGCTTGCCCCCGGTTTGCCTGCGCTTCGGCTCGGCCTCCTCAATTAGCGCCGCTCCCGCTGGAGCCCCGCTGCGCGAGAGAGGTCGCCCCCCGAGCCGCCAATAGTCCTCACCGCCACCTACAGCGACTCTGCCCAACAATCAGGAAACCATTTAGAAATTGACTCATTCTGTAAATAATCTTTGACGTCCTAACAAAGACGCCATTCGAGAAGAGTTTATTGGCAAGAAACCATTTAAACAGATGTCATGTTAGCTTTTCTTCGGCGTTTTGGTGACACATCTCCCATATGAATTGGCGATTGTTTTGCGCTCAGTCAGCGAACGCTCTGCGCCATTGTCTGACTGGAGGAGAGTTCCAGCCGAAATGAGTCCCTTTGCAAGCATTCAGCGCGCCGAGGTGGACCCGGCCACACACCCCAAAACCACTCACCCGAGGCCGAATTTCTAGCGACAGATTGCCAGCCAATTGAAGGCAATGATTACTTCTTTATTTCTCTTCGAATGCAGAGAAGTTAAGACATGTAGTTTACACGACGCTCCAATAAGCATCTTTCTTACACAGGGGCAATGTGGCTTATTCTCCGGCAACAGTATTTTTCCTCTTTTTTTTTTACATCTTTACTTTTTGAGACATTGTGGGAGCGATTTCGTGAGTGTATGTTACTTATGACAGGTAGGACTGGACTTGCATATTTTCCTCGCGCCGGAGCTCCCATTAGAGCATTGTGTTTGCGGCTTTCTAAGATAACTCGGGAATAACAAGGTAAATAAAAAAGACGGGCTCTGTCGCACTCGTGAGAACACGATGGTGTATTTTATTTGGGGTCTTAGAACTGCAAATATAATGGTCTGCGAAAACCTCAGAATCTCATATATATCTCATATGTGTGTGTGTGTGTGTGTGTGTAAAAAGGCGGGCATTATTATTAACTGATTTGTAAGTAGGTTACAGTCACGTGGA